>PVIW01001109.1:19241-340297 GCA_004026585.1 Noctilio leporinus
CCAAAGTTTTTTGATCCAATCATCCATTGATGGGCACTTAGGCTGTTTCCAGCACTTGGCTATTGTAAATAGTGCCGCTATGAACATAGGTGTGCATAGGTTCTTATGAATTGGTGTTTCAGGATTCTTTGGGTATAGTCCAAGTAGTGGAATTGCTGGATCAAAAGGCAGTTCCATTTTTAGTTTTTTAAGGAAACCCTAAACTGTTTTCCACAGTGGCTGCACCAGCCTACATTCCCACCAACAGTGTACGAGGGTTCCCTTTGCCCTGCATCCTCACCAACACTTGTTGTTTGTTGATTTGCTGATGATTGCCATTCTGACAGGTGTGAGGTGGTATCTTACTGTGGTTTTAAATTTGCATCTCTCTGATGACTAGTGATGTTGAGCATTCTTTCATATACCTCTGGGCCCTTTGTATATCTTCCTCAGTGAGTTGTCTGTTCAGTTCCTTTGCCCATTTTTTAATTGGGCTGTCTGTCTCCCTGGTGTTGAGTCGCATTAGTTCTTTATATATTTTGGAGATCAGACCCTTGTCTGAGGTATCATTGGCAATTATGCTTTCCCATACAGTTGGTTCCCCTTGAATTTTGCTGATATTTTCTTTAGCTGAACAGAAACTTTTCAATTTGATATAGTCCCATTTGTTGATTTGTTCTTTTATTTCCTTTGCCCTTGGCCAAGTATCAGTTCATTTTATGTTTTTAATGCCACAATTTACATGGATATATGTAAGAGAAATGCCTGAGGAGACAGAGGATTGCACACAAGTGTAGGAGTGCTATGATAAGGCAGTGCTATGTCAATCACTGGGAATAGAAGGCATGATAAAATAACAGGGAAATCCTCATTGTCAAATGCATGAAAGGAATGAGAATCTGAAGATCAAAATGTGGTGGCTGTTATTGGTAACCGTTTTCTTAGGGACTAGTATTTCTCTTAGGCTAAGGAGATTATACAGATAAAAGATATTCACTGCTTTTATTGGAATTATAAGGTTAAAATTTTGATCTTTAAAAACCATTCTTTGACTTAACATGCCCTTTCTATCCTGGAAAGCCTTGGCAGCTCAAATTTGTGAATATGATCTCAACTATAATAGGAATCTAATGAACAAAATACACTAATGAACAAAATAGAACCACAGGCAAGGAAACTTGGATCAGACTGAACGTCACCAGAGGGGAGGAGGAGGAGGATAATGGTGGAAAGAAGGGAAGGGACAAGACAAAGAACATGTATGAATGACCCCTAGACAGGGACAACAGTGTGGAAATTGACTGTGGGAACAGAAGGTAGGATATACAGAGTAGGGCAAATAGGGAAAAAATGAGACAACTGTAATAGAATAACAATAAAAATTATAAAACATTTAAAAAATATATTTTAAATTCTGGCATCAGCAAGCAGCCTCATCACTCATTTTTATGTTATGAATACTGAGATGTTCTTTAAGCTTATTGACTTAGAACAACCCCTTATTTTTCTTGAGTGTTTTTCACCATATGCAGTTCTCTGAACATGCTGTTCTGGGTGGTGCCTTTCTACCTGTGGACATGTTATTTTCCTTGCCTGGACTGCCCTCAGCATTTTTTTCCCAATCTAAGTATTACTCATTCTTAAAAGCTCATATCACACAATAATACTTCCCATGAGAACCTACAACTCTCTACTTCAGTCTCTGGGTGGAATAGATTCTCTATTATAGAAACTCAAGGTCTATCCTGTAATAATTGATTTGCAATTTTGCCTTCTCAACTAGCCTTTGAGTCCCATGAAGTTAGAAACCAGGCTTCCTTTAACTATTTCGATAGCTTATTGCAGCATTTGGCATTTGGTTAGTTTCAATGAATGTGCAGCTTATTTGCTGCTGTGAGCTTGCCATAAACTGTGTGGTCTGACTCTCACCTTCAGCATCAGCTCCTCTTTCGCTGGTGTTTACCTTCACCTTCTTTCTCCTCTGGTCTTCTCCTGTCCCACTAGGTGCTTGGGGTCAGGGCACCATTAGACACTCATACATTACAATAAAATTAAGCTGTCTCCTCTTTCATTTGCTGATGCCATGTACCTCTAATTGTGGGAGAGCATTCTCAGTCAACTTTAAGAGGAAAGAAGCTTAAATGGGAGGAGAGGCAATTTCCTACCACTTTGTCAACCACATGACAAAGTCAGCATCCTCTTTTGTTAGTTGTTTTAAAGCATGCTGGTCTATACATATTTTGAAAGACTACAATGAATAACAACATGGGAGGGATAATAGTCGATGTGATGAGAGGTTCACAGCTTGGGTCACTTGTCAGTATGACCAAAGCATCAGGCATTTTGTGGAATCTGAATAACAGAGGTCATTATAGTTTGATGAAATCTACTGAATTTAAAAATCCTTTGCTTCTTTGTTAAGAAACTGGTAAAATATGCCTTTGACCCATATTTGAACTTGATAATGATGATGATACCTAAAAAGGCAAACCAGCAGTATTTTGTTCAGGAGAGGTAGAAGGAAGGATATTAAGAGAGAACATACTATGAATATTATAAAACTTCAAGAGAAATAAAAAGGAGGATACATAGGTTCTTGCTTGGCACATCTGAAGGGATTTTCTGAGCCTAAAACAATGGACAAAATTCTAAAGGAAGAAATAGATCAATTTAACTTCAAAACAATTTAAGATATTTTTATGTCAAGAGAAGTCATAAATAAGCAGACAGGGAAAATATGTGCTATAAATATCATTAAACTATAAAATTCTCTTACAAAGTAGTTCTGAAAATTTCAATGTCCCCACCTTAAAATATTATTTGAGAAGGTTAGATAGATAACAGAAAATAAAATAGCCAATGAACAATTGAAATTGAGTATATCCTTTGCTAACAATAAAATAAATTTAAGTGAAATAAGACTTTTTTTTCTTTTAAAATGAGGAATAATTTAAAAGAGTATAATACTCTCTACAGCTAGGGTGCTGTGAGATGAATATGTTTATTGATAGCTTGTGGGAATACAAGTTATTACACATTTTTGGAAAGCATTTTGGCAATGTGCATAACAAGTCTTATAAATATTGACCAACAGCTCCACTTCCAGGAATTAGAAGCAAAGATATATGCACATAAAAAGGCTTCATGGGATTATTTATAACAGTAAGAGTCTGGAGTTAGCACCATATGGTTCCCAAATTCTGACTTAAATTGGGTCTGTAACAAGTAGTAGCAAAACAACTAGTAGTGAAAGAGGCTAACTAGAAGGTGGAATATGAAGAAAATTGTGTTTTTTAAGCAGCAGATATTGTGGTCCTTTTTTGAATTGCAAAATCAGTTTAGTGGGTCACAACCAGATAAAAATATAGAATAGTGTAGGCTAGAAGTGGATGATTGGATCAAAAAACTTTGGTACATTTACACAATGGAATTCTATATAGTAGAAAGAAAGAAGGAACTCGTACCCTTTGCAACAACATGGATGGAACTGGAGAGTAGAAAATTGGTGTGAGGAAATCCCCCCACAGATTTGGTGTCAGAGATGTGAGTAGAGAAACAGTTTTCCTTTAATTTCTAAAAGATGGCTTAAAAAAATAAAACCTGTTTTATTATCATACCTTAAACTTCCAATAATTCTTCAGTGTCTCCATGTACCCAATTGGCACTCAAATTTTTCCCAGTCATCTCCCTCTCTCCATTAACATTACAGGAATAATGGGCAAATCTATTCTTGAATGCCTATGGGCACTTAGAACAGCATATATAGTATTCATGCTTGTTCAAATATACTTTGAAAGACTACAATGAATGGTAAAGTGGAAGTGATAGTGGTAGGGGCAGTGGTAGATGTGGTGACAGGTTCACATATTGGGACTCAGTGGATTCATCTCCAACTCCTCAAACGGGTGATGCCTGACAGTGTCAGTCACTCCTCTCTAACTGGCTGGGGACAAAGTTCTATGGGTAGGAGTCCTTTGAAGGCAAAGGGCATAACAACCATGAAGGAAATCCTCTTTAATCTAGTAATTTGTCCCCCTCCCACCCTGCCCAAGGCTTTTATTTAAGGAAAATTTCAATGTTTCACAGCTCTTGCTTTTGTTTAGCAAGTAGCAGACATATAGCTGATTACATGTGACTTGTAGTCACTGACCTGGTGAGCACACAGTTTTGACCAAGAGCCAATCTTCTCTCTTTTATTACATATGGGTGTATATCCATGTGTTATATCTATGTCTATTGCATGTTATATATGTATGTATATATATGTATACACTAAACTTTTACATTTATAATATTTTTAGTATTTATATTTATAAAACTTAATGTTTATAATGTTTTAACATTTATAGCACTTTAAGATTTTGAGGGGAATTTAAGAGAGTTTAATATTCTCTTTTATACTTTACACTCTTCTATCATAGGCATATTTTCCACAATGAGCATGCATTACTTTTAAACAGATATTCCACTTGCAATTTAAATGCAACTGTCCACCCTGGCTGGTGTGGCTCACTGGATTGGCACCAGCCTGAGAGCCCAAAGGTCGCTGGTTCAATTCCCAATCAGGGCACATAACCTGGCCAGGTCTCTAGCCAGGTTCATTGCTGGAGGCAGGTGAAAGGCAACCATACATTGATGCTTCTCTCCCTTTCTTCCTCCCTCCCTGCCCTTCTCTCTGAAAATAATACAATCTTAAAACAAAAAATAAAAACAAATGAAAATATGCCACATTTAAAAATAAATTAAAAAATAAAATAAATGCAACATGTCCAGAACCGAGTCCTTGATCTTCCCCCTGAACTACTGTTCCCATGAATTTTCTATTTTACTTTTGTTGGCACCTCTGTTCATTGATACACTCATGTTTTAGACTTGGAATTATCTCAGTGCTTTCTGTCTCCTAACAGCCAGTTCCCATTCAGTCTTGCGAGTTTCCCTCCATATCAGGTCCTTTATCATCATCTCCCCTCCCCCCCTGCCCTAATACAGGCCCTGAGCAGCAGCATGTTTGTCTCCTGGGCTCCTGCTTTCTATCTAGTTAAGGCGTCTCCCACACAGCCTCCAGGGGTGTTTCTCACACGCAGTTTAACCAGGTTACTTCCTGATGCAAATCCTGTCCAGTGACTCACCATTGCTTCTGACTTGGGTTTACATGGCCTTTCATGTCTTACTGCTCCCGGTTTGAGGTTGTGCTGTAGCAACCCTGAACTGCTAACAGTTTCTCTTTCCTATAGCATGTAGTTTTCCATTTCTAAGCCCTTGTTCATGCTGTCCCTTCTGTCTTGAGGCCATTTTCCTGCCTTTCATGTCTGTGAACACCTACACATTACTTAAGAATGAGTTCTGTCAGCATCTCTGCTAGGAAGCTTTTCCTTTCCTCACACTAATTCCTTTTATAGCCTCCTTTCTACTTGGATATATCTTGGGCATATCTATATCATTGTATTTCCAAATTATTTTATATAATTTTCTTTCTATGTCTCACTTATTAGCACAGTGTTCCTTGAGGAAAGAAATTGTTTTCATTTATCTTTTCTCAAATTAATCAATACTATGCCTAACTTATAGTAGGTTCATAAAGAGATTTAGAAAAGTGAGTAAAAATAGTGTAAGAAGATATGCTGCCCCATTTTCCTCAAACCTTCTGAGCACTAAGGATATGAGAATTAAATTTGGTCTTTGAATTTGGCAATGAATGTTGGGAAACTGTCACAAAAATTTAGACTAGAAAGGGACAAGTGTGCAAATTAGCAAATAAGGTAATGGGTATAAATTTATGAGGACCACAATAAAATCAGGTTAATAGAAGGAATTTGTGTTTTTTCACAAAGGTTAGGTTGAATAACTCTTAATAGGAAAATAACATTTTATTGGTCCTTTTAATTATTTTTAGAAAATCAGCCACAGCCCCAAAGTCCTCACCCCTATCTTAACCACATCTCAACTCTTCCTTTACCAGATCCCTGTCTATACCCACCATGGTAATAGAAACTGATACTGGAAGCTGGTCCCTTCCATCTGCAAAAAGTAGTCATGGACATTCTGATTTTGGTAAATAACAGCAACAAATTCTGGAAGTTGAAGCATCACTGTTTTGTAGTAAAAGGTTGCATATCTTAGGGCTCAGGGACATCACATGGAAAGAGGCTAAAAGGAAATACATTATGAGAAAGGAAAGCAGGAAAAAGGCTAGAAGGATAAGAGGGCTTCCAGGGGGCATACCTTCTCAAGGCCTAAGGGCATCATGTGAAGACTTAAATCACAAATCTTGGTCCCTGCTGTGGTACAAGGAAACAGATGAACTGTGCTGACACTGTAATGCGACCCCACCCCCATTACTTTGGTTCAATTTGCTTTAGTTAGAGAATGCTTTTGTCTCCAATAGGATCCAGCATGTATTTAATGGAGGGAAGATAGATGAGTCTCATTCAGAGTATTAGTCTGATGGATACTGACTAATTATTATTAACTGTTTGTCAGGAAGGATTACTTGTCTTGCCTCAGAAGTATGAAAGGGGGAATATAACTGGAGAAGTAACCCCAGTGCAAGATACTTGAGGGGTTGGAAAAAGGGGAAAGGAAGTGTATCATACAAGATAGCATTTTGCCAAGAGGGGGTTTCACAAGTCCAAATTTTTACCAAGAATATTTAAAAATAGGCCAAAGAATTCTCTAAGACAGAAGTTATATTTATGGCCTATACTGTAGAACTGGATGGAGTATTCTAGCAGGTCCATATATACTAGGGGCACATCAAAATCATCCCTAAGCAAATGATTGGGGGTAGGTATCCAACTTTTGATAACTGAGAGAGTTGGCTTCATGTGAGAAAGTTATAGCTTCTTTTGATTTTATTTGGATGGTGATGTTTACAATAGTAGTATCTGACGTTGGTCTGGAATGAATAGACCTTTAATAAGCTTTCCTTTAATGAACTCAATGTCCTGATTCTCTGTGAACCAGATAATGTGGACTCTACAACAATAGAAAATGATGTCCACTTACTTATAAAAATGAGCCAGGCATACTGAATTTGTGAGTCATGGACTCAGGAGAAAAGCAGTTTCTTATGCTTAGAAAGCTTAGAAAATGAAAGAACTGCTTAAGTTTAAGTAATGGATAATTCAACTTTACCTGAGGATCTCATACTAATAGTAGAAAATAGAAAATATTTTAATTGCCAGAAATGGTAATAGAAAATTGTACCCACTTGAACAGTAATGTGTTGTGAACAGCAGATGATTGCATTTCTGCCTCAGTGACTTGTCTTGTGATGTGGGGCTAAATTCTTAAACTCCATGTACCACATTTGTTCAATGAGTTGAATTAGAGGGTTGCATGGTTAATTCAACATGGTTATTAAAACATATGGAGGCTAAAATACTGATATAATGCATTAGATTATAGACTCAATTATAGAATCTGGAAATCATTCTAACCAGGAATATTCTGTTTTGTAATTTGCTCAACTTGCAGCATGCTTTAGGAACTATTATTTAGAACCAAATGTGTGTTTACTCAATAGTGAAAAGAAAATAAATTCAGGTTCTCAGGGTTTGGGGTTCAGTGCCAAATGGTGGGAACTACAGATAGTCCCTGGCTTTGCCCGTACTTATAACCACAGTATGTGCTGTTCTGTGGGCTCTTCCCTGACCCTCCTGACAGAGAGAGGGGTACTTGCTGCAGCAGGATATCTCAGCCACCATCAGTCTGCAGATACTTTACTTTCACTTAGCTTCTTATCAGATGAAGCCTGTAAATAGAACTTATCCTCAGCAATGACTTCCCTGAACTCAAAGCTTCCCTTGATGTAGCAGTTGCCACCGAGGCAACCAAAACACCATTGAAGAGTCTATCAGCCTCTCCGTCCTCCCACCCCGTCTCTTCTCTGCTGCAGCTTCAACTATGCAGCCTGTGCCTGGGTAGTGTAGAAAAGTCTCCCTTTTAGTTTTAGAGTGCTATATTATTGGCAACAAATTTTAGAACTTGTAGAACATTTTAAACATAAAATCAGTATTATAAAGAAAGGATAGTTATCAGGTTGTCATTAAAAGTTAACATACATGCACACACATGTAAACACTATGGAAGTAAGAGTATCACCAAACCCACCTAGCTGTGATATATTATAGCGTTGGGAAAATACAATAAATGTTTCTAACAGCCAGCTTGCAACTTCTATAATATAACTCATTTGTAAATTGGGGTCTATAAAGATAAGCTAGGTATGATTAGTCATAAATCAGAATCTGTTATTTGTTAGCTTTTCCCATCATTTTAAAGTGGGGAGAAAATTTACTTTGTTATTCATAGCCATGGAAACTGGAAATTTATCTTATAATTAGAATCAAGGCATGTAGTAACAAAAGAGATATAAGCAAAATGCTTGTTTTAGGTGTGTTGTGAAATCAACTGAATCATTGTAGGCCAGCTGCTTTATGAGTGTAATAGAAAACCAGACAACACAAGATACTGATACTTAAGGTGAGTAAATCAAAGAAATCAGGCTTGATTGGCAACTTCTTATCTTAAGAGACTTTTAAAAAATGTTTGCAAAGAGCAGAACTAATAGTATAGCATGTAGCACTCAGCAGAATATCAAATTTAATTCTAGCTCTAACTGTACCATTAATCTGGACAGGCACTATACCATTTCTTAGCAACAATTTCTACCACAATAAAGCATCTGGAGTAGGTGATGTCTAGTGTCCCCACCATGCTATTATTTATACTTTTGTCTAACGATTCATTTAAAGTAGCAGTGGTGAATGGCTTGCTACCCTAGGAAATTGTTTGTGGAAACAGGAAATTATGTGATGCATCCTGGAACTTGTCTGTATCATGAAATGAGCAAAATAATATTTATTGTGTTTTTAGAACCTATTTCTGCTGTACAAAATGTTTTCTCAAAACAAAGCTCAGATTCTTTGAGAAATGTGCCACGGAAAGGAAATGAAAGCGGGAGCCTGGCAACCGCCGCCGGTGACTATTGAACTATTTGGAGGCTTGCTGAGCTGAAGGGCAGCCAAACTTCTGGTAAAGAATATGGGCTGGAGTTCCCTCAAACACAACATTTAATGTGAGGCTTCCAATGCTGGTGTAAGTAATTACCCAGAAGAATAGTTTCCCTTGCATTATTATGATATTTCTATTTCCTTTTTAAACCTAGGACCCAAAAGGCATTACATATCTAAAACAGAGAAAACACTATTATTATTAGCAGTAGTAGTAATAGTTTTTCCTTTACCAAAGTAAGACTGACATGAGGGTAGAATTTTGAACATTAATACATTTGAGAAGCAAGTAAACTTATCCATATTGACCATGTCTTTTTTTTTTGGGTCCAGACTTAGGTTTCCTGCCCAGGCCCATTATCTGCAAAACAGCATGCTATCTTTCAATAGTCTCCAGGATATTGTTACTTGGACATGATACCATCATCATAAAACATAAGTCCAAAACTTATTCATGTTTTCCCCTTGAAAGCTATTTTTCCTCGCCTGTTTCTTTTGGTACCACCCTGGCCTGAAATTTTAGAGTCATCTTCTACTCTTCCGTTTCCATTTCTAATATCATTCAATATGGTTTGTAACCATGCCTTTCCATTTAAATAATTTCTTAGTTGCTCATACTAACCATTTTCTATCTTCCTACTACTCCCAGCAATCACTGTTCCCTTTTCTGGAACCTGTTCTTGCTAATTTGAGGAAATAAGGAGTTAGTTTTAAGTATCAAAGAAAGACTTGCCAGAACTCATACAGTGTTGGAAGTGGCTCACGTTCCCCCAGCCAGGGTGTAGGTCTCACAGCGGGATATTGAGCAGAGTCGCCCGAACTCCCTAGATCTAGATTTGACACTGTTCTGGGTCCACCCAAACATAGCCTAAAATCAAGTGTCAGCGGATCTGACTGGTTCCATGTAACTTAATTTTGTTTCAGGACAATATGCTACATTTAAAAAATGTATTTTATTTTATTTTTATTTCAATTTTTAGAGAGAGGGGAAGGGAGGATGAAAAAAGAGTGAGACACATTGATTGGTTGCCTTTCCTACATGCTCCAGCAGACTGAACCTGCCACTCAAGCATGTACTGACCAGGAATGGAACCAGTGACCTTTTGGTTCACAGGACAATGCCCAAACAACTGAGCCACAAAGGCTAGGGCTATGCTACAGTTTTTAAAGGAATATAAAAATATCCACACCCAACAAGGTAAAATTCACAATGCCCAATAGCTAATCAATATACTGGATATACAAAGAAGTAGAAACTTGGAATCTGTAGTAAGATATACAAATAACTAGGAACATATGATCTGTAGCCAGAAGAAAATATCAATTGCTAGAAACAGAAGTTACAAAGATGATGGACAATAGATAATTATAAACAACTATTATATGTATTATAAATAAAATAAAAATGTACATGCTAAGGAAAAAACAAAAGGTATGAAACTAGTCAAATAAAATTAGAGAAAAATATAGTATCTGAAATAAAAATAGATATTTAATAAAATTAATAGCAAATTAGACATTGTAGAAAAAATCAGTGAACTTGATTAGATGGCAATAGAAGATATTAAAAAAAGTTAACAGAAGTTCAGTAGACAATTAAACATATGTTTAATTGAAGTACTTGAATGAAAAAGGAGAGGCAGAATCCAGGGAAATAGTAGAGAGTAGGTTCAGAAAAAAGTACTTTAAAAAATAAAGATGTAAAATTTTCCAAATTTAATGAAAACTATTAAGTCTACAGTTTCAAGAGGCTCAATAACCTAAAGTAGAACACACATTATTAAAGATAAGCACACCAACATAGCAATATCCCAAACAATTGTGGAAAATATTCCAAATTCTGGAAAGTCAGTGACAAAAAATAAAAACCTTAAAATCTAGAGAAAAGATACATTATGTATAGATGAAAAAATGGTAAGAATGATAGATACTATCTCATCAGAAGCTATGCAAGCTAAAGAGAATGGAAAGATATCATTAATGTACTTTAAAAAAATCTGTCAACCTAGAACTTTATTGTCAGTAAAATTATCTTTCAACAATAAAGGTGAAATAAAGACTCAAAGATAATTGAGAGAATTTTCCAAACACTTAAATATGTACATTTCATGAATTAAAGAAAATAATCACAAGAGCATTTAGAAAATATTTATAATGCATGTAAATAAAATAAATAAAACTTTGCAGGATAAAGTTAAAGCAATGCTTAGAGAAACAGCAATAAATGATTATTTTAGAAAATAATAAAGGTTTAAAATTAACCATCTAAGAGAAAAATAAGGAAATAATATATGAAAATATAAATTAATAAAATTGAGGACAGAAAAACAGAAAATCAAAAGCTTGCTTTTTAAAAAATAAACAAAATTGATAAACTTTCATTTGGTTTTGTCAAAAATGAGGGTGGGGGGAACTGGAGAGAGAGGAGACATAGCCTATAGAAAGTAAAAAGGATAATGAGGGAATTTTGTAAACAACTTTATGTTACGTTAATTTGACAACCTAGATGTGATTGATATGTTTTTTGAAAGAAACAACCTCGGTTGAGGAAATAGATAACCTGAAGAGCTTACCATATAAGCTCATGCAAAACTTCTGTCTTCCATCATTGGAGAAATGTAAATTAAATTCATAATAATATACCACTACATTAACCACATTATTGGTTATTACTAAGGAGGAGGGTATTTTCCTCTGGGACTTTTGGCAATGTCTGAAGACAGTTCTGGTTGTATAACTGGAGGACTGCTCTTGACATCTAGTGGGTAGCAGATGGGCATGCTTCTAAACATCTTATAATGAATGGAATTATAATACCAATGTTGACACAGATGTGGAGCAAAAATAAAAGTTATAAAATGTTGGTGGAAATGAAAACTGTTTATCTTTGGAAAAACAGATTGGCATTTCTTATAATATTAAATATGAAGTCATTCATATATGACAATCATATTGATAGGCATTTACCAAAGAGAAATGAAATTTATAGCCACACAAAGACTTATGCATATTCATAGCAATGTTCATTTTATTTAGTTTATCCATAAACTAACTCAAATGTCCATCAACTGGTAAACGGATTGTGGCATATCCTTATAGTGGAACAACACTCTTAAGCAATACAAGACTTGAAACATATAAGAGATTGGATGAATCTCAAAAGCATATAAATGAAAGGAAGCTATACCCCAAAGACGACAACATGCTGTTTAATTCTATCTTATATATTTTTCTTTTTTAGATTTTATTTATTATTTTTAGAGAGATGGGAAGGGAAAGAGGCAGAGAGGGAGAGAAACATCAATGTATGGTTCCTTTCACCTGCCTCCAGCTACGGACCTAGCTGGAGACCTGGCTTGCAACCTGGTTATGTACCCTGGCTGGGGAATTGAACCAGAGACCTTACTTTCTATCTATGAGTCTGTCCCCTTGTCCTCATTTTCCTTGTTAGTTCAGTTTTATATGAATTTAGAGAAAAATACATGCCAAAAAGGAGATAAATGGGTTAGAGTGGGCATTGGAGATTGACTACAAAGGGGTGAAAGTTATATTTTAGGGGTGATAAAAATGTCAATATCTATCTTGTGGTATTTGCATGACTCTAATACATTTGTCAAAACTCATGAATTATATACTTAAAAATCAGTATGTTTTATTATATGTAGATTATATCTCAAAATAAGATGATTAGAGGAAAAAGAAATTTCATGCCAAATGAGGGGAACCCCTTCTATAATTATGGGTTTCAGAGCCATTCAGCCTCTGTCAAAAGTGGGAAGCTCCAAGTAGGAGGTCACCTCTGCAAAGCCAGACCTCTCTGCCACTCAGCCACGGTGTGCAGCAAACTCAGTGCCTTCCACCTGCCTCTCTCTTTGCTGACACAATTCCAAACAGAAGTAGGGAAACCTCTTTTTCAGTCTGAATCCTAGCTGTACTGGAGGTTAAGCAACATGTTGGTTAGCTATCCAGATTCCATAGCACATTAAAGCACATTACCTGAAAGTTGTAACCAAAAACAAATGAGCCATTTCCAAGTGTCCACAACAGTTCTTCAGCTCACCTTCAAGTACTAGCTGGCTAGTCTGTTCACTGCTTCTCACATGTTTATTTATTTTTTCCATCTTATTTGGGATCTTTTCCTTGCTCTCTCCCAGCCTTTCTCTCTTGCTTGCTATCTAGTCTTTCTTCTTATCAGAATCCTTATTATGTCTCTAAACCCAGCTCTAATCCTTCTTTCTGCTCTTAGATCCAGAAAAGCAGGGTTTACATCTCATGTTTTGGAGTACCTTTCTAAAAAGTACCATTCCAGTGGCACTTAGTAATGGGGATCGCCTGTGGTTGGCTGTGTGGGTAGATAATCAGACTGCATCAAGACCTGTGTTTTCCCTGGTCTGTTTCTCCCCTTCATCATCCTCTATGACCCATTGCCCCTGACTCTTGCTTATAAGGTCTACCAGGGGAGTCGAGGAGCTCCAGAACTCATGCTTCTAGGCTCTTCCTGGACCCTCTGGCTGGGCCAGGATGGTGGCATGGCATGTGGATTGTTCCCACTGGTTGCCACAGCATTTCTTTCAGGAGATCGTGAGAGATTGTGCTGTCAGAATAGGGCTGAAGGTTGATTTTAAGTGATTCTCACTTATGTTAGACACAGGAATTGTTCGGACTCTGGGTTAACCCTGATGGCTGCATCAGCTGTAGCTATGTTAGGACTGCTGTCTGCACAGGTCTACATCTTCCCATGCTCTCTCTTGGCCCCATGCAATGAGGGAGGCAATGATCAAGGCCTGAATGTGTCTGTCTCCTCCACGGGTTTCAGGCACTCTTCCTCAGCTGTGCCAAATGGTTCTTCCAACTGATATTCTGTTTTGATGCTGATTGACAGGGTGACACTGTGTTTTCCTGGGTTTGTCTCAGGCCATGTGGACCTAGGGTTGCACCTTCCTCATTTATTCTGATTATGAACCTCCTGCCTGATCTCCTGGTATAATGTGTGGAAGGCAGGGGCAGGCTGATAATTTGATGTCAAGTACTCTAATTGCTGCCTAAATGTGAATTTTGCTGGTGGAGATAGAATAAGATCTTGGAGAAAAGGCTCATTCTTGTAATTTTCTTTTGCATTTTTTCATTGCATCTAGTTCTGTTAGGCACTGGCATGTTTTTATTGTTGAATAGGCCAAGAGAATACTTAATCTTCTCAATAAATCAAACTTTTCGTTCAGGGGATCTCATGCTTAATAGCTCCTCTCTAAAAAAGTTAAGCTATTAAATAATACTGGCTCATTGCCTTGAGGGCAGCATTCCTGAAATAAAGAAAAGTAAAATGAAAAAAAAAAGGAAAGAAAAGAAAAGTGAAATGTACATCATTTTGTTTGGGCAATTCTAGACAAATTCTGCTTCTCAAATTGAGTTCTAAGTCTGTTATAAACCATTTTTGCAAGATATTAAAAAAGATGAAGTAAATGGATGTAGATTTCTTGAATGTAAAACACGTGTCTCTTCCTTCTTATGGATATCCTTCTCCTTAAAGAAGTACTTCCAATGGCATTGTTGGTCCTGACAGAAGCAACTCGCTTCCTTTCTCTGGTATATGGTATGGTTTTGAGGGCTGGTGTGATGTACTATAATATGACATAAAAGTCATTGTGAGATTTATGAAATTGACCAGGATCTTATTGCAGGCTAGATTTTTCCTAACAATGTAAGCCTGACACCAATTTGCATGATGAATCTACTCAATTCAAATTTCCTTTTAGCAGAAAAATAAGTGGTAAAAATATCTACCATTTCATAAACTTGATATAATCCCAAATCTATCAAAATCCTGTGTTAGCAGTAAAATTAAACCAAAAAATTGCTTCAATTCTCTTTATTTTAATTTTTAAAAAAGATTTCATTCATTATTTCTAGAGAGAGAGGAAGGGAGAGAGACAGAGAGGGAGAGAAACATGAATGTGTGGTTGCCTTTCCCCTGCCTCCAGCTACAGACCTGGCTGGAGACCTGGCTTGCAACCTGGTTATATGCCCTGGCTGGGAATCAAACCAGCGACTTTTGGGTTCGCAGGATCGTGCCTTATCCACTATGCTACCAGCCAGGGTGTCTTTCTTTCTTTCTTTCTTTTTTTTAAATCTACACACTCACTTGTGTATTTGATGGGAAATTCAATGTGATTTATATTTGTCAGAATAATGTCTTTAAATATGAGTTTGACAGAAAATAAATAGGAGAGGCATATGAGTGAAAAAAGTAGGGTAGTTTAGAAAAACAATTACACAAGAGAAATATGTTAAATGGCTTAAAAAACACTAAACAAAAACAATCAAAAACATTGAAAAAATGGAGCAGAACAGAGACATAGGAGCATAGAAAGGGACAAACAACTTCTGTTTTATTTTATTCAAGTACTTTGAAGTGCTTAACTATAAATGCTTAAACATTTTAAATATAAACATTTAATTTAAGAATAAAATATTAAATTTGAGATGAATCAAGACTTTGAAAACCAAAGATTAGGCAAAGTTTAATAAGATAGTGTTACTAAACATTTATTAAATTATCCAAATTGCTTTTTCAAATTTAGAAACACTTGCAATAATCTATTGTGAGAATTAGGAGGATGTTACAAATCTTGCAGAGAACTCTGAGTTCCTATTTCCAAGATCATTCTACTTTTAAAGTAACCAAAGATGACAATGACCTAATACAGTTAATAATTTATGTAAAATAAACTGTGTATTTGGAGATAAAGTTCAGATGTAAGTTCTGATGTGCAAATCTGCTAGGCTAAGAGAACTTTTTATGATTTAACATATATTTAGGAATTTTGAGACTTTTCATTGCATTTTGAACTTAGATGTAAATATCAATGTAAACTTTTAAAAGCATGAATTAATTCAAGCAATTGTTATTAAACAGATAGTTGGTAAATAATAGGTTCTTCCAGTTCCATTTATGTTTTCAAAAAGTTCAATTATTTGACCAAGTCAAACCATTAAAGCTTATTGTTTTAAGTAAGCCTGTTTTAGGAAAATACTGAAATTGAGTAGAGATTAAAGTTTATTCTTTTCTAAATTTTACATAGACCATTTGTTCCTTTTTAAATCAAATATTTTATTTTTAATTCTGGAACATTAAAAAATTTCACTTTGGCCCTGGCTGGTGTGGCTCAGTGGATTGAGCGCTGGCCTGCAAACCAAAGGGTTGCTGGTTCAATTCCTGGTCTGCTGGGTTGCAGGCCAGGTCCCCAGTTAGGGTGTGTGAGAGGCAATCACACATTAGTGTTTCTCTCCCTTTCTAAACAAAAAAAGAAAGAAAAGAAAAATATTTACTTTGTAGAATTTTAAGGATTTTAAAATGATAGGAAATTTGCACTTGAAGTTTAAGAAAGGCAAGGCATAATGAAAAAATAGTCTTAGAATGGAAAATGTAAAACTGCAATGCAGACATCTCATATCAAATTTATTGGTTAAATGTTTCCTGGGACTCTTAAATTATATATTAATAGTATAGATTTCTTGGGAATCATTAGACAATTACATACTTAATTCATTTACCAAATCAGCTTAAAATAGCTAATTATCCATTTCTTTTTAAAATTATTATTACAATTCAATTCCAAATTTTAATCTGGTACCAAACTTCAAAACTAAGTCTCATAACAAATATCTGAATAAACTCTTCTAGAATATACTGCAATGCTAAAACATCCCAAGCACTTAATGAAGTTTGGTGACTATTGAACTAAATATAGTTAATTGTTAGTATTCAAGTAGGGGGAAAAATAAAGGCAACAGGTGAGACAGAAATTCACAACCACCACTGTAAATGTTTGTTTTAAGTAAGTGATTATAAGTTTTGTATTTGTAAAATTGGGGAGAATCATGAGATTTAACCAAGTTGTGTGTGTGTATTGTAAAGCACAAAGTCTTTGAGACTTTCCAGAGGTTTGGGGACAGGATGTCAGCATTACCATGGAGTCTCATTACTTGAGGGCTCAAATCATGTGGAACTAAGACAGACTATATGTGTTTGTGTGCACACACATGAATGTTTGCTTATTAAAAATGCATTGCCAAATGTTTGGATTCAATTTCATCTTCTGATCTGGGTATAGATCAAGCATACAGGTATAGATCATTACAGTACCTGAGGACAACATCAATGAACTTGAGAGTCGTCTTTTGCAAATCAATTGACAATTGAATGACCTTAGCAGTATTATTGGAAGTGCAGACTATCAATACCAACAAGGCAAACTGTCTTGCACACTTACTTCCAAAGCATATTTTGATCTGGAGATATCGTGAGAAACAGCACTTAAGCATATGTTTGTTTCTCTGGTGACTGTAGTATGTAGGGGCCAGTACAGCACCAGAGGAGATTATCAGAGAGTAAAATTTAGGCCTGCAAGCAACTCTCCACTAACTTTTTACAAACCCTGTTACTTAAGCAGGTAGGAATGTGATGCTAAATCTATATCCCCAAAAGAGTAAACAAAGAAGTGAGGGAGAACAAAACCTGAACTCAATAAATGCTTTTAACATTTAAACTCTATGGGACATCCTATCAACAAAATAAATTAAGCGTTATTGGCTTGTGCCTTGCAGCTCTTTTCACAGCTCTGATAAGTGTAGCCTGGAGGTTTCGTCCACTACCTGCAGTCAAGTTGTCATCATCTGCAGATGTAAAATGTCTCAGCTGCAACACCACAGTTCGTTGCACACTCTAACTTGGTGACTATTTTGAACTGTTGAGAGAACAGCATAAGAATTGATGAGAATTAAGAAATTCAAGTACCAATGAACAAGATACTTTAGGCTCCATGGGAGATTGAAAAAACTTTGCATTTGCCGGTTAATCTCAAGATGAAAAGCATGATAAAAAATTGCAGAGACAAGTCCCTTGCCACAGGGAAATGCTGCATTAGAAGTCAATGGGAACTAACAGAACCTTTCCAGGAGTTCCAGATCAGGAGCAGAAATTAGGTGGCAGTCCTTATTTATGGGCCCGCTCTCTAGTTAGTTGAATTTAATAGCTAGTTAATTAGTTTAAAAGCTAACTTTAATAGACCAAAATTAGTCTGAAAGCTAATTTCCTGGTTTCTTTCTCTGAATGGACTAGATTAGAATGTATTGACATTTAATTTAATGGATTGAAATGGTCAAATGTTAGAAATAATAAAAGTTGGTGGTCAAGTAATGCCTAGGTTTGCATTGCAATTTGAGTAATCTAATAGTTTAAGCTTTTCTTGTTTTCCCAATCTCAAGAAATGGGGACCTTTCATATAAACAGTATTTAAAAATATCTAATGGTTAGTTTTAAACAGTATTAAATGCAATAGGGAGTGGCCATACTGTTTTTAAAAATTGTTTTACTATAACACATTTTAAATCATGTTATTACAAAATTTTCTTACGTAAAATTTCACCAATATCTCACTCATACATTTAAATATCATAAAGCTGTGTATTGAAATATAAGCTTATCATACTGCAAAATTACTTTTTATTCATTTCCTTAAATATAATACTTATTTTCTCATATTTAGCACATCCGTTTTATTGCCTGTGACAAAGACGTAAGACAATCCTGTTTTCTTCTTATGACACATGGAGTTCCCTGAGGACCAACGTCAGTTTCTTGCACATCAAAAGATTTAATTCTTCTCACTAAGATGTGCACACGTGTGCATTTTATTATTAGGCTTTTGTTCCAAATTCCAATGTGTTCTCTCAAGAGCTAGGCTGAACCATGGGGAACCACCAAGAAATGGCTTTTCTTGAAGCAGATTTACTTTAGGTTTATAAAAAACATACTGTACAGCATCCTTATCCCTTTCAGCTAGGCTCAATCTCTAACATCAGTGCCTCCACATCTTACCACACTCATTGTGAGGAAAGTTAAGCCTTAAGGAAAAGTCCTTCAAGGAAAATGAGGGGGAAGAGAGTGAATTCCCTTAGGCAGAGTATGAAACAAATGATGATATTGTCCAATTGAGGACTCTTAAGAAGGGTTCCCCATAGCACCCAAGCAAAAGGCTCCTACTTGCCAATCTGATCAGGATCTTGGTGGGGTAGGGTAGAGAGAGGCACGTGTCTGCAAGAAACCTCACTTGTTTACCTGCTAATAGACACTCCCAACACTCTAAAAAAAGTTGAAATTGTTTTAAGCCTGACTCTGCAAGTATATTTTGAGAAGCATTGTTTGGATCCTGTGTTCCTCAGACTAAAAATATTCATCCTCGAATCAGGTCATTTGTGAACATTAAGTCAGATAACACTTAGCTTGGCAGAGGGCAATGAAGGTAGCATTTCCAAACTAAAACTGGGAAACTTTCAATTTTACTTTAAATCCATAGTCAGCTAACTGCAACTCAAATTTGTTGTACTAAAGAAAGTCTAAAGCACATAAGCATGTATGAAAATTATTTAAAAATAATATTGTATCTATGATGTTATCATCAGATAGTGTTATATTTTCTACTAAATGTATGTCTCTACACTTCATATATGTGTCTATGCCTCTGATCAAGTATAAATTTAATTTTTTTAAAGATTTTATTTTATTATTTTTAGAAAGAGAGGAAGAGAGAAAGGCAGAGAGGGAGAGAGATATCAATGTGCGGTTGCTTTTCACCTGCCTCCAGCCACAGATCTAGCTGGAGACCTGGCTTGCAACCTGGTTATGTGCCCTGGCTGGGAATTGAAACTGCGACCTTTGGGTTCGCAGGCCGGTGCCTTATCCACTGTGCTACCAGCCAGGGCTAAAGTTAATTTTAATATTACTTTCTATATATCCCTATATAAATAAAGGTAAGCGTAAATGCTTCTTGATACCAATGACTATGTGTTTTATTACTGTATATATTATAGGTAATCAAAATTATTTAATAGGTTTTTATTTAATGGACTGATAGTTACCTATCAGATATTGTTCAAGGGACTTCCTTATAGCAACTGAAACAATTACTGTTAAAAAGGATTTCTTAGAACAATTGAAATAATTTTGTATGACAGCATTGTTCAAATTTTGAAAAAAAACTATCAGGATCTACATGTTTATCTATATATTTGTACCTGGATCACACCTCCTGCTGCTTCTCCTACCTAAGAAAAAAGGTTCAAACTTTTCTCACAGAATCAATGTAACTTCAGTTCGTCTCAATGAGAAAGAGGAAGGCACATGACTTAGATGAAAAAGATCACAATTTTACTAAAGTCCCACTCCTGATGTTTAACTGTTTTTCAGAAGGCTGTATGCATACATGCGGAGGTGCATAATTTTAGAGATGAGGAGATCAGAGATGAGGAGAGAGAGAACAAGCACTAGTCTGAACCAAAAGCTAGCTAGCCAACTCAGGAGGAAGGGGAAGAATTCAATTGGTAATTCTTGAGAAGAAAAAATAACTATTTTAAAACTTAAGGTTTAATTTAGAATTCTCTTTGGAGATTTTTGGCCTAATAAGCCTCTGGTACCTAAAGTATCTAAAAGAAATGAGAGCCTTGGATCAGCAGCCAGCGATGATCAGGCCAAAAGAATAAAGTGTTAATAATTATTAAATCCATAGCCCAGAAACCTGTTATTCTAGACAGTGGAGTAGGATGAAAATGTGCACAGTGACCCAGTTTCAGTGGGTTTTAAAGTTCAAAGCTGATAAAAACAGGTCCTCACATACCTGTGGCAAGACTTAAGGATCTTGAAGCATCTTAGAATTAAAGGGAAGCCAAATACCTTTTTTTTTTAATTTAATTTTATTGTTGTTGTATTATATCCACCCCCTTTTTGCTCCCCTCTGTCCTCTTCCCCATCCACCCATTCACCGCCAAAGTTAATCCCACATATTGTCCATGTCCATGGTTCCTTCATACTAGGTTCTTGTCTAAACTGCTCCCTTTCTTTGCCTCTTCCTCCCCTCTCCCTCCAACCCCCTTCCCTCTGACCACTGAAGGCCTATTCACTGTATTCATATATCTGGTTCTGTTTTGCTTGTTGTTAAAAGGAAAGTGTTTACTGCCTTTGATGACATGAGAGCGAATGACTTCTGCTCTTTTCCCCGAGAAAGATCCATAATGTTTAATATGAGTTTCTAATAACACCCATTACATCATTATACTGCTTCTTGGAAGGTTTGTGAAAGAAGAGAATGTTTCTAGCAGATCTTGAGGTCTGCTTTAAAAATCTAATCCTTTGATAAAAGCAATAGATTTCAAAAATTAAAATTGCTTACTATGTAATATGTGTGACTATACAGCAATGGGTACATGTTGTTTACTCCCATCACTTCTCCACTTGTCATCACACCCCAGGGAAGAAGTCCTGCCTCAACAGGCTGCCTTGCCATCTGATCTGTTGCTTACTATGGTAATGATTTATACTACATGCTCTACAGCTTTTTCCATACATCTATCAATGCACATGTAGGTTGCTTCAGTACCTTAGCTATTGTGAATGATGCTGCAATGAACATTGGGTACAGATTAATGTTTGAGATGCTGTTTTCATTTCCTTTGGAAATATACCAGAAGTCAGATCGCTGGGTTATTTGGCAGTTTCTTTTGAATTTTCGAAGGAACCTGCATACCCTTTTCCATTACTTCTTCATTGTTGAAGTACTGTTCTTTCTTGAATTCCATGTGATGGTTATATTCTGCTTTTTCTTGTGTGCGCTGTACTGTCCTTCTCAGTTTAGTTTGTTGGGTTGTTTTTCCCTTTCCAACATCTAAAATTCTGCACTTTCAGAAAAGCTCTTGCTTTTCTTCCCAAGTCACATTTTTCCCCAGAGATTTAAGCATTAACATTTTATGAGTGCTTTTAAATGTGTATCTGCAGACTTCTCAACTCTAGACATATCTCAAAGGTAACTCAAACTTAGTGTGTTGGAAAAGTTAAAAACAAAAACAAACTTGCAGGTGCTATGTGCCAGTCACTGTTGTAAGTGCTCTGAATACACTGACTCATATAATCCTCACAGTAATCTTAAGTATGTATTATATGAAGACAATAAGTTAGAAACTGAATAATTAGTCCAAGATCATTAAGTAAGGCCTAGAGAAAGGTTTTTTTCTTTTTTTTTTAAACCCAGTTAGGTTCTAGAAATCATGCTCTTTAACCACTAGACTCTCTTGTCTTTTTGCTTCAAGTCATCTTTTCCTTCCTCTCCAGGTGGGGAGTGAGGAAGCACTTCTCATCTTTTAGGAACAAGCCTACATTTTGCCTCTTCTGAGAGGCTGTCCCTGATCATCTTGCCTAGCATGCCTGCCAACTTACCCTCAGTCTAAGCTTCCTATTCTTTCCTTGAAATTATATATGAGAAGTTGTAACTCATGCCATTTCTGCATCACTCTTGTCAGATACCATGGACTGTTGTGCTCAGCACCCACTCCAGTGTCTTTCTATACTGCAGGGATGACGGACCTGAAATCTGCTTTTCCAAGGTGACCTGAAGCTGTCTTTTTTCATGTGACTTAGTTTTCACTCATCAAAAACTTTCTTGGGAGGAACTACTTTGTAATTGCCCTGAGGGAAGAGACTGAGGATATGACGCACAATGCTGCACATACAGATTATAGCGTAAAAGGCACAGTTCTAGAGCCTAGCAGGTGTGGCCAAGATTCCAGACCCTACAGTCCCTGACTGTCATGGAAGCAGCATGTGTCTGGAACTGTCAACAGTAGTGGAAGCTCCTTGACCATGCACTTTCCTGACTATGGTGGTGGAAGCTGCAGCTTCCTGTTCAGCTCCACTCTGCAGTGTGGCTTAAGTGTGCAAATGACCTCCAGTCTGTTTCTTCCATTCTCCAAGTGATTGTGAACTGTTCACATGCTTATTAAATCTCTTTGCACCTAACCAGCTTCAGTGGACTCTGTTGGGAAGGACTCTGATCAGCACATCTAATGAGTTTTGTGTCTGCCTTATTACTAGAATACATATAATTCAGGGGAAATTAACCCTTTATCTCAATTACAGAATTCCCAAAGTCAGGTACAGTTAGTTCATAGTAGGTATTAATATGTAATTACTGAATTTCATGACATAAATTTTAGAAATGTTTAGTTTCTTTTGCAATGATAGAAACTGCTTTGGAATACCCTCTTAATAACTTCCTGCCGGCCCACTGTGCTCTTTCTCTATATGTAGCATCTTTCATTTCAATTTAGTTCTCTAATAAAATATACCTAGGAGATTGAGATCATTGAATAAGTTTATCAGTTACTCACCGTTTCTAAATTTTGCAAAGTTTCCTCATGCTTCTGCTCATCTTTGTAATACCTTGTGCTCCCCTCTTCTACTGAGCAGACTCCTACACATTTTTCAAGGGCAAACTGAATTCTTTTCTTATAGCAGTCTTTTTTGTATTTCCCCAAATGGTTAATTACATTTCAACTTATGTTCTTATAATGCTTTTTGTATGTTTATTTATGTATTTTTAAAAGACTTTATTTATCATTTTTCAGAGAGAGGGGAAGGGAGAGAGGCAAAGAGGGAGAAAGACATCAATGTTTGGTCGCTTTTCACCTGCCTCCAGCAACGGACCTGGCTGGAGACCTGGTTTACAACCTGGTTATGTTGCCCTGGTTGGGAATCGAATCACTGACCTTTGGGTTCATAGGCCAGTGCCTTATCCACTGTGCCACCAGCCAGAGTCTGCTTTTTGTATATTTAATTATAGCATTTCTAGAATAATAGATTACATTATTCTGAGTCATTGTGTTAATAATTACTAGGTAAAGTAAAATGTGTATGTGAAGAATATTAAAATGCCATAATGCTTGTGAAAATGTGCTAGAGACTCATAAATATGTTATCTTTATTATTACATGCAGAAGCAGAGGAAATGCTCTGTTTCACTTATTTCTATTCTCTGATAGGTAGGCTTCCAATTTATTCTATTTAGCTTCTTTTTCAGGACTTAACTTGCCTTACATGTGCCCTGACTTTTCCCAGCCCTGGAAGAAATGGTCAGGAAGCCTTGGAAGCCACATGTTAATTTGTGTGGTTGACTTGAAGAGTAGAAGGTTCCCTCAGAGTCATTCCTCAGAAAATTGGGAAATAATTCAGTTTGGAACTATTTCATTCCTGGATACAAAACTAAAATACTGTTCTCGAACAAATAAACATAAGTGAATCATTTTTACTTCCTTTTTTCATTTTAAATGAATTATACCCAATTGTGGAAATCATGTTGTATTGCAATTATCCCCAAATAACTATTGCTTTGGTCATTTGAAAAATTTTATTTTAAAGTATGAAATATATTAGGTAACTAATATTCAAGCAATATAAATGTTTATTATTTCCAATATTTTCAACCTTCTTCCTAAGAAGCTTTTATTAGCACATGTTTGAGAGTAGGTACTATTTTGTATTTTGAATATTTTGAAACATTTAGCATTTGTAATATTAATACAATATCTCTCCACTGATTTTATTGTCAATGAACCAAAATTTACATAAAATAAAATTTAAAAAATTAAGGAGGTAATATTTATAAATTAAACCTAAGCCAGATGTGGAAGCATGCTTTTCCAGATTAAACATTTACTGAGTTGTCAGGAAAAGACTTTCTTCTTCATTCATCCAAATAGGTTTTGTTTGAATGGATTCTAATTTCTTATTCCTTTACTGTTTTCACCATCTTTCTGTTGCTTTGTTTACCTAACAGTGGTTTTTTTCTTACCACTGCCTTCTGCAATTCTGCACAGCTGCTTCCCAGATGAGCTAAATAGCTGATTTTCATCTTTACACAAGTTTAAACTCTGGGCTAATCCTATATGGCTTTCAGAAAACAGGGACTGAAATCTCTTTGTGATAGTTCCCATTGCTATTATTTTTAAAGGAAACATTCAAGGGAACTTGACAATAGAAAAACATGAAACATTTTTATCTGGTTCTGTACCCTTAAAATCACATATATTCTTTGAAAACTAGTTGGGGCAAGACCTACATTTATTAATAACATAATGTATATATTCAGAAAATAAAGAGAAAATAGAATTTCCAGGAAAGTAAAAATCTAACTTTGTTCTTATCTATTAAAGGTTAATTAAAGGTTAATTAACTATTAAAGGTTAATTAACTAACTTCTACAAGTGCTTTATCCAAATGTTTTTAAAATGGCTTTACTCAATATGAGTTGAAGAACCAAGGCAATAATTCTTGTTGAATAAATTTATTTCATATAGTCACACATGAAATAAATATATTCAAGGAGATTTCCCAATTTAGAGACATTTCAATGAACTTCAAGCCCTCTCTTCCTTTCTTCCTCCTTTCTGTGTTCCTGACTTATTTACTTATTTTTTCTTTTGTTTTTCTTCCTTTTCTTTTCCATGTTTATTTTCTACACTTTTTGGACAGTGCATCATAGTCAAAAATATCCAAAATACTACAATTTAAACAATGAAATCCCAAAGGTTTGATATTGCAGCATCCACTCAGATGGTTGATAGTGAATAGAGATTATAGGAACTAATAATTGCTCTACCCTATAACTTTAACCCTATTCAAATTTTGTTATAATAAATACATTCCTTCAGCATTGCCCCCTCTCAGAGCCCTCCCCCAACACAGAACCATAAAATGGTGAAGCAGGTTGCCCCACCCTGGTGATTACCTAAGGCTCTACACCATACAATTTACAGGTGCCTTTTTCTACAATAGGCCATACTACTAAGACAGGGAATTAAAGCAGCTCCACCTAATACACAGAAACAAACACAGGGAGACTACAAAATTGAGGAGACAAAGAAATACAGCCCAAATGAAAGAACAGAACAAAACTCCAGAAAAAGAACTAAACAAAGTAGAGATAACCAACTGGTATCAGGATGCTCAAAGAACTCACTGGGTATGGCAATGACATAAAAGAGACCCAGGAAGAAATGAAGGTTACATTAAGTGAAATAAAGAAAAATCTACAAGGAACCAACAGTTGAGGGGATGAAGCCAAGAGTCAAATCAATGATTTGGAACACAAGGAAGAAATAAGCCTTTGGCCAGAACAGAAAAATAAAAAAAAAAGGACAACATAAGGAGCTTCTGGGACATCTACAAAGGTACCAACATCTGAATCATAGTGATGCCAGAAGGAGAAGAGGGAGAGCAAGAAATTGAAAACTTATTTGAAAAAATAATAAAAGAAAACTTCCTTAATTTGATGAAGGAAATAGACACACAAGTCCAGGAAGTACAGAGTTCCAAACAAGTTGGACCCAAAGAGGAACACACCAAGACACATCATAATGAAAATATCAAAGCTTAAAGATAAAGAGAGAATCTTAACTCTGTTTTTCTCTTGCTGCTTTTATCTGCAAAAAAGTTCCTATAAGACTATCAGTTGATTTCTCAAAAAAATAAAAAATAAAAAACAACAAAAACAAAAAACTTTTCAGGCAAGAAGTGACGAGCAAGAAGTATTGAAAGTGATGGAAAGCAAGGACCTACATCAAAGATTACTCTACCTATCAAAGCTATATTTAGAATGGAAGTTTAGATAGTGCTTTATAGACAAGGTAAAGCTTAAGGAGTTCATCATCACTAAGCCATTATTACATGAAATGTTAAAGAGATTTATTCAAGAGAAAGAATATAAAAACTACGAACATTAAAATAGCAGCAACTTCACAACTATCAACAGCTGAATTTAGAAAATGAACTAAGCAAATAACCTGAACAGGAACAGAAACATAGATATGGAAAGTCATTTGGAGGGTTATCAGTTGGGAGGGGGAAAGGGAAGAATGGGGAAAAAGATTCAGGGATTAAGAGGCATACTTGGTGGGTACAGGAGGATGTTAAGAATAGTATAGGAAATGGAGAAGCTAAAGAACTTATATACAGGACCCAAGGAAATGAATTAAGGTGGGGGGTTGAATGGAGGTACTAGGTGTAGGGGGGCAAATGGGTAAATTGGGATACCTGTAATAGTATAATCAATAAAATGTATTTAAAAAACAAATACATTCTTTAATTTAGAAAATTAAATAGAAACAACCCTGAATATCAAGGCCAATTGCTATATATCTTTTCTTAAGGGATCCCTTGTACATGTTAGTGGGATTGTAAAATTGTTGCAGACACCATGGAAAATAGTATAGAGGTTCCTGAAAAAATTAAGAATAGAACCACTGTATGATTTAGCAACTTCTTATCTGAGAAATAGTCTGAAAGAACATGAAGACACTATTTCCGAAAGATATATATCATAGTGATATATATATCACTATGTTCATTGCAGCATTATTTACAATAGCCAAGATATGGAAACAATGTAAGGGTCTACTGACAGATAACTCACTGAGGAAGATATACAAAGGGCCCAGAGACATATGAAAGAATGCTCAACATCACTAGCCATCAGAGAGATGCAAATTAAAACCACAATAAGATACCACCTCATGCCTGTCAGAATGGCAATCATCACATCAACAAACAACAAGTGTTGGTGAGGATGTGGGGAAAAGGGAATCCTGGTGCACTGTTGGTGAGAATGCAGGCTGGTGCAGCCACTACAGAAAACAGTATGGAGTTTCCTTAAAAAACTAAAAATGGAACTGCCTTTTGATCCAGCAATTCCACTATTAGGACTATACCAAAAGAACCCTGAAACACCAATTCATAAGAACCTATGTGCCCCTATGTTCATAGCAGCACTATTTACAATAGCCAAGTGCTGGAAACAGCCTAAGTGCCCATCAGTGGATGATTGGATCAAAAATCTTTGGTATATTTATACAATGGAATACTACACAGCAGAAAGAAAGAAGAAACTCCTACCCTTTGCAACAACATGGATGGACTAGAAAGTATTATGCTTAGTGAAATAAGCCAGTCAGTGAAAGACAAATACCATATGATCTCACCCATTACAGGACAATAATGAACAAAACAAGAAAATAAGCAAAACAGAACCAGATACATGAATACAATGAATAGATCTCCAGTGGGCAGAGGGGATGGGGGAGGTGGGAGGGAAGGACAGGAGGCAAAGAAGGGGAGTAGTTTAGTCAGGGAACTAGTTTGGAAGAACCATGAACATGGACAACAAGTGGGATTGACTTTAGGGGGAGTGGGTGGGTGAGGAAGGGAACAGAGGGGAGGAAAAGGGAATGGATGTAATAAAAAATAAAATTAAATTAAAAAAAAAAAGAAGAGGTGGTATATACAAATACACACATTCACCACAATGAATTAATGCTCAGCTATAAAAAATGATGAAATATTGTTATTTGCCACAAAAGGGATGAATCATGGTGGTATTATCCTAAGTGAATTAAGTTATACAGAAAAAGAAAAAAAAAACATGGTTTTACTCATATATGAAATATAAAACAAAAATAAAATGAAACAAAAAAAATTAAAACTAGCAAAGCAAAACAAAGACAAACTCAGATATAGATAAGAGAATGATGATTTGGGGAAGGGATTTGGAAGGAGAGCAAACTAAGTTAAAGGGGTCAACTATATGGTAAGGGAAGGAAATTTAACTTTTGGTATGACCATTCAGAATATACAGATTTAATATTGTACACCTACAATTAATATAATATTAATCAATGTTACCTTAAAACAAAAAATAAGTAAAAATGTAGATTTTAAAGAAATAGGCAAATAAGTACATTTATATAAATACATAAAAGCTTGATAATTTAGATACTATAAAACTTTACCAAAAATATACTTTTTAGAAGAAATATTTAGCAATTCTTTAACTAAGGGTTCAAGCCAAGCATCACTAATAACGGGACAATTTGACATTAGTTGCCTACTCATATGATACAATATGTGTTTACCAATAAAGAATTCTTGATGAAAAAATATTTACACTGAATACAAACAAGATTTCAGGTTTATCTCCTAGTTTAACGAAATTACATAGAAACAAGTCAAGTGATATGTCAAGGAAACTATAAAACAATTCCAAATGCAGGACAATGTAAAAGGCTGGTAACAGCCCTGGCTGGTGGCACAGTGGATAAGGTGTTGACCTGCAAATCCAAAGGTTGCTGATTCAGTTCCCCAGCCAGGGCACATAACCAGGTTGCAAACCAGGTCTCCAACCAGGTCCTTAACTGGAGGCAGGTGAAAGGTGACCATACATCGATGTTTCTCTCCCTCGCTATCTCTCTCCCTTCCCTTCTCTCTGAATAAATTTAGAAAAATCTTTAAAAAAAATTTAAAAAATAATTAAAAAAAGACAAGGAGCAGCCCAAGTGCCCATTAATAGATGGATAGATACAGAAACCATGGCACACATATGCAATGAAATATTGCTTGGTCATAAAAATAATGAAATCTTACCATTTGAGATGGTATACATGGACCCAGAAGATTGTATGCTAAATGAAATAAGTCAGACAGAGAAAGATAAATACCATATCATTTCACTTATATGTGAAATCTAAAGTATAAAATAAGCAAACAAAATAGAAACAGATTCATGGGTACAAAGATTAGACTGATATTTGCCAGAGGGAAGGGAACTTGAGGGACTGGGTAAAAACAATGAAAGGATTAAGTTCAAATTGGTAATTATAAAATAGTTATGGGGATGTAAACTATAGCATAGGGAATATAGTCAGTAATATTGTCATAACTATGTATGGTGGCAGGTGGGTACAGGAAATATCAGGAGGAACACTTTGTAAGGTATAATCATCTAACCACTATGCTGTATACCTGAAACTAATACAAAATAATACTGAATATAAACTGTGATTTAAAAATAAGACTTAAGTAAACAAATAATTAAATCTTTAAAAAAATGTCAGGGTCAGTACCAAGAAAAAGATCTTGCTGGAAAGTGGGTATGTGTTGGGGCAGAAGGTAGGCTAATTAGATGATAGTTCACAAAACCAGCTATAAAATATATTTTAAGAATAATTAAGAAAACTTACATATGAGCTGAATGTTGCATGAAAATTGGAAATAGTTATTGATGTCCCTATGTATAATAATAGTGATGTTATACTGGAGAACATTCTTATTCCTATGAGATTCTTAATAAAATATTTAGGGGTGAAATCTAGAAGCTACTTTATAATGGCATGTGCACACACACACACACACACACAAACATGCAACCCAACATATTTTGTAAAACTCAAGCAAATTTGGAAAACATTAACAAGTGTTCAGTCTGAGTTATAAGTGTATTGTTATTTATTGTGCTGTTCTTTGAGCTTTTTCAAAAATTTTAAAATTTTCTAACAAAAGGTTGGGACAATTTGAGTACCACTGAAAAGTGCTACACTGAAAATGGTAAGTTTTTTGTCATGCATATCTTACCAAGAATTTTTAAATGTTGGGCAAATATCTTGTGTAAGGAATAATCCTATCTTAACCACAGTTAAGTGTTGTCAATAAACTAGAGATTGTCTTAGACTTCTAATTATTCACTTAAGGTTTATTCAGAGACATAATCTGCAGGAAAACACAATCTAGACAATTAAAGAGACTACCAGATGATTGTTCTGGGAGTCTGGCTTTTTTATAAAGGCAATGAATTAAATAGGGCTTGGATAAAATTCTACCATCGAATAATGCAGATAGATATTTCAGTAAAAATTTAGATGTTTCTGGTTCTGGTATATTTGGGTTTTACAGAGAGGCAGGAAAAGGACTATCTGAATAAACATTTTGGGGTCTTTTTTCTTCATCCTTGAGTTGTCCATGAAAACTACTACTTAATGTTTAGCTTAGGACAAAAAGGAACTAAATGAGATAAGTATTATAAAGTTAAATTTATTTGTCAACAAATTCCAAGTATATATTACAAAAATTATGTGAACCACAGTTTGGAGGGTATGAATAGATTCTAAAAGTATCCTGGGATGTAACTGAGGTTTAGTAAGGGCCAATTTTTTCCCTAAAGGCTTTTAGGCTGAAGCCACAATTAAAGGCCACTTTAACTTCCGTCCAGAACTCTTCCACACACAAAGCTGTGGGACACAGTAATTCTTACTCATAGTGACTGAAAATAAAAACCTAGTTAAGTACAAAGGGCTGCTTTCTGCCAAGCTCAATGAAAGGAGGAAGTGGCAAGGGTGGGTACAGGATGGCTGAAATATCCCAGTCTTAACTATGGATAGGGGATTGCAAAACAACCCCAGATTAGGTTTTGCAGAGTTTTATGCCCTGACAATGACTAGAACATGGGTATGAGACAAAAGGGGAAAACAATATTTTTTTCATGACCAAGTTCTAAAGTAGATCATATATTTATAAAAAATGCTATGGCATTTGGTGTTCCACAGGTATTTGTGTGACCCTGTATTTCTATTTGTGAGTACAAATGTGTCTGTGTGTAACTTTGGTCAAGTCAATTAACACCTCTATGATGCACTTTGTTAACATGCCAAAAAGAACTCTAACCATAAGGCTGTTGTGAAGAGTGTCAGATCCTATAGCTTTTGGACTGGCAGATTCTGATAGTGGGGAGGCCTCTGGTCTGGCAAAGGATGTACTTGCAGCCTTGAGGAGATTTGCCATCTTTATTGCAGGCAGCAGGTTTACAACCATACTGGCCAGGCAGCGAGGGTGTCCATATCCCTGTACATGGTTATCCCACCCTTATCGAAGCTGCACTTAAGTTAATGACCACAGAGACAGCCTAGGTGTCTCTGCACCCACTCTCCTTTGCAGGCAGCCAGGCAGCTTAGTGGGGGCAGGTGGGGGTATCAGTATCAGCATTCCATACATGGTTTGTCCACCTTTCCACAACAGTACTGTGCTAGCTTACAATAAAGGCATCTTATACACACATTGGAACAAAGGAGGCTCTATACAGACTAGAACAAAGAGGCTGTATACCCAAAAGCAATACCTGTCTGCTCAGGGTGTCTATGCTGGCTGTTCTTGGGGCTCTGTGTCCCAGGGCTCTGGGAACAAGATTAGCTTCAAGGTTATATCCCCTGCTGACCTAGCAGGAAGGTACAGGCATACACAGACACAGAAATTCCTCAGACCTGATAGTAATTGTGAAATTATGTATATGTGTGTATGTGTATATGTGTGTGTATATATAATGTTATTAAGCACAGTGCCTGGTGTACAAGAAGTGCTCAGTTAATTTTTACCAGCATCATGATCATTTGAGACCCTGATTACAGCTTTGTTAACCAGTGGTACGGAGAAACCTGACTAAGCCCAAAGGCTAAAATTAAACCCACCTAGAGTGAGCCAGCAGGGGAGATAATCACTGAAATAATTTTCCATAATGATATCAAATATGACTTTTAAAATCTAAGACAGTAATTTAGATCAGAAGCCCCAAACTCAGATGCCTAGAAGAATTTGATAAGTACCAGAAAAGAGTGACCCAAGGATGATGGTGCTGCAGCTGGTAAATGTGAGTGGTCAAGTCTATGTTAGCCCTGGCTGGTGGCACAGTGGATAAGGCACCGGCCTGCGAACCTGAAAGTCACTAGTTCGATTCCCCAGCCAGGACACGTAATCAGGTTGCAAGCCAAGTCTCCAGCCAGGCCTGTAGCTGGAGGTAGGTGAAAGGCCACCATACATTGATGTCTCTCTCCTGCTGTGTCTCTCTCCCTTCCCCTTTCTCTAAAAATAATAAAAAAGTAAAATAAAATAAAGCTCATTTCCTTCAAAATACCCAAAGGAAAAGAAACTAGAAAAGAACCTATCCATCCTTTGCCCTGGCTGGTAGCACAGTGGATAAGGCGCCAGACTGCAAACCCAAAGCCAGGGCACATAACAGGGTTGCAAACCAGGTCTCCAGTCAGGTCTGTGGCTGGGGGCAGGTGAAATGCAACCATACATTGATGTCTCTCTCCCTCTCTGGCCTCTCTCCCTTCCCCTCTTTCTAAAAATAATGAAATAAAATCTTTAAAAAAAAAAGTCTATGTTAATCTTGGGAGAACAGGTCCCATCTCTAGAAGCAGCTATTGTTTAATTTTAGATCATGGTTGGGATGAGAGAATGAAGGCCCAGTGTAGTTTTTGAGAGAATCTGCAAGTCAAAAATATTTATATGATATCTCCTGTTTCTAAAACATTGCAAAATTTAAGTACAGGCCAAATAAAACATGGTTGCAGCCAGTTATTACTCACTAGTGATCTTGGATCTATGACTTCTTACATCATGCTTATTTAAGATCATCAGTATTGGTCCTAAAGATTGGGATGGAATTAAACCTCTGGATTGGGGCAAGTAAGCCAACCAAGTGCTCTCTCTTCTTTGAGAGAGAGGGAGAGGGAGAAGAAAAGGAAGAGGGAGAAGGAGAGGGAGAGGAAGAGAGAGAGAGAGAGAGAATGTGAGCCATATATATCATTTTAAATTTCCTAATACCAACATTAAAAAAGTGAAAAAATAGTTGAAAATAATTTTAATTATATATGTCACCTAATCCAACATACCCAAAATATTATTTTTAACATGTAATTAATGAGAATTTATTCGTGATATATTTTACATTTTTAATAACGTTTTCAAAATCAGCACGCACTTTACCCTTACAGCACACCTGAATTCAGGGTTAGTCACATTCAAAGTGCTGGACAGTACAGATCTAAAGCAAGCTTCTCAAAGTTTTTTAATATATCAATATGCATACTGAAATTTGGGGGACCATATTAAAAATGCCAGTTGTGATTCACTGATTCAAATAAAGCCTGAGATGTTTCCCGTCCTCCAGGCTTTCAAGTGGTGTGAGTGCTACTGGTATGGGGACCACACTTTGAATACAAAGAGCTAGGTGGTTGTGGCAAGTCTCCCTCAGTCGGTATCCTTTTACTCAAAGCTTCCCTCCTCTTTCAAAGTCAGCAAGTATCTGTTGAGGAGACTAACTTGATAATCTAATGATGAGTCAGTCATCATGTTTAGATGAGGAACAATGTTAATAACTTTAAAATAGGCAATATTTTATACACCACTTGCAGAAACACTAACTCATCTATTCCTTAAAAATTAAAAAAAAAAGAAAAGAAACACTTGCTTTCATGAGTATGCACTTACAGGATGTAGGATAGGCACAACTTTATAATTCTAACTTCATGGGTTTGGCATGTTAAACATTTTAATAAAACAAAATAGGATTGCGAGAGGAATTTGACAATAATACTTCTCAAAGCTTTTGGCTTTAGGGACATTCTTTGGTCAAGGGTCTGAATATTTAATGGACTTTCTACAAAGAAACACAAAAGGAACTTTTTTTCTTCTGATCATCCTATTTGGATAATGGATAGAACTTTATAGGCAGATTTAGGTATTTGTTCAAAAAGATATAAATATGGAAATTTAAGCATCTAAATATGGGATAGAATATAACTCAATGATTCTATATAGTGCAATCATCCTCAAGATACAAAAGGCTCTAAGCCCAGAATTGTGTTCTGGAGGTGAGCATTGAATTATAATTCCTGAGAACTTGTTCACACTCATCACTGTTTTACTTGTGAGCTTTTAGCAAGTGTTTTACTCTATATTTTCTTCTCTTAGATGATAAGAATAATGCTTTTGGATTTATTTCATGAAGTTGTTGTAGAGAAGTGTAAAGCAACTTGGTAAGTTGTAACATGCTATTGTGTTATGCACAAGTATCCTGAGAATCTTAAGGTATTGAATCTTAAATGCTCAGGCCAGATGGAGTCTGAACTAACAAGATGACCAAGGGCTCAGAGGCCTTTCTACTGCTGCATTTCTTAATAGTGGCAACTCTCTGTTGATATTTCTGTTTTCCAAGTAAAAATGCAAGACAGGATTCTAATCACAAAACTAATGGCCCTCCCTACACTGAAGAAAACAGCAAGTCAAAAGGTAAGTAAATAGAAAGTGACCTTATGAAACCTTTCATTTAATTTTTTTTTTTCTTTTTAGTTCTTAATTAAACTGAGCATGGAACTATGTGAATCAAAATATCAAAGATATATTTCCCCTAGTAACAGCTATTTAAGTGATTTATTGGCATGAAATTTCTTGTGTGAAAAATATAAGTTAAATTCTGTTAGTTGGCTTAAATTGAACTCACTTGGTAAAAATTATCTAGTGGGTTCACTGAGATAGGACTCATTTTGTTTAAAAAGTCAAATATTAGCTGGCACCAGGGGTAAAAAAAACACAAAATAATAAAGCTCTCTAATTGAGAAAATAATTAAGTATTATTAAAAGCCTCCTAAGAAGACATAAATAAATATAACTAAATAAATGGAAGACTTAATGTTATAAAGATGTCAATTAATTGTACATTGGTCACCAATTGAAAGCAATGCCAATCAAAATTATAACTGTTTGTATATGAACTATGATTATAAGAGTAAAGAGCAAATATAGCATGGATACTCCTGAAGAAGGAAAAAAAGCTGAATAAATTGGTTTTTCTTTATATCAAGAATTATTATGAAAATATAACAAATGAGCAAGATTTTGTTATTTCCAAGAGGGATTAATACAACAAAAAAGTGAAACCAAAAACAAATAAACACAATATAGGACTTAAGTTACAACACAAATGGTGTTGCAGATGCATGAAAGGAAACAGTGGGTCTTTAATAGTTACATTAAAGATACATTATTAGTGGTAGGAAATAACGAAAAAAATGGGCTTATACCTAACCACAATATACAATATTAAATTTAGATAGTTTAAAGATATAAAATAAAAAGTAAGTGACCTCCAGAAAGGTAAGGATTTGTTAAACAAAAGACACACATAAAACTGCAAACCTCAGGGGAAAAATTAATAAAATGCATTACTCTATCAAAATTTCTGATTTCTGACCACTAAAAATCCATGTGAAGGAGGTGAAAGGAAAGTTATACATTAAAAGATGGCATTTCACATGACATGTGAGAGGCAAAGGATTAATCAATATCCAAAACAGAAAAAGAATTCCTACAGTCTAAAAGAAAAGCCAGAAAAACATAAACTAATAACACAACGAGGAAAATCTTAATAGACAGTACACAGAAAGGAAATCTGAACAACCAATAAAAGATGCTCAATGGGACTAGTAATCATGAAAAGGAACATTAAAACTACAATGAGAGATCATTTATAACTTACCACAGTGGAAAAAAGATTGTTAGTATCACATGAGGATAAGAGTTAACCTGAGCACTTATACAGACTTCTGGTGGATACAAATTGGTATAAACTTTGAAAACAATTTGGTATTATCTGTAGGGTCCTGAGTTTTTTGCTTTGCAATTATTTCATAAATTAAGGAAAAACAATCAAATATTTATTTTGTTTTTCTATATGAGTTGAATTTTATTTTAGGGTAACCAAATAAGCAATGAAGGAAAGTTACCCACTATGGAAAAAGACTAGCTAAAATAAAGCCAAATGAATAATAGAATTAGAAAATCACCATTATGCAGCCCTTAGTAAAAATATTTAGCCTTCATTATTTTATGCTAAAATCATTGATTATAAGTTAATAGGGAAACTTTATAATGGGGTAATCAGAGAGACACCATCTGAACCCACTGAAAAATTTTGACCTACAAAAAAATGAACATTGAATTTCAAGCCAGTTGACAGGAAATAGGAGGAAAGAGGAGGGTATAACAAAAATCAGGATGGGAGAGGTCAATTATATTTGGCATATTAGACATCACTTAAGATAAATGACTTGGTTTCACCAACACATCTACAGCATAAAAGATAAGAAGAAGGGGGACTTTATAAAGTGAAAGAGTTGCAAAAGATAGAAGAAAACAATGTTTGGATTTTGACTTGGTAAACCAACTATTAAAAGATAACTTTAAGACAATGAATGAAATAAAAATAAGGACTAACTAGGTATTCAAATATTAAAGAATTATTTTGTTAGGTATAATAATGTCATCATGTTTTTCAAACATTATTAAAGATTCATACTTCAGTGTTAACAAGTGAACAGTACAGTTTGTATATACAAACTTTAATATAAACAAAGCTTCAATATAAACAAAGCTGTTAAGGTAATAGTATCTAGTATTTTGAGAAAATTATTAGTTATAGGTGTGGTTATGAAGGAGAATCAGTCCAGATTAACATCTTGAATTTGTCTTCAGTTGCAGGAGTGGTACAATTTGCCACGAGGGCAGATACCAAAGGCACAACAGGTGTCAGGGATTAAAATAAATTTAATTTTGAAAATAAGTTGTATTGATAGGTGCTAATAAGATACTGAGAGATTCTCTGAAGTGGGCAGTAAGATAACTGAGTCTGAAATAAAAAAGAGATCTGTGCTCAGGTCGTAGTGTGAAAGCTCCTCCACTCCAGAAGTGATCAAACCATCCAAGAGAATGTATATGGTAAGAAAAAAAAGTCCAAGGATGAACTATGGTGAATAGCAATATGTATGAAATAAACAAGGGAAGAGTTCAATGACAGATTCTGTATTTGGGGGGAGGTTAGTGAAATTAAGAGTTAAGAAAAAGCCCTTAAATGGGTGGCTGCTGGTCACTCCATCTGAGTTCGGAAACCATAACTTAGTAGTAGCAGTCATCCACACCTGTGTGAAATTTCTTTCAATTTCCTTCGGTAGTACTCAGAGGTCTGGCCACAGGTACAGGCAAGAGATGTTTCCTTGGAAAGGACATCAGGACAGGTAGAATCAAAGCAGAAAAAGACATGAGCATTGGGGCTTATTGTAATAGAGAAATTAAATCCTATGCCATGCATCTAGGTTAGATAGGATAAAGACAAGTCCATAAAAGTGGTTCTGTATTAGGAAGTTTTAGATAATAGTAAAAAATATGGATAGAAGATGATAGGCAGAGTATTGTCACAAGTGTCAACGAACGAGCTAGATATGGATATGGTAGTGAAGAGTTCAGGCAGAATGCTGCTACTACTTTTGCATGCTACGGTAGGTTGAGAGATAGTAGAGCAAGAAGCTGCACTTGAGAGCTAGTCAGAATAAGGCAGAGGGATGGGCTCTTTCAGGAGATTGACAGTGTAGAGCAGTTCCTAAGTGATGAGGTCATAGCTCCAGGGGAAAGGGGGAAAGTCCATGGTAGAGAGAATGGTAAGCAAAAGGAATCCCAGAATAAGCCTGTGATGAGAGTAAATGAGAGTGGGCCAGTCAGAGAGCTGTACTTTGGTTGGTAGCCAAAGAACAGTGGGAAGAGAACGTGTTAGATGTACTGGTCTTGTGGCTTCTAAACAAACCAAGTCCCAAGTGGTGCAAGTGCCTTATGAGGTCAGCAATTAGGCTCTACTAATTTAAAAGGAATTTACTTACCTCATCGCTGAAGAGTTCTCTTTCTCAGGCTGGGGAAAATGCACCTATGTTCATTCTCTATTTTAAAATTTATTTGTTTATTTAAAGAGAAGGAGAGAAACATCAATGTGGGATTGCCTCTTACATGCCTCCAACTGGGGACCTGGCCCGCAACCCAGGCATGTGGGCTGACTGGGAGTCAAACCCGTGACACTTTGATTCTCAGGCTGATCCTCAATCCACTGAGCCACACCAACCAGGGCTTAAAATTTATTTTTTATTCAAACCACTCTTACCATATTCCTACTGTATACACATTAGCGTTCTAGGTACAATATATAATGTGAAATAAAAAGTCCTCTATTTCTACCTCTGAGGAGTTTGTTCTATCAAAGGCGTGAGAAAGGTGTACAATTTACCTCAAATCTGTGGATCTTGGAAGGAGTCTCTTTTTTCCATTAAAGTAGACTTCAAAATCTTCTGTCTTTAGCCTATGGGCATAGTCAATGTATCCTGACACCTCTTGCCCATGAGAATTTTTGTCACGAATGAAGATTACAGACTGGTAACACACACAAAAGAGAGTGGAGAGAGTTAGTGAAAAAAGATGATTTGAGTAAATTGTGTATGATAATAAAAGCTATAGTTACTGAGTATTACATGAACCAGATCCTATTCTAAGAGTTTTACAATGATCCTATCACAGAGTAGTTTGTGACAAGTTAACTTAGCATGGGAAAAAATGTGCATTTATAGTAATTTTAAAAAAGATTTATTATTTTTAGAGAGAGGGGAAGGGAGAAAGATGGAGAGGGAGAAAAACATTAATGTATGGTTGCCTTTCACCTGTCTCCAGCCACAGACCTGGCTGGAGACCTGGCTTGCAACTGCGTTATGTGCCCTGGCTGGAAATCGAACCAGTGACCTTTGGGTTCACAAGCCAGTGCATTATCCACTGTGCCACCAGCCAGTGCCATTTATAGTAATTTTATTTAACAATATAAATGATAACTCTTAGAGGTCTTCCTATAGACATTATGTGAAGTATTTGTAATACATAATTTATTTATTCTCCCCCCAATCCTATTGTCATCTTTTTGTCATCATTTTTAGGATTAAAAAGAATCCTGAAGAATAGAGAGATTGAGTACCTCATTTAAGGTCTCACAGCTGGTAAATAAAACAACTCAGATTAAAGACCAGGCTCATGTGTTTGTCTTTCTAATTCTTACTTTCTTCTTTTATCTCAACTCCTATGTAGTTTTTGTTATAAATTGTATCTCTTCTCATTACCATAATACAAAAATCTCTTTACAAATTAAACTCCCTTTACAAAAGTAATTCCATAGTTAAAATTATACAGTAAATACATATTTATCATTCACATTAATTCCTTCACAACTGTCATTGAGTATGTACTACATGTTAGGCATTATTATAGGTGCCAAGAATACAGTAATAAATAAGATAGTAAAAATCCTGAGTTTTTAGAATTTATGTTTTGGTGCTGGAAGACAGACAACAGGCATGAAAGGAAAAATAATACTTCCAGTGAGTAATAAACACCATAAAGCAAATAGAGATGGTTGGATAGAGAATGGGTTGGTGGTGGTGAAGGCTACTTTGGGTAATTGGAAAAGATCTTGAGTAGGTCATCAGTCAGCCAAGATTTGAAGGATGAGAGGAAGTTAGCCGTTTAAAGATTTATTTAGAATAGGAGCCTATCAGGCAAAGGGAACAGCTGGTACAGAAGCACTAAAGTGGAAACAAGGTAACAAATAGATGAATCATAGGTTTTTCCTGATCAGACTAATAGAGATTGATTTCCAGTTCTAGGAGAAAAAAAAGATTGGAAAAGTTCTTAATGCATTTTTTTCCAAATCTAGATCAAAGTATAGGATTTCCTGGTAAGTTCTCATTGGGAAGAACCTGTAAACAAATCTTCCTTTACCTCTTCAGCAATTACTGGATGTTACTTTTTGAGTCTTTGTCTGGTTAATTATAGGAAGCACTACATAATATGAGTTACCTTAGATAGCAGAGCTCCCAAAAGGGTGAAATTAGAAAATTTAACAAATTCTTTTCTCTATTGACCTGAGAAAACAAATCACTAACAATATCCCAATTGAAAGACAAAAGATGGAAGAACAGAAACAATTCACAATTAGTTGTTTTGCTGATAAGCATCATCCTCCTGCCTTCTCAGGTAGTTTGGCATTAAGTGCTGAGAACGCTGTAGGGAGGGAGTGTTGTGATGGATTAGCACTATTTCCCAAAGATATGGCTGGAGGAACTAGCCTTCATTGTTATTTTATGCCCCATCTTTTTCGATCCTTAGTCTTTTTCATTTCCCCCAAGTTAAATTTATATAGATTTCCGCACACTTTTATCCACTTGCTTTTTAGCTTTTAAACACAAATCCTAAACGGATAGTGACTCAAAAAGACTTCTTGAGACTCTTACACTGCTAAACCAATAGCCAGCTGGTATGGCTGTCCCTGTGTAAATAAGGCCACAAGCAATAACTATAAAAAAATTCATCTGCAGCCCTAAAGGTGCTTCAGATTTTACACTTGATCTTAGCCAAAAGGCCGAGAAGTGATTGCTTCAGATTTTTATTCCATCAAGACTTTTCCTGATGTTAGGCAATTCATACAAGTACGGAGAGGGAAAAAAGTCCAAAATAAGCCTCAACTTTAAAAATGGAATTTAATTGACAGAAAAAAATAAAAACCTCCTCTATGTCTCTGTCTCTCTTCATTTTTAAAACTATTTTATTTATTTTTAGAGAGAGGAGAAGGGAAAGGGAAAGAGAGGGGAAGAAACATGAATGTGAGTATATAGATTGGTTGCCTCTTAACACCTCCAGCTGGGGACCTGGCCTGCAACCCCAGCATGCGGTCTAACTGGGATCAAACTGGCAACCCTTTGGTTTACAGGCTGATGCTCAATCCACACCAGCCAGGGCTTTCTCTCTTTTTAGATGAAAGACAAGTCAGCCTTATTTCTCCAGCAGATTGGTATGCCAGATATTAGGACTGACCTTCCTGCTGAAAACAAATAAAAATTCTGGATATAATCTAAAAGGCAACTTCTAACATACATTTATGCTCTGGCAAGAAAATGAGAAATATCCAGAGTCCAATAACTAAGTGAAAGCGGGAACCCAGAGAGGAAAGCAGGACCCTAAGATCATCTTTGTCCCGCCTGCATTTTCCTTCCAAACCCCAGGGAATTTACACAGGGATTTCATGACCTTGTGAGGTGGGGGGTGGAAGGGTGATGGAAACAAAACTCAGCCTTTTAGGTAGAGAGACTAACAAGGCTTATTTCCTCAATATAAAGTTGAGGGGAAAAAATGAAAAATACTTCTGATGTGTGTAGAGAAAAGTATCACTCCAGAATTACACATCCAGAGAAAATATCTTTCTAGTGAGAAAAATATTTAAAAATTTTATACCAAAAATAGAAGGGGCTTAGCTAACATCAGACAGACTTGCTCAAAGAAATTCTTCAGCATATACTTCGGGCAAAAGAAAGTGACTCCAGCTGGAAAGTCAGAGAGAAAGAATAGAGTAGCAGTCAAAGAAAGTAGTAAATAAAATATGTGACTATATAAAATAATAACGATGTCTTCTACAATAAAAAAGTGTATTCAATTTTTTAAAGATAAATGTATGTTTAGAATCAGTGCTCAGAATTAAAATGTTGGACTGTCTTTGAATTTTGTTTTTTAGAATGAGGGCAGCTATCAATATATTAAACATTTTAGAATTTGATAAATATGCATGTATATATCTAGGATCACTATCAATAAATAGGAAACTATAATCTTTAAATCATTAGAGAAAAATAAAATGAAAAATAGTGATGTCAGTGAAACAGAAGGTAAAAAGAAAAAATATGGAAAAAGAAGGACAAATAAAATATACAAATGGAATGGCAGTGTTATGGGCTGAATTACATCCCTTAAGAATCCACACGTTGAAACCCTGACCCCCAATACCTTAGACATAGGGCTTTTAAAGAGGCAATTAAGTTTAAATGAGCCAATTAGGGTAGATCCTAATCCAATCAGATTTCATCAGAAGATGTGAACAGAGACATTAGGGGTTTGTGTGCATAGGAGAAAAACGATGTAAAGACACCATGATCTGCAAGCCAGAAAAAGAAACCAGATCTGATCCCACCTTGATTTATCTTGGACTTCTAGCTCTGAGAACTGTAAGAAAACAAATTCCTGTTATTTAACGAACCGCTCAGCTCATACTCATGTGCCTTCAGGGCCTTACACTCTGTTCTCTATGCCCAATTTATGAGCAATATGCAACTACTGCTTCTTTCTCAATGGAAGCTCTGGTGATCATCATATTTATAATTAAAAAAGTTAATAACAAAATGTTCAATTAAAATTTCTTTATTTTAAAACTAAAAAAGGTAATCAAAAGGAGCTCTTTTCACACAAATCTATACAGAGCAAATGAAAATGAATCCATTGATGTCTTTCCAAGCATGGCTACATATGTGTAAAAATGCATTTTAAAAGTCTGTTGAGTGAAATAGAAAAAATAAAAAATTGCCGCAATGAAAAATCTTCCAATGAACAACATGCTTCATGAAATTATTTGGAAAACTGATTACAACTATTGATATGCAGTAATTGATGATAAACTGTCAGGAAATTAAAACTCAACATATAACTTTGGAACTATGTTCTTATAAAAGTATAGTAAAAGGTATAAGAAAAAAATAATGAAACAAAAGGGGTAAAGATCATGGTAAACCACTTGAGGACTGGTTAAAATCCTCCTGTTTCTTGTTTTTAATTATATGAATTGTCCAAGAATGAGAATTATGTTAATTAACTTTTGAATAATTAATTTAATGTACTAATTTATAAAATGTATATTTTCTTCAAAAGTGAATACTAGTTATTACTACTAATACTACCAGCCATCATGTATTAAGAAAATGCTATGTTCTGAGCATTCATTATCTTATTTCATTATTCCCAAAATGTATAATGAGTAGATAGCATTGATTATCCTCATTTTACAAACATAAGAGCTCAAAGCATCGACAATGTGAGTAATATCCCCAAGGATATGCCACTTGTGAGTGGGGTACCTGCTCCCATACTCAGGACAGCTTCTCAAGAGGCCCATGTTTCTAACCCACTTCGCAATATACACACAGATTTAGATCCAAATGCCGGCCCTGCCACCTGCTTGCTTTCTGAATCTGCTAAGTTAGTTACCTTTTCCAAGATTCAGTTTTATTATAAAACAGGCATAACAACTGTCTCTCAGTATCCTGTGAATTATATGATGCTATTTTGTTAAGCATATAACAATGCCTGAAACACTGTTAAAAACTCAGTGAATATTACCTATTGCTGTAAATGATTTTTACTGTTACTGTTATTGTATTTATAGTATGTCAGAGTTTTATCAGTTCTTCACAAGGGAATGAAATACCTTGTAATTATATCAGAATGCCATTGCCTAATGTATAATTGCGTTTAGGTTGCAGTACATGGTGCAATTCCTTTGTTAAGTTTGGTTAAAACTTCTTGTATTCTTGTTAAAACTCTGAATGTATTCTGAACTTAAAATTTAAACAATATTTTCAAGTGTAATACAGGATAGATGTAATTGACAATAAAGTGAACATTCTGGCATCTGGAATGTGCAGAACAGGTTATCAGAACTCTTTGAAGAATTAAATTTATTTCAGCCTGAATGTGACTTCTATTTTTTTTTTTTTTTTTTTTTTTTTGGTAATTGAAAGCTTTTTTATTTGGAGCCTTGTACAGTTTACATAGATAAAATTTACACATAAGTTTTAAGTGTGATTTTTAGGAAATTTGCAGAGCTGTGCAGTATTTTCATTGCCTCAGAGAAATCCCTTGTGCCCATTTCAGTCATCCCCGTTCCTGTCCCCAGCCCCAAGCAACCACTAATCTGCTTTTTATCTCTACAGACTTGCCTTCTCTGGAGTTTTCATATGAATGGAATCCTACAATATATGATCTTTTCATTCTAATAACATTTTTATCACAGTTAATTTCCCAGAAGAAACATGAAAACCATACTTTATTTATTCAAGGGCTCCTTTAAATGATACATTTCTAAAAAGAAAACTTCCAAAGAGTTCTTAGATAAGACTCTTTAATCCCCTCTAGACAAGTCAAGATATAACCAATATAGGTATTTCCTTAAATCAAATGATATTCATTTGAAGCCATGAACATTGGTCTACATTTTTTTTTTTTGCAATCTATGCAGAAAACACTAGCTTTTCTTTAAGGAACAGCAATAGCAACAAATCCATTAGAACAAGTTATTGTTAAGATCAAGATGCAAGTATTTCTGATGCCAAGGATCACATGGACTCATAATTTTCCTGAGATGGTCCGTGACCTCAAGCGTGAGGCCAATGTCAACTGAAAGGACTTATAGAATGCTTAGTTAGCTCTTCACTCTTTCTCATGTGTTAGTAAAAAGATGAATTGAAATACCATTTAGACCATTAATATATCATTTGGATCTTTGGCTGTTTGTCTTTTCCCAGAAGTAGATTAAAATACAAAATCATAAACTTGTTAGGAGTTGAGTACATGTGTTGCCTGATTTTTCTTGCCAAATGCTAACTAGGAGACATAAACCTGATACTTCAAAATGGGACATTTTCAACAGTGAAGCCAAAGTCACTTAAGAAAATGCACACTAAGCAGTACGTCTCTGCACTAAAACTGAAACATCCATTTCTGGAGGATGAGAGCTGTCAACCAAGTGCTTGTGCTACCCCTCTGGGACTGTCAGCATGCTCCCTGCTGGAGACTAATACAGCAACACTTTTTAGTCTCCTAGAATTCTGAAATGCTGCAATGCTTTTATGAATCATTAATTTTGGGGAATCTTTATCTCATTTCAGAAGAGAAACAATTTTGCAAATGGAGCCTATGTTGTGACAAACAATTGTTTTGTAACTTTGCAAAATTTCTCTGAATTTTGATTATAAATGATTATTATAAACATCCTTAAAAATTTGTTTTCTGGAAAAAAATTAAAATTTTTTATTTCTTTTTAGAGAGAGGGGAAGGGAGGGAGGAAGAGAGGGAGAGAGGCATCAATGTATGGTTGCCTTTCACCTGCCTCCAGTCATGAACCTGGCTGGAGACCTGGATTGCAACCTCATTATGTGACCTGGCTGAGAATTGAACCAGAGACCTTTGGGTTTACAGGCCAGCATATCTTCTCAAATTTTTATGCTGGTTATTAATTTTAAATTCTATATCCTCTTATTCAATTGCATTTAGACACATTTTCACTATTCACATACAGTTCTCAGGGTTACATTTAAGACAGTTGTTCCTATTTGAGGCCCAGGCTCAGATCCAGGACTTTTACTTTCATGACCTGTTGGCCAGCAGAGGTCACAGACCAGCCTAGATTCAAAGGGCAAAGAAAGTGACTATTTCTTTTTCTTTCTTTCTCTCTCTCTCTCTCTCTCTTACTGTATCAGAGTTGCAGGCTTCTTTTTTTCCCCATTTTATTTTTATTTTTCAATTGCAGTTGACATTTAATATTATTTTACATTAGTTTCAGGTATACAGTCTAGTGGTTAGAAATTTATATAATTTATGAAGTGACACATCCTCCTTAAATTTAGTACTCACTTGGCACCATACATAGTTATTATAATATTATCAATTATATTCCCTATGCTGTACTTTACATCCTCATGGCTGTTTTATAACCACCAATTTGTATTTCTTAATCCCTTCACCTTTCTCACCCAGATACCTCAAAGTCTTTTCTCATCTTGTAACCCTCATTTTGTTCTCTGTGTGAGTCTGTTTCTACTTCGTTCATTTATTTTTCTTCTTTAGATTCTACAGATACATGAAATCATATGGTATTTATTTTTCTTTGTTTGATACCATCCCTGCCATTGGCCTTCCCCATCATCGCCAAAATGGGAGAGTTTATAAATTTAAAAGATCCTAAAAAGTAGTGAGAGATATAGATTTAGAGCATCCTAGGGAAGAGCAGAGACCTTATGTCAAGGGACATAGGTAGCTCTAGGTAATCCCCACAGAAGGAAGGCGAAGGGATTAAGTACTCAAGCTTCATGTTGGACAAATCTAACTACAGCCAGAGACCTGATACTATTCCTATACTTCCATAGCAGCCTCTCTGGGTAGTAAGTGGGCTGAAGAAAGAGGATCCGAAACAGCAAAACAAAAGTACTAGGAATAGTTATACTCTTACTACGATGCTATACATGTGGGGTGGCAGGCAGGAAGGGAGGCTCTGTTTTCAGTTTAGATTTCCAAAACAAAGTCATTCTTATAAACAAGGGATTTCTATTTGCTTTTCATCATCAAATTGATGTGACATCCATCTTTCAGGGAGAATGAAAGTAATTGATTAGGAGAATAAGAGATGATTTTGGAACCTAACAGAAAAATGACTGACTATTGCACAAGCATTCTCATTCGCAGACAGACGGGCACTCAGAACTCGGCAGTGTGTATGGGTTTGGATCAAAGGGCTTCAGACACAAGCAAAGACTGAAAATTCAGAAATAAGGGAGGTTAAAAGAATGTGGTCATCCAAGTGGGATAACAGCATCCTGAGACACACAATAGACTATGTGACTAAGCCAGAATAGAGTCTCAACAATTAACAAGACTAGTTGTGGGTTAAAACCACTTCCTCAGTGAAGAAAAACTATAATGATGTCTTAACTTACTATATAGGCTTTATAATTCACTGAATATCAGTATTGTTCTCATTATAGGCTGGATTGTATCAACATAAAAAATTCCCTTCTTTGCCTTCATTCAATTCTGAGTTTAAAAGCTCATCTGTATCTCTTAATATATGCTTCTGAATATTAGATATCATGCTATGCTTTAGAGGGGTTCATTCTAATACACTTCAGAGACCAGGGTGTACTGGGTGTTGTCCTAGGTGCTAGAGATTTTGAATAAACCAAGAGCCTGACCTCATGGAGTTCACAGTCTACTGACAGATGACACCATCTGGTAATCTGGAATAAATTTTCTCTCTTTTACCATAATTTCTATTATCCTTTGATCAATATATTATAAGGTTTATAGTACATACAACATAATACATACAATAAATCTATTCTAGTAGTTGTCAACAACTACTGGAATATATGTCACCTGAGGCCACAACATTACCCCATTCACTAGTATGTTTCCAGTGTTTGCACAGCATATGATGGATGCCAGGCACTCAATAAATATTTGTTAAATAAATTCATATATAGCTAATTGAATTAAGAAAATTAGGCATGATGCAAATTAATGTTAATGGCATATTTTCTTGCTTAAGTTATTATCAGTTGTGTTGAGGGGCCTAGAAAATGCAACAAAGACTGGAAAAGAATAAATATAGTTATGAGGAATGGCATAAGAATGCACAGATATCCCTGGCCAGTGTGACTCAGTGGATTAAGCACTGACCTGTGAACCAAGGGGTTGAGGTTCGATTCCCAGTCAGAGAACATGCCTGGGTTGCAGGCCAGAGGCAACCACACATTGATGTTTCTCACTCCCTTTTTCTCCCTCCCTTCTGTTCTCTCTAAAAAGTTAATAAATCTTTTTTTAAAATAATGCACAAATAATGTACAAGAAAGGCAATGAAAAAAAAAAAAAAAACAGTTGCAGTTTGGAATTGCTTAACGGGAATAGAAAAATCAAAGAATTTAGGGATGTTTATGCTTTCTGAGAGTAGATATCTCCAAGTAACTGTGCCTGGAAAGGAGTCCCTCCTGATAGAAACTCTATTGTCTATCCAAGGGTTTAAAAAGTGTTCTATCTCTCCATCCGCCACTCAGAGAGAGGTGATGGTGCCCCACCCAGCAATCAGTGAGAAATGTGCAAAGGAAGGTTGTGTGCTATTATGTGGAAGGTGACACTGAGGGTGACCATGTGGAGAGTTAAAGGGGTTATAAGAGTAGCAATGTCCTAAACATTATTCAATGCTGAATAAATTTTAGAGATATCAAAGTAGAGGTAGGCAGAGAACTGCCTACTATTAAGAAGGTTTCAGGTCATTTATTCATCATTGCGTTTATAAGTACATGGTGGGTCAAGAGTAGGTTTATAGTTATAAGTATACAAAACACAGTTATAGCTTTACCTGGCATAGCTGGAATTAGAAGCCAAATTTGCCTGATTTTTGAGCCCACTTTCTTCACTATTACACTCTACCATCCTGACAATGAGGAATGGCTGGAGAGATCAGCCAGTGACATGAGAAAGAAAAGAGGTGCCATCTGTTTTTCAAGGTCTAGGGCATTATTGGTAAATAACTTGTCCAACCTATATAGCATGTGGTGGAGCCAGAATGAGAACTTAGAAACATAGGAATGTTATCCCACAACATGCCGGAGCCTCTTCCCATCTATATGAAATGTGTTGTTTCTGTCTAGAGGAAGATTCAAAGTCTCCCAGCTCTCCCACCCTCAGAAGTCATCTTCCTTATACCACCTCCAGAAATCAGGTTCTAGGATATGTGTCCAGCAAAGATGCTAGTGCCATGCAGTCTCTTCCTTATTTGTACACTAAAACTGGGGTGAATAGATTAGGCTAATTTTCACTTGGCCTTAGAAATTCTGGCATGTCTTCTTGTCAAGACTTTCTTATTAAAATGGTAAACAAAGATTCAGAGAAGGGTTTGGGTAATAGCACAAACCCTAGCTGGTATGGCTCAGTGAGTTGGGTGTCATTCTACAAACAAACCAAAAGGTCACTGGTCCTGTTTAGGGCACAGGCATGGGTTGCAGGCCCGCCCCCCACTTGGGAGTGAGGGACAGGCAACCTATGGATGTTTCACTTGTACATAGTATTAGCATAGATATAATTTACATTACTCAGTAAGATTTTCTAATTTTTCAGTTACTTAACTGGTTTCTAAAAAGCCTGTGAATGGATCCTATTGTGATGGAAACAGCTGTGCAGATATGGACTTGTCTGCTCATCTGGGCAGTATAATAATACAGTCAGGGCAGGTGTTGAAACATCAGCTTGGGTGATTGTAAAATCATATTTGCACAGGAAGCTTTGCATGGTTACTTTGAGCATTTGGATTTTTAAGCCCAGAGCCCTAGAGGTTATTTCCTCCTGCATAGGAGTTTGTGAGCTTTATTGCCAGTGAAGCCACAAAATTGAGGCTAATTGAACAGCTAGGTTTCAATTAAGATGCTTATGTCAGTCAAAGAAGATGAACTAATTCTTACACTATATTATAGAGTGAGATAAGCACCAGTCAGCTGCTCAATTATTCAACATATACTTATAAAGATTTAGTGGGAGAACCAAGATGGTGGAGGAGTAAGTGGAGCTACACCAATCTCCTCCCAACACCAAACTGGAATCACAACTTAATTGGGGAGAAATCATCTGGAATAACCAACAGAACACCAACTGGAGAAAAGTCTTATTACCAGGGACAGAACAGAAGAGCTGATTCATCACAATGTGACGGAGATGCCTAAAACTAACCACTGACCACTGATCACAGACTGATTGGATTAACAACTAAAGGAGACAAAGACAGTGGATCTCTGGTAGTCTCCAACTGGCTGACTAGGCCCAGACTGGGATACAAACTGACATCACCAAGCACAGATCCAGGAAGATCTCTATACCACAGAAGGTCACACCACTAAGACAGTAAGTCAAAGCAGACCAATCTAAGAAGCAGAAACAAACAAGAGCCACCTAAAATGGGGAAACAAAGAACTAAACCCTCAGCAAGTGGAAAGGAGGAATCCCCAGGAAGAGTGCACAATGAAATAGAGACAAGCACACTCTCAGATGTGGAATTCAAAATAATGATGATAGAGAAGCTCAATGAGCTCAGCGAGTTCAAAGAAAACTATAAAAAACTCCAGGGAAACTACAAACACCACCAGGAGAACTACAAAGAACTCCAGGAAAGCTACAAGGAACTTACTGAGAACTACACCAACATTAAAAAGGATATAGACACCATCAATAAGAGCCAGGAGGAAATGAAGAATACTATTTCTGAATTGAAGAACACAGTAGAAGGATTCAAGAGCAGACTAGAGAAAGCAGAGGATTGGTTCATCGAGCTGGAGGTCAATGTAGAAAAAACTTCCCAGGCAGTGCAACAAAATGAAAACAGACTGAAAAAGAATGAAGAGGTTTTAAGAGAGCTGCAGGACAACATGAAACGTAACAACATCTGTGTCGTAGGGATACCAGAAGGAGAAGAGGAGGAGCAAGGGATAGAAAACCTGTTAGAAAAGTAATAACAGAAAACTTCTCTAACTTGAGGAGAGAATATGTCATGCAAACTCAGGAAGTACAGAGGGTCCCAGGGAAGGTGAACCCAAACAGGCCCAAACACTCCAAGACACATCATCATGAAAATGGCAAATTTCAAAGACAAGGAGAGAATCCTAAAAGCAGAAAGACAGAAACAGCTAATAACATACAAGGGGGCTCCCATAAGGTTATCAGCTGATTTCTCAACAGAAACACAACAAGCCAGAAGGGAATGGCAAAAAATATTTCAAGCAATAGAAAACAAAGGCCTGCAACCAAGAATACTCTACCCAGCAAGGCTGTCATTCAAAAGGGAGGGTAAATAAGGAGTTTCCAAGACAAAAGAAGTCTAAAAGAATACATCTCCACCAAATCAGCATTGCAAAACATGTTAAAGGGTCTGCTTTAAGAAGATGAAGAAACAGAGAGACAGACAGAAGAAACACAGGTACAAAGGTAAATGGATTAAATACACCAATCAAAAGACATAGGGCAGCTGAATGGATAAGAACCAACTTTAATTTATGAATGATTTCAAGTGATCTTGTTAAAAATAAGTTTTACTAAATAAGGTACAATTCTGTATATTACTTATATGTGCATTACTGCAGGTTAAATTTTCTTAGATTGGAATCATTTCACAATATGGGAAAATCAGGTTACTTGCAATAACTCAGAAAAATTTAATGCAGTTAAGGAAGAAGAAAAAATGAGTAAGAAAATGTAGATGTATATTACATAGAAGACATGCTATCTTTCTTATTCACTGTTACAAAATATGTGCTCATTTATAGGTGTATAATATATAGATTTTGTTAGCAATTTATATTTTAAATAGCAACCAACTGGTCATTGGTGTGTTGTGAAATCAGTCCATCTTTAGGTTAGAAAAGATGTTGAAAAATGAAGACCAATTTGGATAGAAGTTGAAAACTACTACTGTATGATTTGTGTACATAGAAAATATATACTCATATTAGAATGTAAATTAGATGAGATTCGTTTCAACTAAATCATGGAAATATACATTTCCAGTTATGAAGGCCTCCAAATGGGGGATACTTGGGAAAAGGAATGAATGCTATAGTAAACTTTATTATTGAAATGTGAACATACCTAATCTCTACCTCAACAGACTCTTAAATAGTTCAGGGGTTAGTTTAGGACCACATAGGAAGTCAACCACAAGTTCAAAAAATAGCTAGAATACTATTCTATAAAATTATTTAAATCCTAGGGATTTTTATTTTTTACCTCAACTTAGTAGACATATAATTTCTATGCTGGGGACTGGCTGAGCACTGCAAGCACCATTATTTCTGAAGGCTTCAATTTGTAAAACACATATAAAGGAAAAACAGAGGGTATTGAAAGAAGGAAGACCTGTGCATGGCCCAAATAAATAAATAAATAAATCTACTATTTAAGATGGAAAACTCCAAAAAGAATAAGTTGTAGTTCCAGTAGCTTAAAATAAAGTTGAGTTGTATTATTGGAAGGGGGAGGATCTGACTCAAGAACCAAATTCATTTTTTACTATGGGTTTTTCACTGTTTCTAGGACAAGTTTCACAAAAGTGAGTTCTGCAATACACCATTTCTGTGATATATTTTACAAAAATAGCATTCCAGAGTAAAATAAGTATTAAAGAAGAAAACTGCTTTATTTGCTATATCTAAAATACTATCATTTCACATGTAATAATTATGTAAGCTATTGGCATATTTTAATTTTTTTATATTAACTCTTCAAAATCCTGTATGTACTTTAAATAAGTGTAAAAATATGTATTTTTGCATGTGTTTGGTAATATTACAATTCATCTTACTTAAAAAAGCAACTCTTTAAACAAATGAACTAACATAGGCATGTTGGAATAATGGAAAGAAAACTTTGTATTAATATGATTTGAGAAGAAGACAGTAATTAAATGGTGAATTGTCTGGATGTGAATGGGAAAAAAAAAAGTACACATTGGTAGTTACAGAATAGACAGGGGGATGCTAAGAAGAACAAAGGAAATAGAGAAGCCAAAGAACTTATATGCATGACTCATGGACATGAACTCAGCAGGGCATTGCTGGAGGGAATGGGGTTCTAGGTGGACGGAGCAGAGGGGGAAAAATTGGGACAACTATAATAGCAAAATAAATAAAATATATTAAAAAAAGATTTAGTGTCATTGCATGGATAATAAGACATCATCCTTGCCATCAATGTCTCTATACTCTAATGTAAAATTACATATTTATTCTTCTTGGAAACAGTTGGTTGTCATGAGTGGCAATTTGGTATAGTAGGAAGAGTATTGGCTGGGTAGGAGGGAAAACATCAGGGTCTATGCCCAGTTCTGCATTTAGGTAGCTACATGACCAGAGATAAACAACTTAAGCTTTTGGTGATTCAATTTTCTTTTCTGCAAAAGGAAGATGGCAGGATTGATTAGACATCTGAATCTAAAAATCTGAGGCAAACATTTTTTGAGGCTATTTTAGTTTGGTGTTTTCCCAAAATTCTGGAATAACTTATGTGCTTAATAAATATTAAATAAAAATAAGATCATCTTAATCCTCATCTTCCTTTGCTCTTAAGTCTAGAGGATCTTTAAAGAACTCAAAACTCTTATGTATCATGCCAGAGGAAAAAATCAAAGCAAACTCTGAGAATAAGCATTAGATAAAAAGAACTTCCCTTAATCCTAAACTCTCTGAAATCCAAAATATGCAGGATGTGGCTTAAGGGTAATGTGAAAATACTAAATTAGAATCTCAGGATTAAAAAAAAATAACATATGTATTGTTTATCTTTGATATCTGCCCATTTAAAATACTTCTGTTTTTAATCATGATAATCATGCCTAAATACCCAATAGCATTTTTTATCTTTAAGACAAACTTGTTGACTTATACTGATGTCAGTTTAAAATATCAAGTCATCTAAGTTCTGTATGATTTGTTTAAGCATTTAAAAAGCCCATAAAAATAGCATGCATTTTTGATAGACATAGCTATAGGAGTAGTTAATGCTATACCTTACTAATTAATGAAGATTAGAACATAATTTATATAATATCTAGGGCAAGTTATGTATTTTGACTATAAGAAACAATAATTGGAATGTAGAGTACTCAAATTGGAGATTTCAAATTTGTTAATTTTTCATAATGTGCTTAATTCCAACAAAGTAGATTAATAAATGAATATTTGTAATTTTCCTGAGTTAAACACCTAAAAACCAGCCTTTGCATGGGCTTTTCACAAAAGTTATCTCCTTTGCAATTTATAACAATCCTGAAAGGCAGTTTTATCATCTACAGAGTGGGGACAACAATTACAGTCCAGATACATTAGGCTTCAGAAAGGGCTTAGTTTTCCCTTGCTGGGATCATGATCATTTCTTGGATGCTTCCCAGAAGCTTCAAGGTCTCAGAAGCAAAGAAGGCAAGTGAGTTGCCCTGGCACAGCTTTACAAAGCCAGGAGGGGCTTTTATTGTCTTTAAACACATTCAGAGGGATTTTAAATAAGGGAATTTCATAGAGAATACACACACACACACACACACACACACACACACACACACACACATACATATAAAAGATTTTATTTATTATTTTTAGAGAGAGGGGAAGGGGTAGAGGCAGAGAGGGAGAGAGACATCAATCAATGTACGGTTGCCTTTCACCTGCCTCCAGCTATGGACCTGGCTGGAGACCTGGCTTACAACCTGGTTATGTGCCCTGGTTGGCAATCAGACCATCGACCTTTGGGTTCACAGGCCAGTGCCTTATCCACTGTCCTGCCAGGGCGAGAAATCTTTTAAAAAACATCCATCAACTTGAGAATTTTTAATCCAAGACTGTAATTTTAAGATAACTATGAACAGAATTTGGTTTTCATAAGGAATTTCCCTTTGTAAATTATTTTTTATTTTCTAATTTTACCCACAGTATAGCCCAGTGGCTTATATAGGAAAGAAACAGCTCTGGTGCAACTTTGAAGATGAGGAAATAGATGAATGCCTGGAGGAGTTGGATTACATACACAGAGTCAGCATGCTAGTGAAGGTCTGAGGGAGTGTGAGGCAGATGTCTTTGATTTTTTCAGTCCCTTAAAATTTCCAGTAGATCACACAGCCATTTTGTTTTCATAATTGGCCCATAACTTCACCAGTATAAGAGACAGTATTTTCTTTCCTGCATATGACGCAAGAAAAAGATGTGCTAAGCATTTTTGAGGACATTCTTTGCTGTTCTAGATAATGATTTGTCATTTTCTCAGTAAATACATACTGATGATGGTGATAATGATAATGAGGATGAGGATGTGAAACTGTTGACCAATCAACAAATGTACTATAATTACCTACAATGGGCAGAGCAGTATGTTAAGTAAAAAAAGAATATGAAATGAAATAAAGATTTCATTTGGCATCACGCAGTTTGCAATTCAGTTGGAAAAATGTTTATTTATATAAAAGCAATGAATAATTCAATGCAGCTCATATGCACCACCTGAACAATATACCAAATGAGAAGTTTAAGTCTTTGGAAAAAGAACCATATCACAGTGGTTGGGATGATCAAAACAGGCTCATTGAGAGGCAGGAATTTATAGGGTTTGACATATTTTGAATCTAATAGCCACAGAGCTAAAAAAAAAAAAAAAAAAATCAGGAGATAAAGAGTCTGATAACTTTCTTGAATGTTTAGGCAATATGTCCAGTCCATATGTTAAAAAAAATTAAGTTAGTAACTTGGTGAAAATTAAATTTAAATAATTATAAATAATTATAGACAAATGAACAGAACAGAGAGCCCAGAAATAAACCCATGCATATATAGTCTATTATAACACAGAATTCAGCAATATACAATGGGGAAAGGATAGTCTTTTTCATAAATGGTCAGCCGGCCACATGCTAAAGAATGAAACCAGACTCCTATCTTACACCATAGACAAAAATAAACTCAAAATGGATTAAAGGCTTGAGTGAAAGACTCAAACTTATAAAACTTGTAGAAGAAAACAGGGGGTAACTTCCTTGACATCTGTCTTAGCCATAATTTCATTGGATTTGCATCTAAAAAACAGCAATAGTAGCAAAAATACACAAGTGTTTGACTACACCAAACTAAAATAACTTTTGCATAGCAAAAAAAAAATCAAAAAAGAAAAGACAACCTATAGAATGGTAGAAAATATTTACAAATCATGTATCTGATAAGGGGTTACCATTAAAAATATATAAAAACTCAAACAACTCAATAGAAAAAATCTATTTTAAGTATGAGCAAAGGAATCAAATAGGCACTTTCTCAAAGATATGCAAGTGAATAGTTCTTTGGAAAAGCTGCTCAACATCACTAATCATCAGGGAAAGAAATGCAAGCAAAACAAAAATGAGATGTTTCACACCAGCTATTATCAAGAAGGACAAGAGATGAAGATGCATTGGAGAGTATATAAATTGGTTCAGCCTCTATGGAAAACAACATGGAATTTCCTTAATAATTAAGAATAGAACACTTCTGCAAATAATTATCTTAACATATCTTAATAAACCCAAAACTAATTTGAAAGAATATATGCACCCCTCTGTTCATTGAAGTGTTATTTACAATCACCAAGATTTGGAAGTAACCCAAGTGCTACTTCCAAATGTTAGGGATACATGGAGACATTGTCACTGGTCTCTGAAATTATCCTCTGTAGGTATTTGTCCATGGCTCAGAGATAGGAGCCTCTCCTTCATCCAAGTATGAATAACAAGCTCCAGGCTCACCTTAAGTGTTTTATAAAGTTTAACTCCTGCTACATATGAAATTTGATAAGGATTGCACTGTTAAATGAGTACTGAAATTAGTATAATTTGTTAGTCTGGTACAATGGGCATGAAACCATTACACCTGTATTCTGAGTATTTGTGTCCCTTTCCCAGTCATCACATGCCAAGAAAAGAAGCAATATAAGGGAGGAACTAAATTGTTTGGCGGAAAAGTGTCATAATGAAATTGGACATGCTTAGCAAAAATCCTTCTGGTTATTAAATTCAGGGCTTTCAAAATACCTTGGCCTCACATGAATGGTTAGCAATTGCAGCACATTGACAGTAACATAACAATCCTAGCAACTATAAGGTGAGGATCTGGTGCCAGGAAGTCTCTCTGAAAGACCTTTTCTGGTCTCAAGGAATCCTCACAATAATAAAAGACGAGGTATGGAGGAGCTTCACTAATGCTGGGACTAGGCCCTCCTTGCACACTTGGTGCACAGTTTTTCTTCTGGACTTCCCTCGCTTACTCATCCAGGGCTTTAATCACAAGTGAGAGAGTGCTCACCTGTTCATCCACTCAGTATATTTACTGAGTGCTAGGTACTATGAATGAACTGGGAATACACTTGCACTTGGAGGGAAAGTAAAGCCAAAAAGCATTAAGATACTGAGCGTTCAGCTTCTAGAGATGCCCTCACAGATAGCAAACAGCACAATTTCCTGTCGGAAATGACTGGAGGAGCTTTACTTTGTCCTCCTCTCTCCTTGTGAACTTGCATCTGCTCTGCAGCATGCCCCAGTGTGGGATGTTCTCCAGCTTTCATTCATACTCTAATCTGGGCCAAAAATTAATTCCTGGACTTCACTGAGAAGGTTAAAATGAAGTTGTCTTATATGTTGTTGTAGAAGTAATGTCAATGCTAAAGAGACTAAATGTCATTTCATATATATAAACAAAGGAAGTTTTCCCTTCAATAGAATAGGCATAGACAGGAATCCATGCAGTGTACTATTTACTTGCATTTCAAATTTCATATTCATTAAAATATTTCTGTAATCAAGCAACAGGAATCAGAATGGAAGTATGAAATATAGAGAAAACTCCCTAAGTGTAGTTTTAATTAATACTATTATGTATTTCCTTATTGAGATTAGTAGAGCTGCCCAGTGGTAACAGAATTGTCTCATTTTCATTTTGCCTCTTCTCCTTCCCCATCTTGATTTCAGGAATGTACTGCCTCAAACATTGTGTGGTTCATAGCAAATTCAGTACATGACATTTCTCTCCCTCCTCACATAACTGTTAATAATGCTATAAAGTAACAATGAAGCAAGAAGTTGAAGAGAACTAGAGGAATGTTACGGTGGTCTCATGTTTCTTAGTCCCCTAATAAGCAAGTATTGATTTTAACCATCAATAGCCAATATATTTTCAGATTCAAAAAGATAGACATATTTCACTCTGAAATCAGTATGACAGTACTTTGTAAAATAGGTTTATGGGCTTGTAAATTGTACCTTTCATTATCTGAAATGTTTGACCCATTTTTGGTTTCTACATTCAGCATATACTGAAAAATTTGTTTTGCACAATCACATGCTAAGTGAGTAAAATACTGTTAAAGTATATGGTCAAGAAAATGTAATTATTGTAAATTCCTAAAAGATAAATGTAATACTGTCTTCCAGTTATGCATATTTTACATTTATACTCTCCTAAACACTTGGACTAGAAGATTAAAAAAGCAAAACTAAAGGATGAACACCTGATTTTATTTTTTATGAATTAGTTTTTAAACTATATGTCTCTAAATGATAACAATTATATCAAATTTCTTGAAACATTTGAGATATAGTATCTTTTTGCTTCCAATGCAAATGTAAAGTGGCAATATTTATATTGAATCTGATAAAAATATTTATTTAATCATCACAACAGATATTTTTGTAACAGAAAACACATTCTCTAAGTTGGGACCTCGGCTTTTGTGACAACTGCTGCTTTGGAAATGAATTAAAAATCACCCAATATTTAAACAGAGATGGAAAGAGCCTTTGCTTGTGGGCAATTTGTGGGCACACAATGCAGTGTACAGATGTTTTGTTGAGTTGTCCACTTAAAACCTATATGGTTTTGTGAACCAATGTCACCCCAATAAATTCAATTAAAAAAAAACGAGTAATATCACTTCACTCCAAAGCACAGATCCTAAGGTTCAAACTTCACTTTTTACTTGCCAAGAAATGTGAAGTACACAAATACTTTAATTACATTCTGTTGTCATCATTTATCTTGAAAGTTTTGTAACAGCTTTAGACATGATAACATGTTTTTCTAAACTTCTTAGTAGGGAAGTAATTATAGAGCAATCTAAATACAGATATTTTCATGAAAAAATAAACAGTCAAGATTAAAATTAACAACCTTATATCTTTACATTTTAATTAAAGCCAAATTAAGGAAGAATCAGAACTTTATATTTACTTTAAAATGTAATGGTTTTGAAAACTATGTAAACATTTATTTTTGTGTGTGTGTGTGATCAGCTGCCACAGTCTAACTTTTTTCTTCTGAACCCAATTATCAAATGATGTTGGCTTTGGTGAATACAAGTCTTGCTTTTCTTTAATTTACCAAGCACTTTAAAGTTATTTTAGTCAACAGATGCACATGTACCATTTTGAGTAACGGATGTTTTCCAATGTGATGTAATAGGAAAGAGTAAAAGAAAACTTAATTCAGAACCTTAAAATTCCGTTGGGGTATAATTAACGGCTCTGAGAATTGGCCTTATAGACCACAGGAAGGATGGTGCCCCCTGGAGTTGTGCAGTGAACATCATGCATCACTGTACAGTGATCCCCTAACACAGGGGATGCCAGCTCAAGGGCACTGAAAGTCCATGAGCATCAGACAACGAATGTTTTGGAGTATCAAAGGAGTAAACATTTATTCATGCTGTGCTCATTGTTCTGACACAGAAAAACAAATCTGACATGTTTTCCATTGAAGTCTTATTTGAAAATAGCTCCTGCAACCTTGCCAAGGACTAGATTTATGAGTGCTTATGGTATAATTGTGACATGCAAAATTGTTTGGAGCACTATCAATGAGTACCAGTTCCTGCTTATTCAAGGATCCATGTTCTCTTTCACACAGTGGTGATTGTTTTGGGAATGATGAGAAATAAAGTATTGTTTTAAACAATTAACCAAAAGGAAGAGAAAAATATTAAAAGCTAAAATGGTATGTCCTCAATGGATAGTATAAGTGTTACATAATTGGAAGACTAATAGCATAGCTTTTATTATTAAAATATCTCTATAACATGAATGCAGATAACTACTATATAACAATAGTTATAAAATTTTATAAAAATGTATTATTTTTAACTGTCATATGGGAAACCAGTAATAATGCACACTTCCTGGGCCAAATTCCCAGAGATTATGATTTAGGAGCAAGGGCAGAGACCTAGAATTTGCATTTCAGTAGGTATCTATTCCAGAATTCCTAGTAGCAACCTGTTCTTCCATTCTGTGAAACAGTACCATCCACTGTATATAATGGTGGCTTGTAGCCTTGCCATTTCTGAGAAGCACTTGAGAAAAATGCACACATGTATCCATACACTATTTACTACATGGGATGAAGTCCAGACATGCCTAGACTTCAAAAGTTTTACTGATGATTGTGATTTACAATGAGGCTGAAAAACTTGCTTTTGCTATTTATTCTTTTTTTTTTTAATTCTTAAATACTTCTAATAGCTGACCTATAATTTAACTTAAGAGAAACAGTAAAACACCTTTCAATATTTTGATCATGAAACTAATAAATTATATATAACACCCAGTTCCATTAATGCATTTGAAGACTATCTTCATTATCTTGACCCCCATCCCCAACACATTCTCTCCCATTTTTCTTCAGTTATGGCCACACCATCTACCCCATTGAAGAGACACTGTTTAGGGAGGGATGATGAGCATGGATTTGGGAGTAAACATTCTTTGACTGCAACCCTGTTTCTGCTATTTCCTATCCATGCGACACAGGATATCTTACCCAGCATGTCTACAATAGTAAATACCTTGTAAATTATTGTGAGAATTATATGAGATGATTTGTGTGAAGTGCTTAGTGCAATCCCTAGGCCATGATGAGCATTATTAAAAAGTCAGCTATTATCATTCTTAACTCCTGCTCTTCCCTCAAGTAGTCACTATTTTCTGACTCTCTACTTGTTAGTTAAGAATTGTCCACTTGCATCTATTCTCATGGCCACTACCCTAGTCCAGCCAATATCACCTCCTACCTGAACTACTACAATTAACTGATACCCTGTAGGTTAAGCTTGCTCCTTCTAGATGCAGTAAGAGACATCTTGGTGCATGCCCCTACTCAACCCCTTCAATGGCTGACTTCTCACCTTGAGGTCAAATCTGAACTTGTTAACATGACTGACAAGATCCTCTTCATTTTAGTTCTTGCCCAAGCCTCCAGTCTTGCCTCTTGATATACCTCTGCTCCACCCTTTAATTTCAGAACATTTTTCATTCCTGGAATGTACTTTTGCTTCTGGGTCTATGTACATATATGTATTCTTTTGGCCTAAAACTCATCCATTTCTCTGCATCTTCTTTACCTTCCTCTGGACATTTATGTTTCCCTTTGGCCAGACTTGATCACTTTTCTATGGACATGACCCTTCATAATACATATCATACTTTACTGTGGTTATTTATTCATTTTAGTACTTTTTATGCAGAGATATGGGGGGTCTGGATGGTCTTCACATGCATTATTTGACAACTGAGAATACTATAAAATCTATAAAAATAAAATAAGCATATTTTGGAATAGCTGGATGACTATTTTTGTGTCTTTCGGTTCAATTTTTTTTGGCTGTAAAATGCATATAACATAAAATTAGCCCTCTGAACCATTTTAAGTGTACAGTTCATTAACATTATGTACATATATTCATATGGTGTGCAACCATCATCACTGTTTATCTCCCAATATCTTTTCACCTTGCAAAACTGAAACTCTACGTATATCCATTAAACAGTAACTGCCCATTCCCTCCCCACTCTAGCCTCTGGGGTAAACCTTGTATAATGATTCTTATACACATGGCACCTAGATTATGTAATTATTATTTTTGCAAGAGACTATTTGAATATTAATTCTATAACTTCTTAGCTGGGTAACTTTGGAAAAGTTACTTAACCTCTTAGAACTTTTCCTCTTAGAAAAGGTGAATGATAACAGTACTTACTTTATGCATTGCTGCAAGATTTAAATGATATTATCTATACAGTGTACTTAATATATAAGCAGATACAGAGATATATAAAATCAAGGTAAGCTACAATAATTAATATTTGTTGAATAAATGAATGAGTGAATGACTGAATGATAAAGTTTCTGGATGTTCTAAAGGAACTTAAAGGTCTATATTTGAACTGCTGGATATAGAATAGCAGTGTTTCTATTAAAGATAAGCATTCTGAATAATATAAACAGATATTATTTACTTATTTTTATTATTTTTTAAAGATTTTTATTTATTTATTATTTTTAGAGAGAGGGGAAGGGACAGAGGCAGAGAGGGAGAGAAATGTCAATGTATGATTGCCTTTCACCTGCCTCCAGCTATGGACCTTGCTGGAGACCTTGCAACCTTTTTATGTGCCCTGACTAGGAATCGAACCAGCGACCTTTGGGTTTGCAGGCCAGTGCTCAATCCATTGAGCCACACCATAAACACAAATATTTTTTAAATAGCTGAGCCAATGGACCTACATATTTACTATTCTAATTGTTATGGTTACATGCAATGATAGAAGGTCTCCAGTATATCTCTCAGATTTCTTTCATAAAAACAATAAAAACACAATATGGTAGTAACTTTCTAGTTTCTGATTTATTAATATATAGCAGGGACTTCTGGCTATACTGAGTTTCAATTGCCTGTTGCAGCAAAAAGTAGAGTTACGGGAGGCAGGGGAAGTGCCAAACTAAGGTGAAGCAGGAAATAGAAGTGCCTTGAAATAATCTTGCCAACACAAACTAAGACTAAGCCCCTTGCTCTCTGCAGGTTCCATTCCTGCCCCTGGGGAGTCAAAGGGCATGTGTTAGGGTTAGGGCAAAGGAGGAGGTGCTAAGTAAGTCCAGGTGGAGTTGTTTTTTCTTTTTTTTTTTTCTCCCCACACTGCCTTTTTCTCAGCTTCAGTTCTTGCTCACATAGTTTCTACAGCTGTATTACAGTATAAATCAACAACTGATGTATTCTCTCTTGTTCAACAATGGTTTGGACTATTTCTAAGACTTGATGTAAACAAAAGATTTCAGTATACTAGAAACTCTAAACAATTTTAAAGATAGTACCTTTTTTTTTTTTTTCTTTCAAGATTTTATTTATTATTTTCAGAGAGAAGAGAAGGGAGAGAGTCAGAGAGGGAGAGAGACATCAATGTATAGTTGCCTTTCACCTGCCTCTAGCTACAGATCTGGCTGGAGACCTGGCTTGCAACCTGGTTACGTGCCCTGGCTGGGGAATCGAACCAGTGACCTTTGGGTTCACATGCCGGCGCCTTATCCACTGTGCCACCAGCCAGGGCTCCCTTTCTTTTTTTTACTAATTTCTCTTGCAGAAGGGCACTGTGTCATTGACAAATTCAGAAGGAAGACATGCACAAGATGGGCTGCACAATGTTCCAGAAAGAGCACATTGTATTAGAGGTTTAAAATCTTGTTGTCATGTTAACTTGATCCTCATCTTATGGGCCATTGGTTATGTTATACTAAATATTTGGGTTCAGTTCTATTCTATTTTATCCCCTTTACATTACTTTTAGAGAGAGGGGTAGAGAAGGAAAATAAAAGGAAAAGGAAGAAAAACATCTATGTGAGAAAGAAACATCAATTGGCTGAATCTCATACATGCCCTGAACGAGGATTGAACCTGCAACCTAGGTATGTGCCCTGACCAGCAGTCATGGGGTTTGCAAGAGGATATACAACCAACTGAACCACTTCAGCCAGGGCTGGGTTCAGGGATTTTTCATTTATTTTTTTCATTCTTATGCTCTCTCATAGATCTTATCCAGTTAAGTAAATTGAATCTTAGGTTTTTGAAGCTGTAGAGTTATAAAAAAATCAGCTTTTCTTTACTTCTCCTGTGATGAATAACCATTCATCAAAAACATTGAGTATACTGAATATTGTAAATGACAAGCAGTATTCTTAAAGATGTTAATGACTGTATTTGAAATATTTGAAAAAGATAATTGTTATTCCATGTATTTCTATTAATCTATTACCAACATAAATTAGTTTCTAAATTATTAAAAATATTTCAGACTTGAATTCATGGAAGAAAAAAAAAATGTCCTTTGTTGTTAGTTCCAAGAAACCCAGTTCTGGAAAGTTTTCAAATGTTAGTGAAGGCTTTTCAGGTTACTTGAATGCACCTGCTTGATCAGAGCTTGAACAAAGTATTTTCATTGGCAAATAGGTAATTTATGAATAAATAAGGAGTTGGATCCTGAGAAACTGGAATAATACACTCTATGCTTTAACATCTTGGTACAAAGGCTTGCGTGCAGTGGCTCCCAAACTTCGCAAAATTAACTTCAGCAAGTCCGAGTGCTTGGGATACAAGGGGATGACAGCATACAGAAGCCTTTTCACACCTTGCTCCCATAGTCAGAGGTTCTTTTCTATTAGCTCTCTTGGCAGTCCAGCAGGCCCTCAGGAGGGTCCTTGGTAAACTTCATTCAGGGGTGTGTGTATGTGTTGTGTGTGTGTGTGTGTACTGAGTCGGTGGATGGCTACCGGTCCACCCCCAAGCAAAACGTTTCCCCTTGGATGAACAATCCTGCACTGTGAGTGTTTTGCAGGTGTCTCTGGGTGTCAGCTGGCCTCTGTTTATTATTGGTATGCTGTGTACAGGGAAGCCAAGCCGGCCATCAGTAGCAACTCTCTGCAAATGGGTCAAGGAAATGAAAATAAAGCCTGTGCAGCAGGATCTTTTACGGTCTGGGGTTTTGCTAGCAAACGCTGCCTGAGTTTCTCTTTAGGTGCTACTTTAAAATTGCTACTTGTTTGACTTGGCCCAGACTTCACATGGCGGGGCCGCGTGAGATGTGTGGAGGGGCACCAGCTGGAGGCAGGTGTGCTGCTTTTCCATTTTAGCTCTTCCCAGAAGGACACATCCTCTGCTTGCTTCTGAGGCATTTCTCTTCTTTAGAAGTGTGTTTGTATAATTTGTTTTCCAAAAGCGAGGAAAGGGGGAATATTATTAAAGGCATTAGGAATCATTTCCATGATGTTGAACTATTTTGTTTTTCAAATCTATTACTTATAGTTGACTAAAAAGAAACAAACACCTTGTAAAACTTGAAATGTTTTCCTCTTCAATTTGCATTTCCAGTGACCCAAGAAAAAGTACGCAGCTTTCTTATCAAGATTGCCACATGATGCGTTTCCAAATACCACTTAATAATTGCGGAAAATGCTGGTTTATTTACTAGGCTGATGCATTGTCAAGTATATCAAATTTAATATCTACAATTTCTGCTGTATAGAAAGTTACTTAGCACAATTCTCTTATGATAAATCAGTGCTGTGATCATTTTGGCCTTCTTTCCCTGTAACTACCCTAATAACTGCTCCAGAAATCTTTTAACTGGTTCTCAGTGATTAAACAATTTCTCTCTGCCTAATGACCTATATTATTCAAAACGACAGCTTATATCAGTTGAGAAGCTGCTATTTATTATATTCATTAAATCTATAATCAGTCATAAACGTCTTCATTTGTTCATTTATTCGCTGTCTCGCTGAGCACTGATGGAACCTACACTGTGTGGTAGTTAACAGCAGGCAAGATACAAAGAGAGTGATGCCCTTCCAGCCCTCTGCACACGCTCCATCTGACCTACAGCAACCAGAGAAACCCTTTGAAAGCATGACTCACATCTCATCTCTCTGCTTAAAACTTCTACCATCACCTCCAGATCTAATTCCTCATTCCCTCCCTACCCTCAGGTCCCACTCCATACCTGCCCCAGCAACACTGGCCTCGCTACTGTCGCCCAAACACACAGAGCATCTGCCCCGACTTCCTGGTCTACAAAGGTTAATTGTGCATTTCTCTGCTATCATCATGGTATTTATCTCCTGATCTGATTCTCTTTTCATTAATCTCTAGCTTTGGTCTGATCTCCTTTTTATTCTAAGTTTCATGAGGGCAAAGCTCATGTTTCATTTTTCTCTCTTGTACCCCCTGGGTCTGGAATGTCCCTTGTGTAGTAGAACTTGAATAAATACTGGTTCAATAGTCTAATTAGAAAGAGTCAGCCCTGGCTGGAAGCACAGTGGATAAGGCACCGGCCTGCGAACCCAAAGGTCACAGGTTCGATTTCCCAGCCAGGGCACATAACCAGGTTGCAAACCAGGTCTCCAGTTAGGTCTGTGGCTGAAGGCAAGTGAAACGCAACCATACATTGATGTCTCTCTCTCCCTCTCTGCCTCTCTCCCTTCCCCTCTTTCTAAAAATAATGAAATAAAATCTTTAAAAAAAAAGTCATATGTGAATAAATAATCATACTATGAGGTCTGTCCTGAAAGTATTAGCCATGCAGACTGTTTTAATTATATTGGCATTGCCTCAATAGTTTTGGGACAGACCTCATATATCACCATAAACCATTACTATGTTATGGGTACAACATGTTATAGTAATCATACATCTGTTTGTATTTGCTAAATTATAAATTTACTGAATTATAGATCCATCGGATATTGAAGGTATATTTAGAAGTCAAGGAAAGAGTTATTTTGTGTCAAACTTTCTTCTATTTCTAGTATTTCTTTTGGCTATTTGATAATTCTCTTATCATTTCTCAAACTGTTGGGAGGTCAGAAAAGAAAAAAGGGAAAAACAAAGAAAAAAAGGAAGGCAGGAAAGAAGGAAGGAGGAAGGGGGTGGAGAGGATTGTTTTCTAAGAATTTTTAGCTGGTTCTCAGTAACTGTCTAGAATTTTGGCATTTTGGAGTTAACCTTGGGAAAACTCCTGTTTGACTAAACGTAAGAATGATGCATTTTTGAAGGTCTATCTATAGTAGGAGCATGATGTTGACAACATTGTTGTATTTGTTTTTGTTAAAGTATTTTCCTCCCCCTCATAGGCCATTTCCTGTTGAGAAAGAACCACTCAGTTTACGTCCCTTCAATGTGCTTTGGTGATTTAGGTCTTTTTCTTTCCCTTTACAACTTTTAGTCAGTGACTTTCATTTACTTCAGTTTGAATTGATAGCATGATGACTTGATAAGCTAAATTTAAATGGGTGGGTGGAAGGACCCCATTTCAGAATAGGCATGTAAGTCTGGGGAAGGGAGAGAGGGAGAGAGAGCAAGTGGTTCACCATTTACCAGGATGGTATACAATCCTGTTTGGTTTGCTGGAACAAGCTTTTATGGGTTATATGTTTCCCAATCCTAAACCAGTGACTACGAGGCATGGCTTTTAATTCAACAAAGACTATGTATAAAGGGGATCCAGTCCAGATGGCTGAGTAGGCAGACATGGCTCACCTCTTTGCACAACCACATCAAAATTACAACTAAAATATAGAACAGCCATCCATCAGAACTGTCGGAAATCGAGTTGAATGGAAGTCTGACAACTATGGAATTAAAGAAACCACATCCATCGAGATGGGTAGGAGGGGCACATACGGTGAATAAAAATTTGGGAGTGCTATCTCAGGAGCAAGGAGTCCCAGCTCCAAACCAGGTTCCCCAGCCCAGGATTCAAGTGCATGGAAGATAACTCACCACAACTCTGACTGCAAAAACCAGTGGGGATTGAGTCAGTGGAAGAAACTGCTGGAGCTCCAAGTAGTTCCTCTTAAAGAACCCATATATGGTCTCACCTGCTCAGACTCACTCCCTCTGAGCTCCAGCACCAGGGTAGCAGCTGAAAGGCACCAGTGGCATACAGGGAGGAACTTTAAGTGTCTGGCATCAAGATGAGCAGAGCTCATTATTTTTTTCTAAACCCTCCCCTCACAGAGCCAGCAAACTAGTGCCATATTTGAGACACCCATCAACCTTGCTAACTCCAGCTGCCCTGGAGACTCCACCTCACCCAGTTTATAGCCCCACCCAAGCTGCTTTTCCATATGAATGGCTGATCTTGGCTCATGCTTCTCAGCCTCCTAAATCCTATCAAACAAGCAACAGCTGCATCAGTGAGTTCAAGACCCAGTAATAGCAATAGCAGCAGACAGTTTAGATTCATAGCTTGGTTTCCTTGGGAACCTCCAAGCCCAGCACAAATAGCAGCATCTCAGATTGCTTTATAGCTCAGGCAGGGTGACCCTAGGCAAAACAAAGGTGGGGACTGACCTTGGCCTGCACCACCTGGGAAAGCCCAGGGCTAGACACTCAATGGACAGCTACAGGCCACTTTAGAGCACCACCACCCTGCTCCCAAGTAGCTGATCTTCCACAAGAGGGTGGAACTTGGTGGTCAGCAATCACAGCCAGTCCTTGCAGCTGATTGGACTGGAAAAATCCCTTCCATTAACCTGCCAAAAGCACCAAAGGCTCAACTACAAGAGGAAGGTGTGCCCAGTCCACACGAAAGGCGTACCTTGAGTATCCAGCTTGGGTGATTGGGGAGGCTGTGCCACCGGACCCTACAGGATACCTACTACATTAGGCCATGTTATCAAGACATGGAGTCAAAGCAGCTCTCTCCAATACTCAGAAACAAATACAGGGAGCCAGACAAATTGAGGAGGCAAAAAAATATGGTCGAAATGAAAGAACAGAACAAACCCCCAGAAAAAAACCTAAATGTTATGGAGATAGCCAACCTATCAGATGCAGAATTAAAATACTGCTGATCAGGATGCTCAGAGAAATGATTGAGTATGGCCACAAAATAAAGGATAAGTGAAGGTTATAGAAAGTAAAGAAAAGTCTACAGGAAAAAAACAGCAATGGGTAGGAAGCTGGGATCCAAATAAAGGATTTGGAACAAAAGGAAAAAATGAGCATTCAATCAGAACAGAATGAAGGAACAAGAATGGGAAAAAATGAGGAGAGGATTAGGAACCTCTGGGGTAACTTTAAATGTACCAACATCCAAATCATGCCAGATAAAGAAAAGGAAGAACAAGAAATTGAAAACTTACTTGAAAAAGTAATGAAACTTCCCCAATTTGGCAAATGAAATAGACATATGAGTCCAGAAAGCACCTAGAGTCTCAAACAAGATGGACCCAAAGAAGAACACATTAAGATACATCATAATTAAAATACCAAATGTTAAAGATAGAGAATCCTAAAAGCAATAAGAAAAGCAGAGAGCTACCTTTTTAGAAAGGAGTTCTCATAAGATTGTTAACAGATTTCTCAAAAGAAACTTTGTAGGCTAGAAGGAACTGGCAAGAAGTATTCAAAATGATGGAAAGGAAGGACCTACAACCAGTATTACTTTATCCAGCAGAGCTATCATTTAGAATGGAAGGGCAGATCAAGTGCTTCCCAGACAAGGTAAACCTAAGTTCATCATCATCAAGCCATTATTACATGAAATGTTAAAGTGACTTACTTAAGAAAAAGAAGATCAAAACTATGGACATTAAAATGTCAACAAACATAACTATCAACAACTGAATCTAAAAAATTAAAACAAAAACAAATGAAGCAAACAACCAGAACAGGAACAGAATCATAGATATGGGGATCTTTTGGAAAGTTATCAGCTGAAATGGGGCAATGGTTCAGGCATCGAGAAGCATAATTGGTAGGAACAAGATAGACAGAGTGGTGTTAAGATAGTATAGGAAAGGGTGAAGCCAAATAACTTACATGCAGGACTGATGGACAAGAACTAAGGGTAAGGATTGCTGGAAGGAAGGAGAGTACTGGATAGAGAGGGGCAAAAGAAAAAAATAGGGACAACTGTAACAGCATAATCAATAAAATATACTTAAAAATAAAAATAAAGATTATATGTATTTAAGGTGTAAAACATAATGATTTTATGCATAAACATACAGTGAAATGATTACTACAGTGAAGCTACTTAACATATCATCTTCTCACACATTTACCTTTTAATGTATCTAGTATTCAGTACTGTACTATTAAGTATAGCCATCATACCTCAACATTAGATCTCTAGTTTTATTTATCCTACAGAACTTCAACTTTCTACCCTTTGACCAGCACCTCCCCCTTTCTCCTCCCCACCAATTTTTATGAGTTTGCCTTTTTATAGATTTCACATATAAATGAGACCATACAGTACTTATCTTTCTGTATCTTGTAATTTAGTTATTTCAGATTTTATTCATTCTTACTCTTTGAAAGACTATAAAATAAATTTAGGTAAAAAGTACATTTCTAGGGTCTTATGGACATTTTAATGTGACAATTTACTATTTTTAGTTCCTTGTGTCAGGTCTCTTTAAATGTCTATTGTGATCATTCTCTTTGATCTTTGTTTTTCCCAATTTCAGCAAGTTATTGAACATCTAGATTTTCTTCCTTTTTTCTCCTTCTGGTGGGTGAAGGGAATTTGACAAAACAGTTCCTTATGTTTCCTTGAAAGAATGCAAGAGAATCTAATGAAATACTAAAGAGAAGAATAATGAAGCATGTGTGGCTAAACTTTACTGTTCTACTAATAGCCAAGATGTCATATTGGGCAATGGAGTCAAATATAACATAACAGACCTAAGCACATACAAAATAATTTAGTATACAAAAGAGTAGTATTTTAAAACAGTGCTGAAAGGACTGTTTATTTAATAAAAGCTCTTGGAAAGCTATTTGGAACCAAACAAAAGAAAAACTTTAAAAAAGGTTGCTTTCTAAAATTGAAATACATTGCATATAGGTTAAACCTGAATAATATATAACAGGAAAACCATAAAGCACTAGAAGAAAAAAATGACACTCCCAAAAGTTGGGATACTGAAAAAATTTACTGAGCATGCCACCAAAACCATAATTGGGAAAACTCTTTAATCACAAGTTTTTTTTTAATAAACCTTGATATTTTAAAACATAGATAAAATTAAGAGGTAAAGAATAGTTGGGAGAAAATATAAATCTACCTATAAAAATGCATTTGAAGCCCTGGCTGGTGGCACAGTGGATAAGGCTCTGGCCTTCGAACCCAAAAGGTCGCTGGTTCAATTCCCCAGCCAGGGCACATAACCAGGTTGCAAGCCAGGCCTCTAGCCAGGTCTGTGGCTGGAGGCAGGTGAAAGGCAACTACACATTGACGTTTCTCACCCTCTCTGCCTCTCTCCCTACCCATCTCTCTAAAAATAAGAAATAAAAGTCTTTAAAAAAAAAGTTTAAAAAATGCTTTTGAATAAAAAATAATTCTAGTTACACCCTAGATACCAGACTTGTAATATATGCAAATCATTGATGACCCTTGCTCTCATAAAGTTTTCAGTCTAGTGTGATTAAGTAATGTTTTTAATTTATTATATATCCATACAAGTGAATATTGTAATCAATGATAACATCTGTGAAGAAAAATTGCATATTGGTATATGAATAATACTAAGGGAATCTAGTTTATATTTTGGGATACAGAAGACCACAATAAGATAGTGGCATTTATAATGTAATTTTAGGTTATTCAAATTCATATATATAGACTATAAGCATTTCAATGTCAGTTACATTATCACTTAGTTATCAACCCTTACATTAATATACTATGTATTATGTTCTTAAAATATAGTGAATTTTTTAATTTAATGAGAAAACCACTTTTAAATTGATTTTAAAAATATGGTCCAGCCCTGGTTGGTGGCTCAGTGGATTGGTGCTAGCCAGCGAATCCAAAGGTTGATGGTTTGATTCCTAGCCAGGGCATGTAACCAGGTTGCAAGCCAGGTCTCCAGCCAGGTCTGTAGCTGGAGGCAGGTGAAAGGCAACCATACATTGGTGTCTGTCACTCTCTCTGCCTCTCTCCCTTCCCTTTTCTCTAAAAATAATAAATAAAATCTTTTAAAAAATATATGGTCCAGGAAATCAATATGTAGTTCATCAAACAAATTTACTAATAACCGATAAATAGGAAAAATATGCAATCTCATGTTAAAAAATGCCAACTGAAACAAGATATATTTTCAAAGCTTAAGAAAAGGTATCTTCCACGTATAGTATGCACTTTCAATCATGTCTGTTGCTAAATTAGTATAATCTTTCTGGAGGAAGATAAGTAATAAAAACTTTAAATTGGTGCATACCTTTTGCTTTAGGAATTCTATACTAAGAAACATATCCCAAGGAAATTATCATGAGTCTGAACAAACACGTATGTACAGGGTATTTTCTGAAAAATCTTTTTAATGGCCAATTTTTTTTCAAATAGCTGAAACTCTGTAAGTACCTACGGATACTGCATTTTTCACTGTATATGGATAATGAGTAATGCACCAGAGCATCTATACTACTAGGTCCTTATTGAAAATGATATGGTGTCTGCACAATTATCAAGGGTCTGAACAGAGTTATCAAGAGCCTAGAGTCTTATTCACCTGAATTTATCAATCGCTCCCTTGATGAGAACAAAATAAATGGATCCCCATTTACTCAACTTATAAGACAGTTCTGTACACAGGAAAACACTATTAATTTTCACTGAGATATGTAGTCTACATGAGAACCAAAATATTGTCTTGGCTGGCAGTACATGTTCTACTAAGTTGAGAAAAAAAATCTCTTTATGAAAACAATTGATACCAGAAGGTTTCTTGATTTTTATTGTATCAGGGGAAAATATGACCATATAAAAACTTACCCACTTTCAAATTGAAATTGTTCCATTATACCATTTTTTTATATTAGAAAGAATAATTTTCTTTTATTGTTGAAGATACACTGATAATTTTTTTCCTCATTTTTCCCAGACTTATTGCAAGTTCTACATATTATTTTATCTTTCTTTTTTTTTTTTTTTAAGATTTTATTTATTATTTTCAGAGAGAGGGAAAGGGAGAGAGGCAGAGAGAGGCAACCATCAATGTATGGTTGCCTTTCACCTGCCTCCAGCTACAGACCTGGCTGGAGATGTGGCTTGCAACCTGGTTATGTGCCCTGGCTGGGGAATCGAACCAGTGACCTTTGGGTTTGCAGGCCAGCGCCTTATCCACTGTGCCACCAGCCAGGGCCTACTTTATCTTTCTTATAGTTTATGTGTTGGTTCTAGATTTGGCAGAGTCTTATCTACAATGATTTACAAGTCACATGCAGGGTGGGTTGGTCTTGGGAAAGTTTCCCATATATTTTATATAAAATATTCCAAAGAGGGTGATTTTTAAAACTTATTCTCAAATTCTGAAGTACTTTACCAATTCATTGGTTTTACAAGTTCATTTGTAGAAATGATTAGTCAAATAGAAGTTTTGTGTGTGCATATATATTTTCCTCTGAATTAAAAATGATTTTATTGATATAATTACCTTTGGGAAGTATCAAAATACTTTTTGTGTTGTATTATAAAAATGGTATGTTGGAAAAAATTATTTATGGCAATTTCCTATCTCCACCTTAACTCTAGCTCAATTCCTGTCCCAGAGGGAAACATTGTTTAAAAATTTAGCCCTGGCTAGTGGCACAGTGGATAAGGTGCTGGCCTGTGAACCCAAAGGTCACTGGTTCTACTCCCTAGTCAGGGCACATAACCAGGTTGCAAACCAGGTCTCCAGCCAGCTCTGTAGCTGGAGGCAGGTGAAGGGAAACCGTACATTGATGTCTCTCCCTCTGCCTCTCTCCCTTCCCTTCTCTCTGAAAATAATAAATAAAATCTTTTTAAAAAATTTAAAAATAAAAATTTGATATACCTTCCTAGATCTTTACCTATGCATTCACATTTATACATATGTACACATATATAATGTTCAAACTTAGTTTGGTGAAATTGTGATCATAATTCACATATTTTCCTGTTACTTCTTATCTTTTATTTTTATAATTGACTTGGAGAATGCTAACAAATGGAAAGTTATAGTATCTATTTTAATAACTTTAATCAATATATATTTATTGTGATTAGCAACATGTTTAAATTGTTTATTTTTCCTGCCATCTTATGTATTTTAAAACTAAAGCCTCATCACTCAATGCCACTGTTTATTTCATTTGATGCCATTCTTGAGTTTATTCATATTATTTCAAACTTCTAATAATAACTGTAAGTTTTTAAATAGAAAGGGTGTGTAGTTAAGTGACTGTATAAGACCTGACTCAAAATTGTTTTTAGTATTGAGAATTATTTTCTTATATGTTTTTATTTCTGCCCCTGCATTTTCTCAGTCCTATTTTTCTAGCACAAATGGTGGAACTTGTGCTTCAGCTTTTCTTTTCTATTTTCCATGTCCAGACCTATTTGTGGTATATTTTAGATGTTAATTTGATGATCTAGTTTATTATTTTAATTTTTAAATATACCTGTTATGTGTTTTATCCCATATATATGAAGTGATTTCATTTAAGTAACCACATATATCAATTGGGGGTCAGTTGCACTTGCTGGGTTAAGCAGAAAAAAATTAAAAGATAGAAGGAGATGTTTACAAAATTATCTGAGTCAGGAGGAGCAATCTGTAGTTGGGAAGTCCAGGAAAACTCCCAGAACATGATAGAACTGGCCAAGTGGGGCTTCTGCTTCTGCTACTAGGAAGAATTTGCCACCATGCCTGCTGCCTTCATGACCAAATGTCTTGACCACAAGCCGGGCATTAGGTGTCATCACCTTATAACTCCACTGGATGCCAGACCCAGAGGCCTCAGCCCTGACATGTACCGGTAAACACGTGCAACATGTGGCTTCTGAATGCCTACGAAGCCAGAGAACAGACACTTGGACCTCTGCTAGAGCTTCCCCAGAAAAGCCAAATGCCTCCCTGATTGTAATTGCCAGTGAATACAGCCAAAGAACTTCCAGTGTGGCCTCCACCTCAGCATGCTCATTTCTGCTTTCCAAACCACAGAGGTTGTATTCTTCTTTTAAGAAGCTAACTAAGTCCCACACAGAACCCACGTGGTAGAGATGATGAAAAAATGCAAACTTTCAAGTCACTAACACAAAATATGGCACACAACAGAAAAGTGGGACTAGAATGGGGAAAGGAAATTTATAGTAATTGCCACATCATATTTTTAATTTTCAAATGTTTATTTCTCTTTCACAGTTGCCCAACTTTATTTTACAGATTCAATATTTTCTCAACCTGAAGTACATTCAACACCAATTGTAAAGTTTTTTTCTATTTTCACTATTACCTTTTTTTGGTTAATTCTTCAGTTTTTTGAGTTTGGCACTTCTCTTGACTATTGGTTTTCATCAACTGCTTGGCAAGTTTGGTGTATATGTCCATATTTATACATGATAACTCCAGTTTGCCTTCAGTAAATGTAGGGCCTGCTTGCCTTGGCCAACTTTTTGTCGCGCGCGCGCGCAAGCGCGCGCATGTGTGTATAGAATATGTATGCATTTGAGATGTATAGGTGGTATTTCTCCTGGATTTTCTACCACCAGAGCACTGTTGTCATATCTGGGTCAGAATTTTCAATGCAGACTTTCTCTCAGGAGCAAATCTTACTCCTTAATTATTTTTCCTCCCTAGTTCTTATGGGGATAAAAGGTTACCTCAAGCTTCAGCCATCTTATTTTTCTAGCATCAATATTCACTTGGGAGTTCCTCTCCAGCAAACTCCTTACTTTGTTAAGAAAGAAACCAAGGTCTTTTTTTAACTTGTAAATTAATAGCTAAAAACAAGTTTAAATACTTTTGCTCAATACTCTAAGGATGTACAACATGTTAAATTTTATATTCAGAGCTTAAACCAGTTGGAGACATTAAAATTGCTCCCAAATTACAAAGAATCTTAGAGGAAAAAATCATATAAATACAAAATTCACGGGGGAGTTGATTTCTTGAATACTTTTCTAAGGAATGTGTGTTCTGGCTCAAGTATTCCTTGTTCATTAAAACTATCTAAAGGTCTTTCAAATCCACTATAAACATGGAAAAATGCGTCTCTGATGAGTTTAGTAATGACACAATGACACTCGTGGCCATCTGTGTTTGATACCAAGTGCCAACACCAAGTACTTGATGAAATAGGCACGTGCTTTTAACAAGCTTAGGGGGTTGCTGAGGAGCACGTGGGTGTCTGAACAAACATTTTAAAGAAAAGGACATCATTAGCTCCTTGTTTAAGGGACGTGATAAAGTATATTAGAGTTCAATCTATTCAGACACACTTTACAAAGCTTTGAGTGGTAAGGTTCTACTTCTTAGAGTTCTGGGAGAGCGCAATGACAGAAGACAGAAGAAGAAAAATAATAAAACTTTCCTGTACTTTTGAGAGGTATATAACATATAAGCAATCACAGCAGAGTGGAATATGTCAAATAAGGTCTACTAAAAAAAATTACCTATTTAGAAAAGAAAACAAGATAAAATGCCACTTACCTTTATTTAGAAAATAACAATAAATTCAGACAAACTGATCAAAACAGTTTCAAAATAAGCTAAGAACTTTTTAAACACTTTAAATTTGCTGGGTTGTTTTTTTTCTATTTGGGTAAGAAATTAGATCAAATTGTTGGCTGCCTTTGGTTGGGTCTTAAATCTATACTTTACTTCTGTTAATGATATGATAGTGTCATTCTTTTTGTTTTATTCTGTCTGCCTTACAATGTCTGCTATGGCTATTCATATATATTTTCCTCTCAAATAGATGTTAAGTAAACCTCAGTTTCTTAAACTTCTAGATTCTATTTGAATTAAAGTCTTAATTCATATAAGTTCTATCTCTTTTAATACCGATATATTGATGAGCCATCAATTTTATTGTGGTTTATTATTTGGATGAGATACCTACCTCCAATAAAAATACTAAGATCAACAGATGTACTTTCTACACATATATAGAGAGAACGACTTTGCCTCATGATCTCCTTTTTTTCCACAAACATTCTTTGAAGAACTTAATACAGTTTTAAGCTTAAACTTCTAAAGTCCTGAAAAAATTCCTTTGTTCATGGAAATCAGCCTTGCATAAATCTAATTGTTACTTCTCAATTTATGCCAAATACTCAAGATATTTTTATCATATAGTTAATGACTTTCTAAACTTTGATATAAACTTATTTCTGTATTCAAATCAATGTATTTTAGTTAAGTATATAAATTTTTACATGTATCACATTTGTGCATACAGATAGAAAGAGCATTTACTATGTCTGATGAACACTATAATTAATATGTGATAAATTTTCCACATTATTCTTATATTGTGAAGTGTTGAGTTACAATATTTTAAAGTTTTAAGGCAACACTTTACTTTTCCTATAATTCACATTTTCTGAACATATGAATAGAAAACTGGGATAGAAAATAATGCTTTGTGTAAAATGTCAGTAATCTTTTAGAGCAATATCCACAGATTTCAATGAGTGTGCCTATAAACACAGTAGTGATGTCATTAGAGTTAAATGTGAAAGATGAAGCCAACATGCATTTAATAAGTAATACAACAATCTCAATCATATGTTAGCCAGTCTTTAGGATAAATTGATGTAAAAGTTTTATTTATGTAAGCTATAACCAACTAAAGTATTTTCTCAGTAGCCATTTTTTAAATTAATGCTCTTTTTTTTTCTAGGAGAAAGTAGGTGGTTTAACAAATACTAAGTAAATAAATGGAGTAATGCAAGCTACTTTTCATGACATGTTTTAGTGTTTCCAACACTTTTTAGAGTTTCATTCTTCAGTTTAAGTGTTATCTCCTCTGGGGAGCTTTCCTTCCTCAAGCCTAGGATAAAGGAGGGAGTCACTTATGTAATGTGTAAAAACCTCTATCAAAACTTTTGTCACTTCTGTTATAATATTGTAAGTATATCCACCCACCTCTGCTGTCTCATGGGAGGTAGGGACTATGTCTGCAGAGAAGCTTCTGGCACATAAAAGATGATTCATAAATGTTGAAGAAAGAAAAACCAAGGCAATTAGAAGACAGTTCATTCCAGCTGTGATTCTTTGGTAATTTATCTCATTGAGGAAAGATGATAGACATATACTAAGCACCATTTCACAAGCTTCATTTTTGAAATTTTGAAATATATGAGTACATCATGCTTTGTCACATTGAAAAGACTTCATTGACCACTGTTGACACTATTTGGCTGCTACTGTAGTCTCTTTTCATATGAACCTTTTGTTTCTCAGCTACTTCGCTTATTTCATTTTATATATTTATTACCTTCCATAATCCTGCTTTATTCCACATTAATTTATTCCCCAATTCATTCCAACTTTCTCCCTTGTGCTTTGTTGTGCTTTTACAACTGTTCTTATTCCTGGCTCTGAACCTTTGGTTTACATCAAATTTAACCTCTCAAGTCTCAAGTGCCAAATGCCTTATCTTCAATCTTTGAAGTTCTTTACAACCCAATTCTCAGCAATGCAGCTTCTCAACTCACTGCTCTTTGAAAACAAAGCAGATACAACTGACCCAGTGACCACAAATTTGTATATTAGCCAGCTGTGATTAGAGTGGCAGTCTGTAGTCTCAAAAACTAACTAAGCCATAAGGGGCTCAAACCCATGGCCTTAGTCATGATCCTTGAAGCATTAATGATTAACAGCTCAATGAAACTATCACCATTACACCCTTCATAATAACTAGATGGCAAATTTAGGTTACGTGTTTTCAAGCATACAAACATTTTCATCTAATGAATTAAAATTTACATGAAAAACAAATTATTATCATAGCTAGTCACAATTTATGCATTTGTCATATTTTAAAGAATAGCTATACAGTGATGGCCATATATATGTATATTCATTTGGGGCATACACTTATTTTTAGCAGTAGATGAATACATATGCTTCTTGCTATCACTGTGACATGATAGAACTGAAAAGGTAGTTAAGCACATATTTTGTATATCTTAAGTACATAATTTGTATACTATATCTTGGTAAAAGATGACTGCAATGTAAGTAAGTTGACTTATGGTAGATTTCCTCTAAAAATGTAGAGAATCACATTATTCATAGAGTTCTGAGGTGATTTGGAACAATCAACTAACATTTACCATAACCTACAGTATTGAAGTTAGTCTAAGGAACATAAGAATGTGGGGGTTCAGTTTTCATCCTTGCAAAATTCATAGTCCTGCTGTGAAACAGAGACATGCATGTGTAAAGGCAACAAAGTAAGACAAAACAGATGAATGGACAGAAGACTCATTTCAGTGCAGGTTCAGAGAAGAGAACATTTGCATCAGGCTAGGGCAATGTAATCAGCAAAGATTTTTCCTACACACTTAGGAACTAAACTGAGACTTGTAAAATGGATAGAATGATACTCACATATTAGTTTCCTGAGACTGACAAATTACCACAAACTGGGTGCCTTAGAAGAATAGCAATTTGTTTTCTCACATTTCTGGAGGCCAGAAGTCCAAAATCAAGGGCTTCTTCTGGAGACTTAAAGTGAGAAACCATCCAGTGCATCTCTCCTAGCCACTGGTGTTGCCACCATTTTCAGTGCTCTTTGGCTTGTACATACATTCCTCTAATCTGGACCTTTGTAATCACATGGCCTTCTTCTCTGTGTCTTCCCTTTTTCTTAGAAGGATATTAGTCAATGGATTTAGGGCTGGTGGCAAATCTGAGGTGATTTCATCTTATGATTCTTAACTAATTACATTTATAAGTCACTGTGTTCAAACAAAAATCACATTCTAAGGTTTAGGGTAAACATGAAGTTGGAGGGGGGATATTTTTCAATTGACTAGAGTTGAGCAGGATAATTCTCATAGAGGCAGAGGACTCTAGGTTACATTCCTTCAAGGTAACAATAGAAAGTGTAAAGATTGATTATTAGCAATATTAGTCTAAAAATGTAAAAACTCAAAAAATAATTAAAACATGGCTTGCCAAATAATACACTACTGAAGGAAAGATTCAGCTAGATGATACACAGTGTATTCTTCAAGAAACAACAATAAAATAGCTATCCATTTTGAGCCCTTAGCGCGTGTCAGGTACCGTCTAAGTGTTTGACTTGTATTATTAATATGTTAAATTTTGATCAAAACCCTAAAATCTGGTTACAATTACAAGACCCACTTTGTAAACAAAACTATTAACCCCTTGAGACGTTAAATCACTGTGGCCCAGTTATATAGCTAGTAAGCGATGTGACTAGACACCGAAGTTAGACAACCTAAATTCAGGAGGCCATAGGCATTTCCAAAGCCAATGCTGACACAGCAACTATAGAAAGGGATATATCTGGAAGGAAGTTTGGGGGTAGCTTTTAAGGTTTGTGAAGCCCATGTAAGAAAAAAATGGTCTCTGGTCTTTAAGAAGTACAAATTACTAAGTTTTAGAGAGGTTGTGTAACATAATATAAACAGTTAAGTTGTTAAGTGGGAAGATGGTTCCAATGACTAACGTTCAGGAGAGATTGAAGAATAAGGCTTTGATGCGGTTCTATTAGGGTACATTTGCACTAAGAAGGTTTTCCAATAGTCAAGAGGTGATAAAAGGCCTGAACTAGGGTGTGGTGGAGATCATGACTCATTTTGAAATGTTCTGGAGGAACTAATACTGGCTGTGTAGCAACCTCTCTTTACCTTTCTTTTTTTTCATGGAATTTAAGGAGTTTATCCATGAGGTTAAGACGAAGTTTGGCACATTATCATAGAACATACGCATAGTTTATTTTGTGGATAATTTTACTTCCTCAAAAGTTTCAGTTTTTGTCACCTAGAGCAAAACAATACAATCCTACTGTTCCCACCCAAAATATTTAGCTATAATATACTATCAACAAAATCATGAGTGATCCTTTCCTGTATAATTACAGGGTGTGCCACAGTGCAGATGTCTCCATGCAAAGCAGGAATAGCCTACAATTAGCCAGAAGAATACTGCAGCAAATGTGGTTACAGGCAAAAGGTTTACTCTAAATTTGACAGCTCGGGCTATAGCTATAAATAGTTTGTTGGGGTTTTCTTTTTGTCTTTTAAGGACATTTTTGCTTCATCTAAAAAGCTTCTGCAAAATAATGGTACAGCTATAGATGCCATATGTAAAAACTGTTTTTGCTTTGGATTAGTTTGTTCCCACTCAAAATGGTCTGAATAATCCATTATGAAAATGTCTCTGCATTTTTCCTGCATCTGGAAGGTATGCACATGAATTTATAATTCTTATGTGAGGCATAAGTCAGTGGTTAATCCATCTGATTGTAAATCATGTGACTGTGTACCATGACCACATTAAAACTTAACCACAAATAAAAAGGGAGAATGGTCTCTAACCTATAATTGTGGCTCTTAGAATCAAGACCCTTGCAATCATTTAGTACTAAATGTGTCACGTGTAAGAGATGCTTGAGAAATCACATCAGTTAATGTCTAACATGTGCAATACGTGGAATGGCAGGATAGTAGCTTTGGAAATGCTTATTTTATTGAAAGACAGAAAGGATCACAATATACTTAGTGCAAAGGCATTGTAGCACAACATGTAATATATATGAACATCAAAGGTCTTTACTCCGCAAAATTCAATAAATTCCTACATATCAGAACTAAGAATGTGCTTTTAGAGCATTATGGAGCATGCATTTGAACTCAAGCTTAAGTGCAACATTTTAAAATGAAGTTATGCTGCTATTCTGTAGGAAAATAACTTAAAATACAAGACTGACAACACATCACTAAGACTGGTATTTTTGAGTTAAGCTAATGCATGCAAATGCTTTTATAAAGGTCATTCAGGGCAGCAGCTTATTGTGATCTATGAAATTTCCTCTTCAAATAGAACTTTGATTAGTAACCAAAAACTCTGAATGAATATGGTTTTGTCATAATAGTAAATGTATACATTCTAGAAGACTTTAACAGCTAAATTAATTTTGATTATTTCAATATTTCACTATCAAGATGGAAAACCTGAAATATAGTTTTATAAACTTTCAGTTCTTACATGCATAATCTTCTATTGTATGAGATTTTAAATTTTTGTTTATTTATTTATTTATTTATTTAAATTGATTATTTCCAGAGTGAAAGAAAGCAAGAGAGGCAGAGGGAGAGAGAAACATCAATGTATGGTTGCCTTTCACCTGCCTCCAGCTATGTATTCCTATTCTGTGATTATTAAGATGGTTGTACATTTACAACATACAGTATATACATTCCATTGTAAAGATAATTTTATTTAAAATATTTGGCTTTCTCTGTAGGCAAAATGTAGTGCCAAAATGTATTTTTATATTTATTTATCACCCTCATTATTAACCACTGCTTTCCCAAATAAGTTTACATATTTAAAGAAAAAGACCCTTCTTTAAAGTACAAAACCCTGTTTTGGGTAGATAAAAGAAGAATATTTGGTGCAAGTTCATATCTTATAAATGAGTTCAAAGATAATTCTTTCTTATTTTCAAAGCATGCTTAATATAATTGAGTCTATACTTCTACAATTATTAACAGAAAAGCTAATGTCTTCAGATGATTAAAGATGAACAAGATATACCCTAGAGATGTCCTAGAGTTTTTTACCATCTAATAGGATTTAGATGTCCCTAATATCGCGCCATCTAAAAGGAAGGGAGTGTTGGGTGTGAACAGGTGATGTTGCCCCCTGTGTGCCTCAGTGCCTTTGGAAAGCCTGTCACTCCCACCAGCAATGACCAACCCACCTCTGTTAGTTGACATACTGCATAATGAAATGATCTACATATAAATTATGTAGATAATAAATAGAAGGAACAGCTGAAATAAAAACAATTCAATAGAAATGATGTCTAGACCACAGAGAAGCATGGAAGAGACAATGATTGAATGGTTAAGTTTATGTATCATCTGCATAAAAATTTCACAAACCACAATAGAAATCAACATAACTATAGGGATAAGAATAAAGTTAATTTTCTTAATTTCAATGACATTTGCTAATGTACTAACAATAAGTATGACTATGTTATACTCACAAAATGGTTTATCATATCATTTTTTAAAAAAATTATTTATTATTTTTAGAGAGAGGGGAAGAGAGAGAGGCAGAGAGGGAGAGAGACATCAATGTATGGTTGCCTTTCACCTGCCTCCAGCTACAGACCTGGCTGAAGACCTGGCTTGCAACCTGGTTATGTGCCCTGGCTGAGAATCGAACTAGCAGGTTTACCATATCATTTTAAAGGCATTTTCTTAGTATCATAACAATTGCACTATTAGGTGTAAAGGTAAAGCACAGGTCAGAAAATTCTCATTTATCTAGACAAGTTGTGAATGCTCTAGTTAATTGAATTGTTTACTTATTAGACTGTTATTACCTCATATGTTACACATAAAGGATCAGTTTTCAAGTGATTCAACTTATAGCTAAAATTTATATAATAATATGCCAAGCACTACTCTAAATGCTTTATATTTATTAACTCAGCTAATCCTCATGACAGCCCTGTGAGTAAGGTATTATTATCCTAATTTAAAAAAAGGGAAAACTAAAGTTCAGAGAGATTAAGTAAGTTGCCCAAGGGTGCACTACCAATAAGTGTTAGAGAGACAAGATTCAGACTCAAGAAGAGTAACTATACTGTACTATACAGAGTTAACTATAAAATGCTTGGGTTAATGAGAGAACCAACCATGAACCTCTTTGGATAAGAAGCTATACATCATTCTTGGGGCCTCCTTACTCCCTCATACCCTTTCAAACTCATCAATAATGTTCATTAAGCTCTACTACCAATCCATCTTTTAATGTCACCCCATGATCCCTGCTTCAGTTCCAGCCCTTGTCATCATTATGTGGACTGCTGCAATAACTTCTCAGACTCCAATTGGAGTTGCTTTGCCTCCAACCTGTCCTCCTTTAATCCACTTTCCACACTGCCAGGAAAGTGACACAAATTGGTCACACTACTATCTGGCTTAAAATATGTTATTGTCTATAACTGAATCATTCAGTATCGTAGCCACTGGTCCCCTATGGCTATGAAGCACCTGAAATGTGGTAAATTCTAATTAAGGTGTGCCATGACTGTAAAATATAAATGGTAATCTGACAATTTAGTATAAAAAATATAAATGCTTCATTAATAGTTTTATTTTCGTTAATGTTGAAATGATATAATAGAGTTAAATGAAATATATTTTATATTATAAAATGCAACATATTACATCCTATATCATTAAATTTAATCTTAATTATTAAATTGATTTTGCCAGCATTTTTACTTTTAACATAGCTACTAGAAAATTTAAAATTTCTTATGTAACAAATGTTATGTTTCTATTAAATTGAACTGATCCACAGGATAAATGTGAGTTTTCCCTGGCTCCAGCTTCCAGCTTCCTCTCTAGCCTCTTAGTGGGTCACTGAATCAGGCTGTGTTCCACTCTGTGGCCCAGTCTCTGTGATGCATTTACACAGTTTAGACTTCTAATCACTCTATTTTCATTGTTGGAAAGCCTTTCAATATTTGATTTCCATGGTAAAATCCTAGTGCTATTTCAAATTTTATTTCAGTGATTGATTTTAGGAGATCTTTTCTGATCTATTTAGGCAGCATTGATCACTTCTTCACTGATGATGTTCTTACATCAATAGACATGTTAATATTTCCATTTTGCAATCATGCATACATAGCTCTCTCCTAAAGCAGGCAGTGAGTTCTTCTATAAATGGCACATGTGCTTATGGAATAAAAGAACATAAATATGCCCTGGCTGGTGGCTCGGTGGATAAGGTGCCGGCCTGCGAACCCAAAGGTCGCTGGTTCGGTTCCCAGCCAGTGCACATAAACAGGTTGCAAACCAGGTCTCCAGTCAGGTCCATAGCTGGAGGCAGGTGAAAAGCAACCACACATGGATGTCTCTTTCCCTCTCTGCCTCTCTCCCTTCCCCTCTCTAAAAATAATGAAATAAAATCTTTAAAAAAAAAAAAAAAGAACATAAATAGAATTTGAAATTGAACAGATTTGTTTTAAATTATGTCCTCACCACTGATTAGATATGTATATTTGAAAATATATTTAAATTCTAATAGGTAGATGATATAAGGGATTGAGCTAAATCCATATTTATTCTATTGCATGTTATTAGACACCCCTTTAAAAAATATACCTTTATATCAGCTTCCTTGTAACTTAACTTTTTGTTAGTAAGGGATGTTTCCAGGTTTTGGTCTAAGGTTAATGACAGATTTTAGCATAAAAGAGTTACTAAAAGTTATACAAATTAATCATGTAAGTGCCACAATTTACTGTATATTTTTTTAAATTATGGGACATTTCTAAACTTTGACATTCACTCCAGTTAAGTGAACACAAAATGTTCATACAAAGAAAAGGCCAAGTGAAAGGCACTATAATTTTTCAAATTATACTTAGGAGGGAGATGTAAAAATAAAAAGAATGTGTGGTAGGGCTCCTTTCAAAAACATTGATCATTTTCCCCAAATTTCTTGAAGTACTGGGGGTTTCAAATATCAAATGCTGGTTCTGTGGCAGAAGGAGTGTGGGAGTTTCCAAGATGGTGGAGGGAATGTCTAATGTTCCCTCCACCTTAGACATTGGTGACATTGTTTACCAATGTCATCACAGCTAATAATGAAACTATGTTAAAGGCATGTGTGAGAGGACCCATAATTCAATTATTTTAAAAATAAGATATGAAAGACAAAATGTGAAAGATAAACCATATTATAATCATATTGATATATACCATACTCAAAGCACCCACCCACTTCTAAAAACATGTAAGTAAAACATTGAGTGAAGCCAGGCCTCAAAATGAAGAAGCCTAGATGTTTTAAAACCTCTGTCCCATTGCACTCAAATTACATTTAAAATTAGTTATTTATACCCTCTTTCCATTCCTACAATCCTGCCACTAGTCCTTTTGTGGTAAAACATAACTAGAATTTGAGATGAGAATGTTTTCAAATTCATTAATTCAAATGATAATAAGATAATCACAATTTGACAAGTTTTAAGTTAGTTCTCTGAGAGTAAATTATGGTTTGAAAAAGAGTGTTTTGTTTTCTATGCTTATTTATGACTTCCTGCTTCAACAAAAAAATATTCTAGAGACAACACAACATGCTTCTCTGACATCAAAAAGTGCCTGCAAAACAGTTTTTTGCTGAATTATCTGAAAATGAATTGGAAACATAAGGACTGTATTTCTAATGAACTTCTCTGGAGTTTAAATGTGAGAAAGTGAAGAGAGCTTTGGGCAGAATGCTTTTGAAATTTTACTTAACCTGTGCTTGAGAAAGGTAGAAATATTTCTTTGTGCACAAATGTTTGCCTGTTCCAATTTTATCGACAATGTGTTTTGCTCTCCTTGTCCCTCTTCCCATTGATACTATAACTGTACAGAACTTGAGAAGAATCTGCAAACCATCCATGGGTGATAAGTGAAACATGAAAGACATCCTGTCATGATTTCTTCTGCCTACCATGAGTCTGGTTTAATAATTCATAAAACTGACTTGGAATAAATGCTCTAAAATACAGCCTTTGTTTTCTCTTATGCATGCAAATTTAAAGACTAGCCTATCAGTATTTTATCCACCATATTTTAATAATGACTGACAATGCAATTTTACCTTTATCTGAACTTTACTAAAATATTGAAGTGATAAAAATAGCCATTTTATTGATAAAATCAACACATTACTTACACTTGTTATTCATAGATTCTATTTCATAGTGCTCATTTGGGGGGTGTGGATAACCATTGCAGTAGAAAGTTTTCAAAACCATGGTTTCAAAATGTTAGTATAAAGAAAATGATTTTTGAAGTTCAAAATTCATTGTTTCTGTTGAGAAAAAAAAAAAGGTGTCCCTCAATTACAAGATCAGAAAATAAACAAATTAGATATCATTAGATTCCCTACTTTCACCTAAACATTATGGAAAGGCCAAGTGAAGAATCTCCCTTTGATGCATAGCTAAGAATACACAAAACAGTAGATGACCAAGTTTTAGGTAAGAGTGCCACATGGATATATGGTGATCTTGCAAAATTCAAATTTGCCTGCATAAATTGGGTTGTGGAAGGGATAAGTGTAGAAAACCTATCTGAACATTTCCCAATACAGTGTTTGTTTATGTAGGAACATTTTTTTTTTGTAAATTCCAGGTATGACTGAACAACCTTTGACTTTTTGCCTAGCAATACTGTCTCATCCCATAACTACTGCAACAATAACATTTATTTATTTATTTATTTTTAATTTTATTGTTGTTGTATTACATCCATCCCCTTTTTGCTCCCTTCTGTCCCCCTCCCCACCCACCCATTCCCCCCAAAGTCAATCCCACCTGTTGTCCATGTCCATGGTTCCTTTATACTAGGTTCTTGTCTAAGCTGCTCCCCTTCTTTCCCTCTGCCTCCCCGCTCCTCCCAACCCCTTTCCCCCTGACCACTGAAGGCCTATTCCTTGTATTCATATACTTGGTTCTGTTTTGCTTGTTATATAAAGTAGGCTTTAAGTTTATAATTACTATAATGACAGCATCAGATATGAGCACTATGATTTCACCCAGAATTTTTTTTTTTTGAGTTCTAATGCATTTCTATCTTCTCTAAAGTTTCTTTTCTCTGGGAGGTATGTTTTAGTACTTGTCTAGTCTATCATTCATGGCTTAGGAAATTTAATCCAAAAATATAATAAACCCTACTGCAACTCTGAAAATTGAACTTATTTATGAAACCAAATCAACCCAGATCCGAAGCCTACAAAGGCTTTACCAAATGAACAGTGTAGAAGAGAGATCATAGTGTTTTTTGTTTTAATGTTATTAAAGGTCCCACTCAATGCCACTAGTAGCTAAATTTTAAATTTAATTTAATTAGACTTTAATATTCATATGTAGTTATTGACTATCATATTGGAAAATTATCTGATAAAACTTCAATATATAGTATTTACAAAATTATTTGGAATGATGACAATATCTACATTTTTCAGATCAAATTTATCAAAACATCAAGTTATTCATTTCAACTGACATGGCACAGTTTTTGTCTAGTAGCTCTTTGTCACAGTTATTTATATTTTTGATAACCCTGTTCTTCAATGTTGTCTGCCATGCTTCTAAGAACATATGTGGATAACTAAGAGTTTATGTATTTCAAACATATAATTGTCAGTAGTTCATTCTGTGAATAAATATGGTTTCACCTTACTTTATTGGTGAGATTCTACATTTAATACTGATCATTTGTATCAGTAATACAGCTGAACTACTTAAAATGTTCATTCGTTGTCCATTATCCCTAGACTTGTTTCCATCTTAAAGCCGGCTTGCACATGCATAAAGGTTTGCAAAGATATAGTTAAGGCATGTGTGGCTTTTACTTCCTCTTCAACAAGGACGTGCTCACTCTCAAAAGTCGGTGTTAGCTTTGAATACAAATGGAAGGTTTACTTCTACCTTATAAAAACATGTACTATATCTCAGTAATTTCTTAATTATTATATAGTTAAGACCTCCACTGTGAAAAAATGGTGTTAAGTACTTTATGTGGATATCCTCACTTAATCCTCACTACTGCTCTTGAAAGTAGGTATCATTATTTCCATTGATACCACTTTGACTGAGTCAATGATGTTAAACATTTGCCCAACTTCATCTACCTAGAAAATAACAGTTAGGATTCAAATTCAGTCCACAGATTTAAGTATTTTTTCCCCTGAAACTTTTATTCATAATAGGGGAATTTTATATCTTATACCCATGAAACAAAAGGAGACTAGTTAAGTCACACATTTTCTTTCTCTAGAATAATGATGAAACTGCAACTTGTCAGAAAATTCAATTTGAAATTGCTCACGTTTCTTCTAAGCCCATTAAGATCCAGTTATTGAAAGCTAAAGAGGTTTTCTGGGTTTTGCTTTTGCTTTTGCTTTTTGAGGAGTGGGGGAAGCAGATGTATGTTTGCCATTCTACAATTAGAAAATTACAAAGTTTCAGTTATATAACCACACTGAAAGAGATACTCTCAAATAAGTGCCCCCATTATAACTTTAACAAAGGAACCATTTCTAATATTTAGGATTTAAGATGAAATATTTCTAACCTCATCATTCATTACATGAATGTTCTTTGCTCACATGTAATGGTTGCAGCACCTTTAGCAAGTAAATCTCCACTGGTTACCTTGGGTATTGTGATTATGGGTCACCATGGGTTCCAGTGTCTATGGAAAAGAAAACCATGCTGTGACCATTAAGACAGACACTTTCAAATCTTTTAGTTTGGGGAATTTGCCTGTGTTGTACAGTGACTACAGAACGTCAAAATGGTATGAACCAGAAGACAATGGAGAATTTCCGCATATCTTGCCACTGGTAAATTCATGTTTTAAGAAAACCTATGCATTTAAAATGGAACTATGTAGTTTTCAAATTCTTGAATAGTAAATTATAGCAATGTTTCAATAAAAATAACATTTTATCTTACTTTATGCACAAAAGAACTATAACAGGAATTCACATGAAAAGGCAAAAATATATATATTAGGGGAAGAAAAGATAGTGAAGTCCACTCTGACTTATCTGTTGGATAATTTTAGCAAGTCTTTTAATGATCCTTAAGATACTAGTAGATATATTAGTACTAAACTTCATGTGCCCATCACAAGTTGAATATGTAAGGGTGGAAGGTGAATTTTTATTTTTTAAAGGCAAATTAACCCTTCATCTAGTTTGAACAGTTAACATATAGGAAGAAACCTTTATGCTTGATGAGAAAGAGTTAAATAAAATGTAGTAAGTTCTAGACTTAAGGTCAGGAATTGGTCCCAAGTCTGCTTACTAAGAGTTACATTGTTGGGCAACTCTCTCTTATGCAGAGCTTCTGTTTATCAACTCAAAGGCAATGATAAAGAACACCCATGTGAAGAATAAATTTATGTCAAAAACCGTAGTGATGTTTGGTTGTTCATTCCCAGATGGTGAAAGTATCTGAGCATTGATTTATAAAGATGTTTAGGGCAGAATAATTGAACATATTGTTAATCAAATCATTTTCTAATAATTCTACATCAGGTAACTATGTATCAATAGTAACTCTTACTATTTATCTAAAATGTAAAACAGGTGATATTCTCAGGGAACCAATACAATAGGTCTTTCTAAAAGTTAATGCTGCTATCCTCCCAAACCCCTACCTAAATAGACTTATAAGTCAGTTTATTCTTGGTACTTAAGTCACCCCAATATAGGAGCAATATAGTTCATGCCCAGTTTTCAGGATTTGGGTTGTAGGAATAGTGTCAATGAAATCCTAAATGCCCGGCAGATGGAAAAACCTTCCTTCTTGTCCAACACTGATCAGAATGGAGCCAGTTGTATGTATCTGTCACATGATAGCTGTTCACCTATTTTTCCTAGAACTTAGATGTTTTCATAATAAAAATTCCTCCATATTTTAGTTTTCACATAATATAACATCTCCAGATGGAGAACTAACCTCATACTGTATGTTAATCATTATTCAAGAACCGTATTTCAGCAACCCTCATGTGACTCGGCAATGTGCCGAGGACAGCAGATATAGGAGAGGAAGAAAGTATTAGATGTTTATATTAATCAACCACATTTAATTTAAAGGCTTGCCCATTCCAACGAAAACCAAAGCTTTGAAAATTCAAGAACATATTGTCTAACCCTAAACCACTTTTAATAAACAAGGACTTTTTGGTTACCACAGAAAATCATTTTTCACAGGCCTATTATGTGTCTTTTTGTCCTCTGTATAATGGCTTTTCTCTTCCTCCTGCTTCTCCTGCCCCACCCCCACCTCCAATGAAACTGACCGGTAAAAACTCTGCAGTTAACATTGTTAGGGAATAGAAAAGAGGCTTTTCAAACTAATTTATTCATAATTCTAATAAGATACCACTTATTAAGTACTGAAGAAGCACTAAGCAATAAGCACATCACCACGCACCCCCCAACCCATAGAAAAGATGATATCAAAACACATAGGTCCTACGAGGTCTGTCCCGAAAGTATCAGCCACGGGAACTTTTAATTATATTGACATTGGCTCAATACTTTCAGGACAGACCTGTGATATGCATGTCAATATATTTAATTTAATCTTCTCAAAATAACCAGACATAATAGGTATTAGTTTTACACTTTTAATAGGAATGAGGAAACTAAAAACTTGACAGTTAAAATTAGTTACATAAGTTACCCAATAGTTAATGTAGCTAATTACTGGCACAAAAAAGTTACAGATGCATTTCTGCCTAACTCCTAAGTCTATAAGCTTTTATTTTTCAGTATTGACCACTCACTCTGACACACTGTGCTTAGGTACTTGAAGTATCTATAAAGACAGATAAGACCAAGCCTTTTGCCTTCAATGAGTTTACAATTGAATTGGGTATACTATATTTTTACCATTATTTATGTTTAATTAAAACCTAGAACAATGATCCTCAAAGTACAATTCCTAGATTATCAGCATTAGCTTCTTCCAAGGAGTTGTTAGAAATGGAAACTCTCAGGTGCCATCTCAGATCTACTGAATAAGAAATTCAGAAATCTGTATCTTAACAAGCCCCTTAGTTAGTGGGCTAAAGAGACAGAGGCTGTAGGAAAACATTGATTTTGCAGATGTGGGAGAAGGCTTCCTGAAGGGGCTGACACTTGACCTGGGACTGGAAGGGTTTATGACTTTTTTCCAGGTAGAAGGGACAACGTTAACAGATACAGAGAAGGAAGAATGTCATGTGTTTGATATTTCTAGTAACTGAAGGTCAGAGGCAGAGAGGATGGTGATAGACAAACTAGAATTAGATCGGGACCAGAGTCTATGGGTAGGCCTTAAAGATTTCAGGCCTTGCCTGCGAACCCAAAGGTTGCTGGTTTGATTCCCCAGCCAGGGCACATAACCAGGTTGCAAACCAGGTCTCCAGCCAGGTCTGTAGCTGGAGGCAGGTGAAAGGCAGCCATACATTGTTGTCTCTTTCCCTCTCTGCCTCTTTCCCTTCCCCTCTCTCTAAAAAATAAAAATAAATATCTTTAAAAAAAAAAGATTTCAGGCCTTGTCTCATATAGTGCTTGGTATAAGGGTTTTGGCAAATAACTATAGGTACTCACTGTGAAAAGGACCTGGAATTGGTAGTTCTGAAAAATTTGGGTTTCTTGTTCACCATCTACCAGTTAGTGACCACAGCTCCCTGAGCTTTCTCAGGATGCTCTTAAATAGTAGGAAGGAGATACTTTGCTTCCCAAGAAGGGAATGCTGAGGAGGAGAAAGAATTAGAAGGGCAAAGAATCAAAAGGAAAAAAGCCTCCAGATGAGGTACAGAAGCTCTGGGACCTAACTGGGCTATGACAAATTTCACCAAAGGTAACTGAGTTGAAGTAAAGAGAGGTTTAAAAAAAAAGGGAAGAAGGATGGGGAAATGTGCTAACTAAAATTCAGGTGAACTTTATTCTAAATAACACATACAACAACAAAGGGGAAATAAAGATTAACCATGTGAATATACAGTAAATACATATATATGGCTATTATATAGTTACTATAGATACTCAGTTCACAGAGTAGGAGATAGGATGTATCAGTACTGCACAATTATCTAAGATGCTCTTGACAATGACAATGGATAAAGAATTAACTCTGCACACATCCATTTATTCTTTCCTGTATCTTCACAGCAATCGGTTATTTAGAAGTTTGGGGGTATTATTATATAATCACCAAACCCATTTTATAGGGAGGAACTCTGAATATCTTAACTCCTCCATGGATTATTGATCAGTTGTGGCAGAGGGACAGTGAAAGATTACTTTAAAAGTACATATGTTGTATTCCTCATTGGGGAATCTGGGTTACAGAATGCAGCTAACTTCAAGAATTGGTAGCACTGTAGCAACCAAAAAACACTTTCGAGCTCTAGGGCTTCCTGTGGCTTAGGCACAGCTACAAATTTAGCATTCCCTCATTTTAAGCATTCCAAAATATTTTAGTGATTGTCTTGATAGTGTTCCAGTAAAAAACAGCTGTCAAAATGTATCATATATTTGCAAACCTCCTACACAGCACTGTTACTATAATTGGTTGAGGTTTATTTTTTTTTCATTTGACTTTAAAAAGGTTGTGGAAAGCATAATTTCTGTTTGGTCAAACTTTTATTAATGCTCACAGGAGGACTATAGCCCATAATTAGACTTTAGTTTTTAAAGTATTTCATATTTGAAAAGTAAAAAAGCACACAGGAGGCGATTTTTCTTTGCAACTTCATTAATCTGAAAGTCTTGGACTGTTCTATGTACATGGTATTGCAAATCACCACTTTTTAATCTGTTGTATCTGCTCCATCAAATAACCAAAGTAATTTGGTCAGCAGTGTTTTCATTGGTTTTCGTATTGCCTTCCCTAGCTCCTTTCCACTCCTTACTATGACTTAATTGCACCAGGGTTTATCCTTTTAAAGCCATGACATTAAAATAGCCTGGAGTGCTGCAGTTCCTTCTGCAGAAACCATAGGCCACTAAACAGAGGGTCTGTTTCACCAGCCATACTCCTATCATGAGTGTCTTAGAATTTGGGGTAGCTAGTTTACTGGTTAAATCAGAGCCAAAGACAATAGCAATTCTAAATTGCAAGATTTCTAGAAAATATGTGGAGGTCCTTTCTGACATTGAAAGAAAAAAAAAAAAAAACCTTAAAATTTATGAGGTTTTTTTTTTCATTATTCTGTTCTGCTTGGCCTTGAACATTGAGTTTTGTTGCCAGGTTCAAGAAGGGTACCTCAAAAAATATTATTTTACTGCTCTGAATTATTTTAACTGTGTTTTGAAGGAGCTTTTGTATATTGATGAAACCAATTATAGACTCTTCCAATTTAAAAAGTTACATTGCAGAAAAATTAACTCTAGTAGTCATTGGGAAAAATATCTACTCACATGGAATCAGTAGGCAACTATATGCCTCATGTATCAGACTTCTGACCTAACCTCTTGCCTTCTATGACCAATTAGTCTTACTATCTGGAGCATTCATATTTTATAGTTAGTCTACATCAGAGCCCATAAGCCCATATTTTCACTATGTTTAGTGAACAAATAGGATATTTCATGCATAAGCTCAGGAGCGTTGCTGATGTGTTTGCAACATGGGTTGAAATTTTGACCATGGAAATGGAGAGGAAATGGTGGATTTTAGAGATGCAAGAAAAATTCTAGACCTGATGGGAAACAACACCTTCACTCAGGGACAGTGCTAAGGGTGGGGAAATAGGATAACATACATCATGACATACATGAAATCTAACCTTTTCAGCAGGGAACTTTTAACACACATATAAAATATGATTCTTAAGGTTAAGCAAAATAATAATAATAATTACAGATGACAAGCAAACATGAAATGCTAAAGCTACAATGAAAAGAAAAATATTTTGTTACACATAGTTTATCATTACAAATGATACTGGAATTTGGTAGAATGATACTGACTCTGCTAAAACAATTTCTTAAGTATAATTATTTGATATATTATTTTTCCTTATCAATCACACAGCTATCACCTGTTCTATAATATGAAATGTGCAATGCAGAGAGCAGAGCCTACAGACATTGAAACAGTTACTAAACTCCTGGCTTTATGAACTGGGCAAAGCTTTCTAAATATGCTGTTGGTTTAAAAAAAAAAAAAAAAAAGCAATATGAAAGGATGAGGAAAGACAGGTTATTTAAAGCAAGAAGAATGAACAAGGATCAAATATTAATTATTCAAGAGCTAAATTTTTTTTGAAAGATCCCTTTACAAATGTGCTATATATAGGATTATTTTTCAAGTTAATCACAATATACTTTTCTTTTTTAACATTATTTTTATTATATTTTTCATTACTATTTATTCTCCTTATAACTTCTTTTGCCACCACCCACCCTGACCCTGCTCAGTTATCGCATTGTTGTCCATGTCAATGGGCCCTTTATCATTTTTGCTCCATTGTTCCAACCCCGACTCTCTCTGTAGGAGCTGTCAGCCTGCTCTCTATCTATGAGTCTGTCCCTATTTTGCTTGTTTAGTTTGTTCTTTAGAGTCTATGTAAGAGTGAAATCATATGGCATTTGTCTTTCTCTGACTGGCTTATTTCACTTAACATGTTTCCCAGGTCCATTATGCTGTCACCAAGGGTAAAATTCTCTTCTTTTTCACAACTGAGTGTTTTATTGTGTAAAGGTTCCATGGTGGTTTTATCTACTCATCTACAGATAGACATTTGGGCTGCTTCCAAATATTGGCAATTGTAAAGAACACTGCAATGAACGTAGGGGTGCTTATATTTTTTTGAATTAGTGTTTCAGGTTTCTTTGGATAAATTTTCATAAGTGGAATTATGGGTCATAAGGCAGATCCAGTTTTAATTTTTTGAGGTAACTCCATACTGCTGCACTGAGCTAACACCAACAATTCAAAAGGATTCTCCTTTCTCCACATCCTTGCTAGCACTTGTTTGATTTATTAATGATAGCCGTTCTGACAGGTTGTGAGGTGATATCTCATTATGGTTTTCATTTGCATTTCTCTGATGATTGGTGACATTGACACTGTCCACTCAGGTCCTTTGCCTATTTTTAAAATTGGATTGTTTTGTTTGTATTGAGTTTTATAAGTTCTTTATAAATTTTGGATATTAACCTCTTGTCATATGTATTGGTGAATATGTTCTCTCATTCTGTGGGTTGTATTATTTTTATTTTGTTGGTGGTTTCCTTTGCTATGTAAACACTTTTTAGTTTGGTATAGTCCCATTTATTTTTTGTTTTCTTTGCCTGAGGAAATATATCAGAAAAAAATATTGCTATGAGAAGTGTCCAATATTATACTACCTATGTTTTCTTCTAGGATTTTTATGATTTCAAGTCTAACATTTAAGGCTTTAATCCATTTTGAATTTATTCTTGTATGTGGTGTATGAAGGTGGCCTAGTTTTATTTTTCTGTATCTGTCCAATTTTCCCAACATCATTTATTGAATAAAAGATCTTTAGCTCCTTTAGCTCATTGTATGTACTAGTTTCCTCAGTCAAATATTAATAGACTATAAAGATGTGGATTTATTACAGGGTTCTCTATTCTGTTCCATTTATCTATGGGTCTGTTTTTATGCTAGACCTTGCTGGTTTTGATCACTATGAACTTATAGTATAGATTGATGCGATAATAGGTAGCATGATTACTCTTAGTTCTTCTTTGTTAAGACTGCTATTGCTATTCAGGGTCTTTTGTGGTTCCATATACATTTTTGAAATATTTGTTCTAGTTCTGTGAAATGCATCAATAGTATCTTGGTAGGAATTACATTGAATTTATAGATTACTTTGAATATTATGGACATTTTAATAATGCTAAGTCTTTCTACTCATGAATATATTATGTGCTTCCACCTATTTGTATCTTCTTCACTGTCTTTCTTCAGTGTCATAATTTTCCGAGTACGGGTCTTTTACATCCTAGGTTAAATTTATTCCTAGGCATTTTATTCTTATTGAAGCAAGTGTGAATGGGATTGTTTTCTTAATTCCCCAATATACTTCTTTCCAAATAATTTATTTACTAACTGAAAGTATAGGGATATTGTCTCATTTACACCTCATTCCTCATAGTTAGCATTCTTTATGTTCCAGGTGTCAGAAGACCCATCTAAACTGGCTCTAGTTGAATCCTCCCCAGATACCTTCAAATAAGGAATTTGTTGGTTCAAGTAACTAAAAGTATAAGGAAGAGACTGTTTCACAAGCTGTTAGATTCAGGGACTTAAACACTATTGCCCTGGTCTTCCACTATCCTTAGGCTTTGCTCTTCTCCCACCTTATTTTAGTTCTCAAGCTCTTCATAGCTAGATACAATGATAATTTTTCTGGCATTGTTGAGTAAGAGAAAGGCATTTTCTTTCCCACTGGACTGGAACCTAGAAGAAAAATTATCATTGTATCGTTTCTGCTCTAACTGGACAATGTCACTGTCTCTGACCAATTGTCACAGAGCTAAGGGAAGGAGACCAAAGGGAAGGAGGCCAGGATACATCACAGGCTTCCTCTTGTGAATTTATGAGCTAAAAGTGGAGGAGGGGCTGGCTACCGGAGGAAAAATAGAATGTAGGGTCTTGTATTCAGAAGGGTAAAATGGATGATGGGCAAAAATGGTATTATCTTCCATGCTTCAAAATAATGCTATGAAGTAGTTAATGTTTTTGCATTCCCCAGAGCTTGAGTGGCTTGGGTAGAATTGTGCAGCGATCCAAGGAAGGGCTAGTTTCCAAAGCCCACATGCTGAGCCACCTTATTATATTACAATACCTCTCTAAGTAATCCTATAAATGGTTATTTTATGGTGCTTTAGCAATTTTAGTTACTCAGACACTACATCTGTTCTACTCCTTCTATCGCTAAATTATACCCCTGTCCTATATAATCTGATCAATTTCTTTAATTATCCTATTTACTCAACTGTGACACCTAAATGTTTGAGTCAGATAAAATATCTAACATGAGCTGGGTTACATAAAGATCAATGTATAATCTTGTTAACTAAACCTTCCCGTATAGTTATTGGATGAATAATGAGTCTAGTAAATTCCCCCTCAGTCTTTGCAAATAGTCATCTTCCAGTTCCCAGCAAACTAGATTGAGCCTGTGATAGGCACATGTTTGTTGGCTGCCCTTTTTGCTCTTTAAATTCCTTGAAGACTAAATATGAAAAACAATCTATAATTATAGATTATAATTGCACAGGGGTGTATGTGCTTACTTCCCCTCTTCATTTACTATATCAGTATTGCATATACTTCTTTTGTTTGAAGTGTATTCGTATCCTAGGCTTGCTCTTTTGATGTACCACTTGAAAACTGTTAGCAATAGCCCTGGCTGATGTGGCTCAGTGCATTGAGCACTAGTCTGTAAACCCAAGTGTCACTGGTTTGATTCCCAGTGAAGGCACATGCCCAGCTTGCAAGCCAGGTCTCCAGCCAGGTCCCCAGCTGGAGGCAGGTGAAAAACAACCACACATTGATGTTTCTCTCCCTTTCTTCCTCCCTCCATTCCCCTCTCTCTAAAAGTAATGAATAAAATCTTTAAAAAATAAAAAATAAAATTGTAATTATTAAATCCACTCTAAGTTCTTCAAAAATAATTTTGATGAAGATGAAATAATTTCCTTCTATGTTGCCTCCCCTGAAACTAAGAAGATGGTATGACTTTTTCCTAAAAATAGGGCTGTTTAAATTACTTATCAACAATAACAGATAATAGGGGGCATCTGAATTTCCCTCTTCCCTTCCCTAGTATCTCACATCTGGGCTTCCTGAACTTGATTAGACATGTTATCTAAATATTAAAAGTACATATAATTATGTATGTGATAATTATATAATACACACCTTATATAAATTTCTTGCAGCAAGAGGTCATCACAAAGAGTCAGTGCAAGCATTATAATGCATGAGTTTGGAGTCCAATTCATAGGCATAACATACTTGGGGAAAATTAACTTATCAACCTTTATTTTAGATTTTTATTTATTCAAACTATATATCTATTTTTACCATAAACATAGACATATCTAGTTAGTCACCTATGGTATAATCATTAAGAGGCTTAGATATTATTTTTGCATATGTTTCTTTCCCAAATTTAGTTGTATAGGCTCAACTACTGATTTTCCATTAGCATAAATCATAAGCAATAACTCCATGCATGTGATCAAAGACAAACATTTTTCTAACCAGAATTGAATAGCAATAGATAAGAAGGAGAACATTGGTTTTAAGAGAACTATAAGGCCAATAAGAATCATTTGCTTTTGTCTAAGGCTACCTAGAACTTAAATGAGGTTTCCCTTCAACACTAAGTACATAATACAATTTCTATACCATATGCTGTGATTTTGTGAACAACTTATTCATTTAACAATAATGTCTGACTAGGCCATGAATGTAGTATTCTATATGAATTGTGATGGAGATAGAAGGGCTTTAGCTATGATTATATAGTGGCATCAATGAGTTTCTGAGAAAGTGGCATTGCCATTCAAGAGCTCACAATGGCACAAGAGACCATCGGCAAGGACAAATCCCAGCCAAAGGTAATACAGATGCCTAAATGAGGCATGGGTACAGGCAACCGTAGCCAAAGAGATGCTGGTAAGGAAAACAAGGGGTGGGGGTTGAATGAGAGGAGGCAGTTTTATTTTTGGAGTTTGTTTGAAGAATAAATAGAAATTGAAAAGGTGGAGAAGAAGGAGCACATTCTAGGTAAGAACAAAAAGTTCTTAGCAAAATCAAGGCAAAAAAATGAAAAACCATAACAACAAAAGTGGGAATGTGGGGAAGAGGAGAGGAAGGCCCAGAGGGGTGAGACAAGTTGAGTAAATATGTACAAGAGGAATAAACTGTGTACAAGTAGAGCGGTTTTCAAGCTGTGTTCTATAGAGCCTGAAGCTTTGAGTCAATGCCTCTTACATACTGGACTTTTACATGTGCTTTGTTCACATAAGAGCACTATTGCTTTGTACACAAATATATAAAGACTTACATAAAGAAATAAAAGCTGATTACCAAAGGTGGAGAAGACACTACAATGCTGAGTGGGAGAGTAACAAGGTAGAGGTTTAGGAAATGGTGTGCCAGGTGCATAAATAAAATAATCAATGTCATTAGGGGGTTGAGAGTGGAGATAGGGCTTGTGAGGCTACAGGAAGATACAAAGGCCACAGTCTCTTACAGTATTTGTGTGACCAGTGTCTGAACATTGGACTTTATTATCTTAAAGGAATGCGGGTGTGTGATGATAGGATTTGGACCTACCTATGCTGAAATGGAGAAGGAATAATAGATTAAAGGGAAATGCAAGGCAAGTAACTCTCAGTATTCTCTCTCCAACACTGTGCTAGAGATGTGACTTGCCTGATACCTTTTAATCTGGCTTCAGTAAAACAGGATAATGTAGTCAACTAGGTGCTGGCTATGTTGGGACCTGAACTTAAAGTCAACAACAAAAAAAATAGCTTCTCTGAGACAGAACTAAATAATATACTGAATAGAGATGCTGACTCAAAAATCTTTCATTTAATGTCCATTGAGACAATATGGAAAAACTGAAAAATGAAGTAATTTGTCAGGGCATATGGTGCAGAGATTAAGAGCACAGACACTGGATCAGAATGCTGTGCTCAAGTTTCAGCTCTGCCCCTGGTTTGCTATGTGACACAGGACTGAGGTACTTAACCCCTCTGTGCCTCCGTTTTTCATCTTTAAAATGTAGGTAAAAAATTGTACTTACATTTTAAGCAATTTTTAGTTCTAAGTGAGTTAATATACTTAAGATGCTTAGAACACTGTTGGGTGTGTATTAAATACTATATGTGTTAGCTATTATTTTTATACTACTTCAATTAAAACATAGTATCTATACAAAAGCAAACAAGTAAAAATGTGTGGGTTAAGTTATACACATGTCAAAAGTACACTGAACTGAATACATATGCATAAGGGAATGCAAGTAAAACTGAGGAGAGCTGAATGATGGGTGGGTTGCACCATTGTCAGTCTACTGGTTATGAGATTTTATTAGATAGTTGGGAAAAATGATGTAAAGGGTATCATTTCCTACAAATACATGTGAACCTACAATTATCTCAAAACAGTGTAATTTTATAAAGATGCAGGTTGCCCTCTATCCCTTTATAAATCTGTGGGAAAAAAATGGCTGTGTTGCAGTTCAAATGAAGGGGAGGATTTCACATGATGAGAAGGGTCAGTCATCTATTAAGGGCTTAAAAGCAGTTTCCACCAGTGATGTGTGAAGGAAGGAGGATGTAGAAAACCAGTGGGAGGAGGACAGGGTAGTAAATCAGTAATTTTCTATGAAAAAAAAAAATCATTGTAAGTGGCAGTGGAACTAAAAACTGGAGAAAAGATTCCATAATCCTTACAGGAGTCATCAGACACTGCACAATAACATGCAGCAGAGGGTTCAGCAAAGGCTACACCGCAGGCCCCTAGCAAATGGTCTTCACTAGTGGAAAAGACTTTTTTCTAAGTCACACAGGAAAGTTTTAAAGGTTAGCACAGGTACCCAAGAAGACTTTCTCCTCTCTAAACTGGTATATAAAGCACAGTCTGTGCAAATGGTTTCTAGGTATGTGTTGTACTTCAGCTACAGAATTTTGAATCACTTTCTAAAGCACAAATTAAAGAGAGAGAGGAAATTTTTAAAAACTGATCCTGAATATGTATAAAGGGACTAGAATTAGACTAAGCTTGTTCTTTTGACTTTTCATGTTTCTAGGACTTAAGTATAATAAAATAATCCCACTATATATTTCATATATATTCCAAAAGTATTGAGCCAATATCAATATAATTAAAAGTTTGTACAGCTGATACTTTTGGGACAGATTATATAGAATATATATATATATATATATATATATATATGTGTGTGTGTGTGTGTGTATGTACATATATATGTATGCACATACATATTATTCAAATGGCTAAAAGAAAATTTATCTCTAAAATTTTGCCTTTATTACTTTTTTATTATGCAAAAGTTCAAAAGAACAAATATAGATATAATAGTATAATCAATTTTCTACATTCATTAACTTATCTCATTTATCCATGTAGCTATAGCACCACTAAATTATATTAAAAGAAATTATGAATATCACAATATTTCATTAGTTATATTTTTTCAGAAAAGATTATCTATAGTTTCCTAAAATAGCTTTATTCTTTTTCCTTTTCTCTACATTCAATTTTTAAGCATTTAGTTTCATAATATTATATACATGTAGAAAATTGAGGCTTCAGAATTTTCAAATTTTGAGTATATTATAGGTCTGTGGTAAGTTATCAACATTCACATTTATTTTTTAAAATATTTTAATCACAATTATTTCAAGGTCTATATGCAAGCTAATTTCAATGCCTTGACCATTTTAAGGTCCCTTTCTATTTCACTTTTATTACCCCCATCTCCTGACATTTCTGGTAGTTATTAATGAAATGCAGGGATGAGTATGAAAACTTGTAGAAATTCTGGATATTTTATTCCAGAGAGTATTTACTTTTCTTCAAGTTGTCAATAAGAACTGGTATAAATCAAGGACCTTGATCCAATCAAGGACTGAATGGATCAAGGCTAGTGTTAGACTTTATGGAGGCTAGTCTAGTTTCAGTTTGCCCTTAGTCATACAGCATAGCTTTTCAGAGATCTCAGCTGAAACACTGACATATTTTCCAGGACCCTTTCTCACTGGCAGCCCTAAAATCCAATATGTGTCCTTCCAGTTCTGTAAAAGGGATGTAATTCTGCTTTACATACCAAACAGTATAATAAAATTACTCAACTCTGCAACTGTCTTATAGAAGCATCCAGAGAGATTAATCAATCAGCAGGATGTGCCTAGCAAGCCAGATCTGGCCCATAGTTTGCTGACCCCCTGCTTTAGACCATCACTTTCTGTTTCACCTTGGTGCTATGCCCTCAAGCTGGTCAATGTGCCCTGGGGAAAATATCAGAGAAGGCTGGCTCACCTAAATTCCTCACTCAAACATGATGGTCTCAAATGATGGCTGCTTTGGTTGTTCACTGATTAATTTTAAAACATTGCATTTACTTATTTACCATTTTTTAAAATCCTGCCTTTATATGATACCTAGAAGAGATGGACTAATACAGATTACTCCGTAGTAGACAGAAATATGTTTCATTTACATATCATTCATCTTATTGATTATGAAACTATCTTCAACTTCAGCATTTTTTTATAGCTTCTTTGATTTCTGCCATGGTAAAATATTGCAGAGTTCTATTGCCTGTATCTGGAAAGGGGATGTGTTGCAGTATTGATAATGTGGCTTCACTTAAGAAAGACAAGAAGGATGAGAGGAAATATATTTTATCGGGGGTGGGGGGGAGGGTGGGAAGGAAGCAGGGAATATTACAGACAAAATGAATAGCCAATCAAGTCTTCATAGGGAAGTTTGTATGACTTGTATTAGAAATAGCAAGAAAGTCAGCACAGCCAAAGCTGAATAGTAAGGAGGCCCAAAGAAAAACAGTTTAGAAGGTAGAATGAGACATATAGTATAAAGCCTAAGAATTTACTAAGCAAGCAAGCCTCAATTTTCTACATGTATATAATATTATGAAACTATAAATGCTTAAAAATTGAATGTAGAGAAAAGGAAAAAGAATAAAGCTATTTTAGGAAACTATGTATAGATAATCTTTTCTCATTCTTACAATATTATGAATTAGATGTTCCTATTTCTATTTTATAGATGAAGAACTTGATGCTTTGTGATGTTAACTGAACTGTGCAAGTTCACATAACTAATAAGTGATAGAACTAAGATTCCAACCTCAGTGCTTTATGTCTATGTGACTTGTATTTCTCCAGATGCCATGTTGGAAGATTTGAGAGGGTTAGTTTAAGATCAGCACTGATGTAAATGAACAGAGAACTTAGCCACACTTTAATGAAAAGTCAAAATCAAGCACAAGTAATTCAACAAAGGATAATGTCAAACAATCAAACATCCTGGTGATAGAACAGAGTAGGTGCAATAGGCAGGGGGCTGGGGTAGGAAAGGGGGATACAAAATTTCAGGACACTTTATGTAACTATAACATATACACAATTTACCTGATTTTATTTTCAAAGAGAGAAGGCATTTGTTAGGAAATCTCTCCAAAAGGTAACAATTTCTCTATTAATATGGGTGTTAAAGAATAGGAGAAAAGTTCATCCTTTTTGGTTTAGATCATACCTCAAAATTTCAATCTGGAAAACCCATTTCAGGAATCAATAAATGATCAAATTGCAGTATGTATAAAAGAGAGTGGATATGGTGATGAGGCAACAAGTCATCACAAATGAAATGCTTAAGAAAATAAAGGTGGGTTAGAGTAAAAGACATTTCATAGAAAATGGTCAATGATTTGTTCCATTTATAGGACTATAATTAGAGCAAGTGACTGGACTTACTCTTTGTTGTCCCAGAGAGGGTTTGTGGGGGCTAGAAAGTTAGAAATTATTATTGTAGTAAAATGTTTATCTGTTCCTGAATTACTTGATCTGCCTGAAAATGGAATCAGCTACCTTTGCAGTAATTTTTAATTCTCTTTAGGACATAGCACTTTAGGAAATTTGATTACAATATGGAAACCTACCCACATATCCAAAAATTTGCATAGAATTTTAAGGTGTTATCTGATCCCTGAAACTCATTTAGGCAAACCTATGGTTATGACCCTAAAGTAAGAAACCCAGGAAAGACCGACATTTGGTAGAAGCTCTGCAGCCACGGTGGCCTCACACTGTAGAGAAAATGGATGAACTTCTGTCAACAATCCTAAAATAACTATGAAAATTGCCAAATTAGCATGATATACCTCTGTATAATCCCTCTTTTGCGCACCCGTACAAGTATGTCCTTGTACCCTACCCAGCTGTAAGAGCCTCCAATGCCTTGAAGCATTTCATCCGTTGCACCTTTTAAATCATTTCCGTGGTGTGAGAGTTGGCAAGACAGCGCTTTGAAACTGGTGGCAACCACCTCCCTCCAGGTGGAGAAAAAGGAGAAAAAGAGATGCAGCCTGAGCCAGAATTACCATCTCCCCTACAAGACAATTTCTTTTATAAAAAGCCAATATCCTCAAATGGCATCAAATTGTCATATTTATTTTGTTGACTCGGTTGGTTCCTAAACTGCAATTCAAATCATTTACTGGAATATTTCAATGTGTTAAAAATAACATTGAAGCAAACAAAGACTCATGCCTTTCTCACTTCATACAACCATTTTGTTTATAAATTTGCATCCCAGACAAACTTGTTTTATTTGGATGACCAGTTTTTCAAAAATATTCTAAAATGCTTATAAGCCTAAGATTTTAAACTTTTGTACAAATATATTTGCACTGAACTTTTTCCACTTTCAGTGTTCTGATGCTTCTCTTAGTTAACTTTCAAACAACTTCTTATTTTGCAATATAGTCTCAGGCAAAGAATATGAGGAATACTTGGAAGACTGTATTCTGATTTCATTCCCCAAACTGACTAACTAGATGACCTAAAAATACAACAGTATTCCACAAAATAAAAGAAAAAAATTTTACTCTTTGTGACAGCATAAATAAACTTGGAGAATTTTATGCTAAGTGAAATAAGCTAGTCAGAGAAAGACAAGTACCGTATGATTTCACACATATGTGGAATCTATACGCAAAATAGAGACAAACTCATACATAGAGAGCAAGCAGACAGCTATGGGCTGGGGGTGGCAGTTAGGAGTTGCAGGGATCAAGCAAAACAGAAAAAGGACTCATGAGCAACAGTGTGGTGATTGTGGGTGAGAGGGGTATATAAAAGGGATAAAGAGTAATGGAAAAAATGCAAATTTAAAAAATAAATAAAAATTCAACAACTAAAGACAGCCAAAGAGCAAGAAAATAAATATGGTTCATTACAGTTAAAAGAGGCTTTTCTGTTTATGATTAAGGTAATTCATACTCATTGAAGAAAATCTGGATATACAAAAATGAATAAGTAATACATATTGAAGAATTTGTAATTCTATCTCCTAAGATATTAAAATTGTAACACTTTCATGTCTTCTTTTATACTTTATAAATATATCTTCCTGTGACATATTCATTTTGATTAGAAACATGTTTATATAGGATATATAAATGTATTTATATGTATATATTATAATATTATATGTGTGTTATATGTATGTTATATGTATGGCATATATATTATATATATGTGTGTGTGTGTGTGTATCTTAGCTTTCCACTAAGCAATGTCTTCATGTATTTACTCTGAAAACAAAGGTTTTAATAGCTACTTATAGTTCACCAACTGAAAACACTATTTTTTAATGAGTTCTTTCTTAGGACATGTAATTTATTCCAATTTTATAAGTACAATTGTGAGGAATATCCTTGTTCATAAATGTTTAAAAATAGAAGCACTAGATCACAGACTGTGGCTATTAGTACAGTCTAAGCTAATTATCTGCCAGAAAATCAACATGATTTCAAGGCCGCCATCCATGTACCTAGTGTGCCTTTCACATCACTAATTCTGCCAACAGTGTTCATTAAACCTTCACCAAATTGCAATGTGAAAATTGTGTGGTTATCTTAATATATATTTAATTAAAGGCAAGTTTGAATATTTTTTCATATACTTATTGACTATTTGTAATGCTTTTGTGAATTGTGTGGGGTCTTTGTGCAAGGAAATGTGTTTTTTAAAGAGAAAAGAAGTTTTAACTATGTATACATACAGGTATATATATTTATATTAGCAGATAAAACAATGTGAAAGGGTGGATGCCATTGGGAGGGATGTTTGGATGTGTGGTTATTCAGTTTTTTATACATATCCTTGTTTTGTTTAAATTGGTATAACTTTTGTTTTTAAAAATATAAATATTACTGTGCTTCCCCTAAAAAGGTATTTGTTGTTTGTGCAAAATTTTGATGACCTCGAGGATAACTTTTATACCTGGAAATTAATTATAACCATTTTGTGTCTTTTATTTAATATTAAACTTAATAAAGTCACAAATTCACAGATTTATTTTACTTAAGGTTTTAAGTTCAAATCCTAAGTTGTCTTATATTTTTCATTACTCTTTTCATAAATTGAATAAGTTTTAACATCTTTCAAGACAGCTTTTGTTTAATGTGCAGTCTAATGTAAACAATCTGAAATATCTTAATATCTACACCATTTACAAACTTAGTTAATTAAATTCTTTGAAATGCTTTCAACTACAACTCATGTATAAATATATTAACTTTCTTTGAAAATAATTTACTTACTCTAAGTTAGCAATTTGCTCAATTATTTAAATAATGTCAGAGCTCTGGCTGGCAACTCAGTGGACAGGCTCCAGGCTTGGAACCCAAAGATTGCTGGTTTGATTCTCAATCAGGGCATATAACCAGGTTGCAAGCTAGGTCTCTAGCCAGGTCTGTAGCTGGAGGCAGGTGAAAGGAAACTATACATTGATGTCTTTCTCCCTCTCTCTCTCTCTCTCCCTTCCCCTCTAAAAATAATAAAAAAATCTTAAAATAAATAAATAAATGTCAGTAACCTAAATCATTCAACTCTGAAATATAACATGAAAAATTATTTTATAATTTTTTATCTACAAATTATAAGTCCTGAAAAGCACTCATCTACACATTAATTGGAATATAAGGTTAACCTGCTAAACACTCTATTTCCAATTCCCTTATTAGAACTGGAAATTCCAATTAAAATATATTAAAATACTTAAGATATCAAATAAAACTGATTGATAAAAGCATTACCAACAAGACCCCTCCATTTCTAGATTTAATAAAAACACAGTAAATCTATATGATAATCCACACTTTATCATCTATATTTACAATTCTAATACTTCCAGAGTTTTCAAGAAAATTATCTGCCCAGAAAAATATAAATAAAATTGGGATCACCATTTCTACAGAATAAATGTTAAAAATGGACTTCAGACATCCAGCTGAATTTTTCCCTTAGCATCAAGAGACAAATTGGGCCACCTTTTCTAGTTACTGTAATAACCATGGATTCAAGTCCATATATTTCAGATGTAGTTAGTGAATAGCACTATGCCTATCAATGCAAGAAACTTTAGCAGAGATTATGTTCAGTCTGGTTTGAGTCAATAACATCAAGTCCTACTCACTTTACCACTTACTAGAATCCAATGAAATCTATTTCCTGCTTCATGCTATCCAGAATTTGTTTCATATCTTACAGTATAGCCAGGCCACAATTCTTAAGGGTATTTAAGTGATAGCTGGCTATATTCCTTACAGTTCTCAAAGCTACACTGATTCTGCGGTTACACCATTCAAGTTGTACAAATGGCAATTATAAAAATATAGCAATATTTGAAAAGTTATAGTCACATAATTTAATTATATGTGAGATTTTAGTTTAATGATTTACATAGAGTCATTCTACTTATTATAGGATTTGAATTTCCTCAAATTGGAGTGTCTTCTGAATTAATATGTTCCCACACAATTGTATTCCTATGTCCTATATCCTTAAATGATCAGTCGTATCTTTTTTCTTCATATTCCCTGAAGCAAGCAGATGCCTGCACCACACTTTTTCCCTGTCAATTCGACATGTTTTACCATTTTTATTTAGACTATGTTGATGTTCACAATGTCTTTTATAAAGCCAAGAATTTCTGCTAACTTCACTTGTTTATTTGGTTGGAACCTTAAAGATATTGTTGGCTCAAGCCAGTGATACTTTAGCTTCTCGTGTTTTGTTTGAATCTTCTGCACTATCATTTGTCTGCCTTTGATTAGCTAGAAATGATACATCAAAACTGGTCATAACAACCTAAGTCATGGCCAAGAAACTCAGGGTAGCAATTCCAAAACATGTGGCAGTCATTGTAAATGGTCCTCCAATCTCCATTTTTGTCTTTTTTTATAACAATAAAATTGTTGACTGGATCTATTATTGTTCAGCAAAGAACAAATTTCTTAAGAGTCCCTTGCAGCTAGGAATGACCTTTTGACCAGGCTCTATACAAATGGGAGATGAGGAAAGCAACTTTTCACTACTCTCCTAAATAGAAGTGTCCATGCCCTCTCTGTTCTTCCCCTCATCCATATTAGCTAGAATGATAGCAGGGGCCCGGGATCCCCCTTAGATTACACGATGGGAAACATTAATTTAGCATGACTGAGCAACGACGTATAGATGAAGCATGGGTCCCTAGCCCCATAGGCCCACTGGATCTGACCTAGATGCTTATAACCATCCTGTTAATTTAAGGGAGATATTTTAAAATAGTATCTTGAACTTGAGCATTTATTACTAGTCAAATAGAATATAAGCTGAGAAGATGCAATGTAAGTCAATTTTATATGTACCTTGCTCTGTTCTTAAAAAGAGGACGAAAGATCTTTGTAAAAGCAGAATGCTCAGTAGAGCTGTCTCCTGGAGTTATGTGGTAAGCGGCACTTTTTTCATCGATACACTTGGACATACAGTTGAGGAAAATCCGAGCAAAGCACTGTGCTGAATGTGCTGCCTGGGTTCTTTTCCATGCTTATTGAAAAATGTCAAAATTCCAGTCCAAAAGCTATTTCAAGAGATTAGGGGTAACTTCACAGATCTCAACCAAACTGAAGGTCCTCTAAGAAGAGGAGCAGAGGAGAAACGGGCTTATCTCAAAAAGATTTATAGACCTGGCTTTTTTCTTGTGGAGCAAATGCCATGGAAACCCCTGGAAGGCCCATGGTGTCTCAAGCTTGACCTGAAAAGGACGGAAGAAATACAAACAAAAAGAGCTTGTCAAACTACAGCCCCACCCCTACCCCCCACCACACACACACACACACACACACACACACGCACTTCTTTTGGCAGGAAGCAGGCTGATGAGTTACTACTCTGCTGCAAACACATGCTACTTTTCACAAAAAGGAAGGGTGATTTGGAAGGTGAAACCAAGTATCCAGAGGGTGGAATGAAGAATCACGAAAAGTTATCCAGTCTTTACAAACTTATCAAGAAACTCCCATTTGCCAACTGCATTAGGAAACTGCTTTGGACAAGGACTCCTTTTTACTCCCCTCCCCCTTTTTTAAACGTAATCTTTACTGTACTTTTTAAATTACTATTTAGTCCCCTTATTCCCCCTCCCCCACAGCAATCACCACACTGCTGTCCATGTCCATGAGCCCTTTCTCCTTTTTGCTCAATCCTTCCACCCTCTATCTTCCCCCCAGCTTTTGAGTCAGAGTGTTTACAGCTATAATCCAATGCCTGTTTCACCATGCATGTTGGAAGTATTGATGGCAGGTAATTTGTCTACAGGTGGAAAGGAATTAAGCCCCAGGTGTCGTTGTATTTATGGATTATAGTAGAAGCCTCATCTGCACCTCATTAAAATGATTTAGATGATGAAATTTTTTTTAACTTTAAGGAGATTAAGATACAATTTGGGGCTTGACCTAGTAAGATTGTGAAATTCATATTTTGATGATGAGCTTTTGGAATACAGATGATGCTATAATGAGATGAGTCTTTGGGAACCTAGGAAAAGGCACTTGTACTTTGCAAGGTAAGCAGAATTCTGACAGGGCCTCCCACATTTCTGCCTCCTGGAGTACACACCCTGTATAGTCGCTTCCCTGCAAATGTGGGTGGAATAGGAGCTTATTTTCAGGCTAAGTTTTATGCCACATGGTGATAGAATTGTCACTCAGTGATTACCTTCCATTATATAAGACTCCAGCATAACAGTCAGTGGAGGCATTTATAAGGTAGAGAGAAAGATTAGCTCCCACATGTTTGGAAAAAAGCAGACACCCACACTATGAGCTGCCTACTGTAGTTTCGCTGGCAAGTAACTGTGCACCACCCCTAGGTGCTAAACGTGTCTGCAGCTAACAGCTAGCAAAAAGATAGGGACCGTAGGCACTGCCACGAAGAAATGAGTCATGCTATAAGCTTGGAAGATGTCCCCAAGCCTCAGATAAGAATCACCCTTGGTTAAAACTCTGACTTAACCTTGTAAGACCCTGAGCAGTGTGATAACCTGTCCCTGCACTTCTGACCTACAGGACTGTGAGATGATAAGCAAGAATTGCTTTAAGCTACTACATTTATGGTTATTTGTTACCTGCAATAGAAAACTAATACAGCACTGATGAGCTAAGCCACCTTTAGTAAAAGTTCTGTAACAGAGTATTAGTTTCTGCATCAGTAAAATGGGATCATAATATCTATATCATACTAGATTAAACTGAGTAATTATTGCTAAACCAAAGCAAAATGTCAGGCACCTAGTAAGCACTTAACAACATGTATATATCATTATTGCTGAAAAATTCCCAAATCTTAAATTTTTCTTCCAACTGACTATATTGGAATCTATCCAAATTTAACCTAAGGTAATGTAATCTGCTCTGCTCACTTATTCATTCTCCAAATTTGGAAAGCATCCCTGCACATCACAGATCAAATTCAAATGCCTTTCTCTGCCTAAAGCTCTACTTGGATCCTATCAGAAAGCATTAGTCTCTCCTCTGAATGACAATAATATATGCTATTTAAGTTCTATTTAAGACATATTTCATCCTACCCTGTATCTGGCTGCTTGCAAGTCCATTTCTTAAATGGTAAGCCCTTTTAAATCCATTTTATTCTTGGTATCTACATCTTGGACTTTTGACCCCAGAATCTAACAAAGGGCCTGGTACACAGTAGAAACTTAATACATATTGAACTGAAATGAATCACCAGAAAGGAATGCTACACAAAGTACTTAGGTAATGACAAAAAAAAAAAAAGTTTTTCTGTATACTTGTAGTGGTTAAATATTGAACTTATTTTGGCAAAGCAAATACAATATGCCTGGTGAATAATAACTTTTCATGCTTCAAATGCAAATCATCTTTAATGCAGCTACTAATTTCTCCTAGTTTTTATATAGTATGGAACAACCAGATAATTTATAAAGTTCAGCTAAAAATCAAAATGTTTTATTTATCATATATGAATATAATGTCTGCTAGATGGGTTGAAGTTTTTTGTAGTTTCACTGACTTTTCTCTTGTTACTGTTGAACAATCTGTTTGTCTTCAGGTTAAGCCATTTATTCCTCAAACAATAAACAGATACAAGTTACTGTTATTTGACGCCACAACTTCTTGAGCACATCTGTGGAACCCTCTGTGCTTTTTACATGTTGTTTCAGAATCTTAGGTGTCATTATAAAATCTGTTTGGTTACCAATGATTCATCCTTCCCAAAGGGAATAAAACAGGTGCCAATGATGTTGATGGCACTCTGGACCTCACTTACAAAAATGCTCTCACTGAAAGCACTGAATATATTTTTATATCCAAAGCAAACAAATTGGGAACAACCAGTAATATTAAATTTTACTAGAAATTACAGCATTGGATTTTAAAACAGAAATGCTAACGTTAGTTTGATAAATATGTATATAGAGCAATGAAAAGAAAATAATTAACTAGTGAGTCAAAATTAGTCTATTTTGATACAGAGGAGTTGTGCTTGAGAAATAATAAGTGGAAATATCAATTTAGGTTCTTCCAAAGAACGAAAATCATCCAATATTAGAGCAATAAGTCAGGTTATAAAAGCCATAAGAAGGATACAATTGAATCCTGAAAATAATACTAAGCCAGTTATTGCCTTTATTACATTACTTAGGGCTTATAGAAATGCAACATGACTTATATCTGCTTAAAACTAAAATTTACTGTTTTAAAACACACAAATTTAACAAACTGATTCTTCACTTAAGAGTTTTAACTCAATGAGTTAAATAAGAATAAGGCAATGGCTTCATAGCAATTTACAAAGCAAACTTTAATTAGATCTGGCAAAATTTCAGTTACCTCATCTCAAACAGCAAAACCTAAATTCTAGCATGTTATCTGGGACTCACAAAGTCCTAACATTTATGATTGTTTGTTTTGGTTGCTTGGTTGGATTTAACCTGTGTGGTATCTAGTAAAGAAAGCAAAGCAACTGGATGGAATCAAAAGGCCTAGGGCAGTCATAGTGTCTTTCAGAGACTCAGTCTTACTCCATGTAAAAGAAACCCCATGAATGATACAAAACCAGTCTGCAATCATTGCCAATGATTTTTACTGTAACTGTAGATACAGATAACAATTCAATTATCTTAAGCATTTAAAATGAGCATATTATTTCCTATATATATTTCATATTTGTATCAGGAGAATCTTAAACGTACAAAAAAAAATCAGTTGAGCTGACTCTAGAATTCTAGTGTGACATTTAGTGTACCTATGAAAGTTGAAGCTCTTTTCTCATTGTCTTTTAACCTCTATTGTTATTGACATTTTAGATTAGTTGAGATAGTTTGGCTCGTCAGTTTGTTTGTCTTTTCTAGGTGATCTAGGCTTTTTTTTACAGTTGTTTCGAAGATTTTCTCTTTGTCTTTGGTATTTTACATTTTCAATAAGTTGTGTCCAGGTGATAGTGTATTTTTATTTATCCTGTTAACTCATTTTACTTTGTAAATCTTAAGACTCATCTACTCAAAAAATGTAGTGGTTGTTTTCTCAAGTTTCATGTACTGCCAGGAATTCTCTTTGTTCTGTCCTTCTGAAACTCCTAGTAGATGTGTGTTGAACCATCTCATTATATCATTTGTGTGTCATAACCTTTGTTATAATTTCCAAGTTTTATATCTTTATAGGGTACTCTGGGTAATTTCCCCAATCCTATATTTTAAACTATGAATTTTCTCTTCAGTTTCTTTAATGTAGATTTGTCCATGGAGGGTTTTTTTTTCTCCTTTAATAACAATGTTTTTATTTCCTTTTAGAACTTCACATTAGTTGTTTTAAAATTTAACATTTTCATAGTGTCTTGTTCTTTCTAAAGATCCAATTATTTATATCTATTCATTAAAAAATACTAATTTTAAGTTCTTAATCTAATTACCTTAAATTCTTGAAACACTAATGCATTTGTATACTTATGTCTATCAATTAATCCACAGTAAATTTTCTTGATGTGTCTTGAAATTTTTATTTAAAGTTCATCTGCAGCACACTCTTTCACCAAGCATACCTGTCACAGATTGGGTTCTCTGGAAAACTGAGAAAAAGTTTCATGTTCAAGTCATTTGTTAGGAAGTATTTTGGGGATTAACACTATGGAAAGAAATAAGATTGGACAGTGGATGAAGTCAAACTGTGATGCAGCAGCATTAAATGTCTCTATTGGCTCTACATGTGGCTTTGGTGTTGACAGGGTCCTGTAGTTGTTTCCCGCTGCGGAAACATGGCCAGGCCCTCACGCCCATCAATCTGTCTCTGGAGGCTAGCTGCCCTGGGAAAGCGGCATGGCTCGGGTGAGACATCTTTCTTGAGCTGAGACAATTTCCAAAAGGGCTTGGAGGCAGAGGACACCTGCAGTGCTCCTAACAACTGATGTGGTAGTTTTCTTCTATTCCTGAAAGGGGATCTAGCAGCACAACATTCACCACAGTACAGACTTCAAAGGCCGCAATGCCAATGCCCCTCCTCAGGTGAACTCTAGACTTTATCTCCTGTTCCCACATGAACGTTAAACTTATGCTTTAACTTACTGACATCAAAATTGCCAACTTCCTTCCCATCGCACTCCATATCCTACACCAGGACCAGCTGCAGTAATTGTTCATGAGCTTCCAGTTCCTGTTTACAATGACTGGAGTCATCCAAACCAAGACATTTTTGGACGTCCAGTTCCATCTGGATAGCAGGATTATCCCAGGCAAAATGGGACATGTATTACTTATTCCAAGTGTCTTTCTTTCTTGTTTTTTCCACACGGTCATTTTTTAGTTTTAACATTTCATCTCCTCAGCGTTTCTATGTATATGAGATCTTCCCAAAAGTATCAGCTGTGCAAACTGTTTAAATTGGATTAAATTGGATGTTGGCTTGATACTTTTGGGACAGACCTTATACATGGAAAGTTTTTTTATGTTACCTTAGTCTATCAATCTGCAGGAATGAAAATCAATGTTTTCAATTTTTAAATCTTAATCTTATTAGAATTGTACCAAAGTAAAAATACACCACCATTTTTAACATATTTATCTATTTAAAATGATACATATATATTTGAATCTCAAACATATAAACATGCATACAGGTTTTCAAATTCAAACACTAAAATCTGTTCTTTTTAATTTGTATTAATTGAACTTATTGGTGTTACATTGGTTAATAAAATTATATAGGGTTCAAGTGTAAAATTTTATAATACATCATCTGCATATTGTATTGTGTGTACACTATCCAAAGTTAAGTCTGTTTCCATCACCATTTATCCCTCTTTTACTCTCTAAAAACATGATGGTTATCAGCCTTCAAGCAGTTGGCAATGCCTTGACTATATGTATGTTGTTAGGCCCAAGAGCCTCTTCCACCCTTGTCAAGGGGTGTGCTAACCTTCTCTCCTTTCATTCAACAGTGAAATCTGTCCTTGTGTTTCCTATATATCTCCATTATTCTGCTTATTTATTTTTATAACAGTGTCACATTGATTTGATGCTTGTAAACTCACAGTTCACTTTATTATACAAGGTCCTCTTATACTCTCCTAACATAGTCTATTGCTTAAAGCAAACATTAAAATCACCTTTAATACTGCACAGAACTCCCAGTTGGTTATCATAGAAATAGGGGTAAGCTTTTGCTTTTTTTTTTTTCTGTATACATTGTGCAGTCATATACTATTTTGCATAAACATTTTAAGTTTTGTTTGTTTTTAAGATTTTATCATTTTTATTTATCTTTATTTTTTTAATTTAATTTTATTGCTGTTTTATTACATCCATCCCCTTTTTCCTTCTCTCTGTCCCCTTCCCCACCCACACACTCTCCCCCAAAATCAATCCCACTTGTTGGAGAGAGGGGAAGAGAGGGAGGCAGAGAGGGAGAGAGACATCAATGTATGGTTGCCTTTCAACTGCCTCCAGCTATGGACGTTGCTGGAGACCTGGCTTGCAACCTGGTTAAGTGCCCTGGCTGGGAATTGAACCTGCAGCCTTTGGGTTCTAGGCTGGTGCCTATCCACTGAGCCACCAGCCAGGGACATAAACATTTTAGTTTTTATAGCTTGGGTATTTGACTCTAAGGTGATGCATTCTCTTTCCCCCCTTCCATACAAATTATTAATTTTTAAAATTTTGAATAGTACACCATGTCATTGTAACTAGAGATTGATGATGCTGATAATAAACACAGGAAGTAATGCACGATTGTGGTTTCTTTAGTTGTCTAATGCTAAGCAAAATTCCACTGTGGTTTAGTTTACAGGAGAGTCCTCTTCTATTTTTCTTTGTATAAAGCAATTACCACAATAATGACCACCCAGAAGTAAAGGACTTGCTGCTAGGAGAATATAAAGAAAGAAAAACATTTGCTTAAACATATGTTCTTGTTTATATTATACCTTTAGACAAAGTTAAATTGAGATTTAATAACACAGTTCCTATCAGATTTAATTATTTCTAAAACATCTGCTGTGAGACAGTGATACCAATGGAAACACTCTAATGTAGGATCAGAGGAACTGTTAAAAATCATGATCTTCAGCCCTGGCTGGTAGCACAGTGGATAAGGTGCCAGCCTGCGAACCCAAAGGTTGCTGGTTCGATTCCCCAGCCAGGGCACATAATCAGGTTGCAAGCCAGGTCTCCAGTCAGGTCTGTGGCTGGAGGCAGGTGAAAGGCAACCATACACTGATGTTTCTCTCCCTCTCTGCCTCACTCCCTTCCCCTCTCTATCTAAATAATAAATAAAATCTTTAAAAAAATCATGATCTTCGATAACTAAAATCACTACAAGAAGGAATATAGGAGCCTGAATATTATTAAATATATTTGTAGAAATTTAGTTAAAAAAATAAATAAAACTGTTATTTGTCACAGGTTAATCACTCATCCTAGGAACTCAGTTGTCAGTAACAATGAACATTTTTTCAGTTCTGCCAATACACTGTGATCTATATGTTGGTCCAGGTGCATTTCACATGGCACTTTGCCTTATTCTCTGCCCTGTCCATCGCCTCTGCCCATCCACTGGGTATCAGTTTAGAAATCTAACTGCCTAGGGTGGTTTTCCTGTTGAATTCTTTTGGAAGGGGCTTAGTAAATTGCTCCCATTTTTAACCTGTACCTCTCCTTCCACTTATATATTAATTGTTTCTTATATTTTTATTCCTGAAAAAAGTTGAATTTTGAGGAGTGGGGACATTGTTGTTTAGAATTGTAGCTCCAACAACTAAAAAGTGGCCTGGCAAATATTTAAGACATTATTAAATAATTTTTGAAGTAGATATATAAATGACTAAAAAATGGCAGTGTGATAGTTTTATACTATGTCAACTTAGCCAAACTGAGGTTGTGATTCTCAGAATCCTGTCTCTAAGTTCTTGGTTAAAGTTAGTAAAAAATGAAATTTACACAAGGTTTGGGCATTGAAAATTAAGCAGTAGCCATTGCACTTTGAATGTCATTGTGCTCAGATGTGGTGGAGGTAGATGCAGAGGGGGTGGTGGGTCATAGTTTCTCCTTGCCCCTCCCTTGCTTTCTGTCCAGCGTTTCTTTCTTCCAGGCCCCTAATAGGAGGGAGGACTCCCCTCAAAACTGGAATTTATTTATAAAAATTGTGTGTTTATTCTTACACATTTAAACATCAGTCATCTTCAAAGCACTCTCCATTTGACACAATATAGCAATAAAGACTTTTTCCACTGCTCAAAAGTTTTTGAACTCATTGATTTGGATGCCTTTTAGTGCTTCTGCCATTTGTTCACCTCTTCCACATCAGCAAAATGTTTCCCTTTGAGCACTTTTTTTCCATGCAGAGAAATCAACAAACAAACAAAAAGCCACTTGGGGCAGGATCAAGTGGATAGAGAAGGTGGGGCACAGGGTTCATATCATTTTTGGTCAAAAATTGTTGAATACTCAGCATGGTGTGGGCAGGTGCACTCAAATCACCCATCATGCAATGGAAAATGTGTTGAAAGTCTTCAAAAAAACTTCACTGAAGTTGAACACAGCTTCTTACAACACCAGCTGGTACACTGTTCCATGGGTTCCTAGAACACTCACCTAGCAGGGGAAGCCTGTATTACAGAAGGCCCACACATCAAAATATAATTCCATTTTCTTTTTCAAGGGTCCCCCCTCATAATTCCTCAGCTTCATCTACAACTCTGTAAATTCTTATTCCTATAATGAGTCCACTATTCCATAATCCTGATAGTTCTGCTTTTCTGATAAAAATCCTGAGTGATACAAAGAGTACTAACCTCTTTTTCTCTCACTTTCAGATTATTTCATACATTGTTAAAAATGCTAAAGATCAAAATTAAAGTTAATGATTTTCTATGAAAAATTTAAAAAGATTTTATTTATTATTTTTTAGAGAGGAGAAGGGAGAGAGGGAGAGAGGGAGAGAGGGAGAGAGACATCAATGTATGGTTGCCTTTCACTTGCCTCCAGATAAGGACCTGGCTGGAGACCTGGCTTGCAACCTGGTTATGTGCCCTGGCTAGGAATAGAACTAGCAACCTTTTAGTTAGCAGGCTGGCACCTATCCACTGAGCCACCAGCCAGGGCTCTCTATGAGATTTTCATTGCAGGAAAAATATTGAACCAATTGAAAATTGAAAAGGACAATCAATTATTATAAAGAGTTTATAGAAGTCATAAAATTGATTAAATCAAAACAAGCTTAAACATGACTTTTCTCTGGACATGTTTCTTAGACTCATGAAGAGGTTTTCTGCAGCTGTGGGCAAACTTATCTATAACATAATCTCAAATTAAAAAAATGCTGTGATGGAATCTAGAGAGGATTTTTAATTTGAAAAAAATTAAAGCTTAAGCCACTAGGTACACATTGAGGTGAATAAAGCTATGGAGATTTCAGAATAAAATATGGAATAAAATTACAGAATTAATAAGATTTTTAAAAAAATTTTTTTAAAGATTTTATTTCATTATTTTTAGAAAGAGGGGAAGGGAGAGAGGCAGAGAGGGAGAGAGACATCAATGTATGGTTGCTTTTCACCTGCCTCCAGCCACAGACCTGACTGGAGACCTGCTTTGCAACCTGGTTATGTGCCCTGGCTGGGGAATCGAACCTGCGACCTTTGGGTTCGCAGGCTGGCACCTTATCCACTGTGCTACCAGCCAGGGCTATAGAATTGATAAGGTTAATAAATAAATTCAACATAAAAAATTACATAATCATTATTTTTGTTTGTGTTAAACTTATGTAACATTGTCAGCAAATTATTCCAGTTTGCTATGTTTATTAGAAAGCTATCTATGACAACAAAAACAATGAAGCATGTCAAGTAACAAACTGTAATGATAGTACCAAATGGTAATTAATATATGCTAGTCAATATTTTTAGTTTTATCTTCCCCTCATTACTTAACACAGATAAAACTAGTAGTTCAAAAAAGCAAAATAACACAGTAAAACTAAACAAAAGACAACTTTGCTCAAATTTTTCTTCTGTGGTTTTTAAACACAGCCATAATCATAATTGCTATTTGCTCAAAAGTTTTTAATGGATACAGAATAAAGTACAAAGTATAATCATGTCATTCAATGCTTTCTCAAACTATCACTTTAATTCTCTTCCCTAATAACCTCATCTAACACATTTGGCCTCTCAGAGGTCATCTACATTCTACATCGACTGTTGGACTGTGAGTACCTGGAGAACCAGGTCCACATATTGATCAACTTTGTATCCTCTTCAGAGCCTAACAGTGTTTGGCATGTAAGAGACATTGGAAAAGATTTATTAAATCTTCCATGCCGGAAGAAAAACCCCTAGAAAGTTTTGGGCACAAATATTACACAAATCAAGTTTTATGTCTTTTTGTGGTCATGACTGTTATTTTGTATAAAAATATAAATATATTCTTCAAAATAATATGAGCAAGCTTCACCATTTCTTTTCCAGAGTTAATTTTGAGAATAAAATCCCAGGATGGTAAAAATAAAAAAGTTAAAAAAAATAATGCTTTCCTGCTGTTTTAATATTTGGAAGATTTTAAGAACTCATTTTGGCTAATATAGTATACCCTGATTTTACCCATATTTAAGAAAGTTTACCTCTGTTTTTCCGTCATTTTGATGTAATTATACCTGTTTTGCTACCTCAGGAACTATATCATCTTTACAAGACCAACATACATATTTTGCAATTAAAATAATAAACACTCTGGGAAGGAAAATGTTATGGGCATACTAATATCATTTAGGTTCACAAATATATCATTTTGTCATTTTATTATCTTTATTGTTAATATTATGAATGTACTACGGAACATAGGTCCTTGAGGATCAATCATCAATCAACTGGTTGGTTCTCAGTTGAATCGATTCAACTGAGACTGGGAATATAAAAAACTGACTTTAGGGGCCTGGCTGGTGGCACAGTGGATGAGGCGCCAGCCGCAAACCCAGGGGTCACTGGTTTGGTTCCCAGCCAGGGCACATAACTAGGTTGCAAGCCAGGTCTCCAGCCAGGTCCATAGCTAGAGGCAGGTGAAAGGCAACTATACATTAAGCATACATTAATGCTTCTCTCCCTCTCTGCCTCTCTCCCTTCCCCTCTCCCTAAAAATAAATAAATCCTTTTAAAAAAACTGACTTTTTGACAAAGTTAGAACATTAAACAATGAAATAATATCCAAATTAACTTGCTTGTATCTATTCCTAGACTGGCAAACTGAATAATGGAATCTGAGATCTGCTAAGAAATACAGTAGCTTTCAGGATAAAAGCATGGTATTTACATTGGAAAGATTATAAAATAAATTTTGTATAGATAACTTAGTTATCAGTAAATGTTTAAAATAAATAAAAATAAATGAAAGTAACAGAAATTTCCTACTGAAATAGCCCAAAACATGGATATCTCTCATTGGTGATAAATTCTATTGACTGAAATCAGGGGAAAATCAATTTTAAAATTATACTTCACTAAATCTTGAATATTAATACTTTGACTAGTGATTTTTAAATCACTTATTTAAAAAATCCTTTCTAATGTCTCTTATGAAATAATGAAGGATTATAAAGACCAGAATGCAAGAAAAACCACAGTGATAGGTTTTGAGGATAGAAAAATAGTATTGATTTCTATATGTAGTTTGAATAGCCATTCTCATTATTTTAAAAATGAAATGAATAAAATCCAAACCATGATGTGTCCATTCTTGGAGCAGTATCAATATCAGCCTCATATAACCACAAATGTTAACAACATTATTTTGTAAATATCTAATATATTTTAGGAAGTCATGAATTCTATGATTATAATAACCATATCTATGCCTTGTAATTATTTACTGTTTGGTATACTTTTCTCTCCTTGAAATATTCTTTATCAATTGAGATACTTCAGACATAGCAGAGGTCAACAAACATTTACTGTAAATTGTCAGATAAACATTTTAAGGCTCCGTGGGACATACAGTCCTGTAGAAACTGCTCAACTTTTTCTGGTATTGTAGCAGGAACCAGTTGAAAATTATTTGAAAACACTTGTTCCAATGACACATTATTTATAGACATTGAAATGTGAATGTTGTATAATTTATGTGTAATAAAATATTATTCCTTTTTTGATTTTTTTAATCAATAATGAAAAAAACTATATGGCCATAGTTCCCAACTGCTGATATAATGTATAGAGGAGGCTGTCAACTGTTTTTAGTTATTGGATAATAATCTTAAATCCATTCATGGCAATCAGACATAAAAGAAAAATAATCAGCTTAAATCACTTTTATACTTACAGAATGAACCATAATAAGTTTTTATAAGGATAAATAGATGCAGTGACACCAACAAAGACAACCAGCCAAAAATCTGAACAGAAAGAAAGAAAATGGAAAGACTTGGGCACAGAAAATAAAATATACAGTTCAAAAAGCAACACAGATTAATCTATCATACTATTTGATTTTATGTTGAACTACTACAATTTATTCAATATAGGCACACCATTTTCTGCCTAAACTACAAGGCAGAGGCAATTGGTTCCCTTCAAAAAGATGAAATTTTGATGAACAACAAGGGGTCTCACAGAAAAAGGAGTCTCCGTTCTATAAACGTGAGTAACTGATGTCTTTTTGAAGGTAGAAAAAGCACGGTACACACAATATAGCTCTCAGATATATTTTACGAGAGACACTATGGGCAGTATGGTAGGACAGTCCTAAAACTGAGACTAGCCTTTTTTTACCAAAAGCACCAAAGGAAAGTAACAGACCTGCTTGAGCCAGCCTTTCATTTATGCATATAAAAATACAAAAATATTTGCTGGTAAAATTAAATTAAGCAGGTGTTTCTGCTGGCCATAGTGTGCTAATAAAAACTGCAATGCTCATCACACAAGAATTACAGCTTAGAAAGGAAGGCTTGGAGTTTTTTAAGCAATGACGAAGATCTAACTAGGAACTACTATTAATTGGATTGTGTTGGATTTTCACCTCTCATTCCATTCAGTTCATCTTCCACTTTCATTATCCACTTTATCACCCTGAGAACTGAAGGGTGAACTCAATAACTAAATGGTAGAATCTTCTTAGCAGTCTTCTAAGTATATTTATTTTACATGATTTATGGCCCTTTAATTTGATTCCCAAAATAATTTGTCATAATACATAACTGAAAAAACATTCAAGAATGTTTTCAAAAATAATCAAATGAAATGGAAGGAAATAATAAATTTTAATGTCCTACAAAGAGGTTAAGATTTCTTATTCATGGTTTTTATTTGGTTGTTTCTTTTCTTTTGTTAGATCTGCCTCCAAAGGAGACAATTTTGCATTTAGCCTAATGTCTATTGGTTCTACTCATTTCTCTCGAAGAGCAAATAGTGGACATTTGATTATTTCTATCTAAAAAATCAAACAAAAATAGTAGGGAAATAACATTTGGAATATTATAGATTCTATCTCATTTGATTACTATTGACCTAGAAAAAATTCAGATTGCCCTGATCTCTAGGACTAAGATTCATGTTGCCTTATGACAATTAATGTCTTAAAAATGAATATCTAGTTCCCCAACGTAGAAAGAAGGAAATAGTATTGCTGTTATTTGTATGACAACAACAATACTCGCTTTCAGCAGCCTAAACACAACATATCTTGACTTCATCAGGGAATTGAAGTCATAAGTTAACTAGTATGAAATCTAGGGAAAGGCAGGCTCTGCAAAAACAGAAGACCAGCACTTGCTTGTCTGGGGCAGGCACCAATGAACATCTGGAAGAAGAATTCAGCTAAAAATTTTAACAAATTGCTGAAGGCTGATTGTGGGACAGCAAGAAATATAGAACACTTTAGAACCACTGATCAAGAGGAAATTCATACCAGCTATTAGACTCTCTAGAGTAATAAAGGCCATGAGAAAGCTTCATAAAGTGCTGGTCTACTGTGGTGGAAGAGCAACCCCTTTTAGAAAAAAAGCATAGCACCCTGCCCAGATACTTCCCTTCATTTCCCTATTGGGGTAAAAAGAAGAAGAAGAGAAAGGAAGAGGGGAAGAGGAAGAGGAGGAAGAAGGAAAGCTTTAAAATGATGAGGACTGGTAACACAGTGGATAAGGCGTCGGCCTGCGAACCCAAAGGTCGCAGGTTTGATTCCCCAGCCAGGGCACATAACAAGGTTGAAAAACAGGTCTCCGGTCAGGTCTGTGGCTGGAGGTAGGTGAAAGGCAACCATACATTGATGTCTATCTCCCTCTCTGCCTCTCTCTCTTCCCCTCTTTCTAAAAATAATTAAAATAAAATCTTAAAAAAAAATAAAATAGAATTATAAAAAATAAAAGTAAAGAAAGAAAAGAAACAAAAATAAAATAAAACGATGGGGAAATGGCAACACACACTGTACTTCCTATGTGCTTCATGAAAACTCATTACAGCTAGAAGGAGACAAACAAACAAACATAAAAACACACACTTTGCTCCTGGAGGAGGAGGGATACATGTATTGCCCTAAATTTGGGGTTAGAATAGGGTCACTGGGATGGCCCTATTTCAATACCCTTTGATGAAGTGCTTGCCTCAAAGTAGGTCATAGTGAATACAACAAAGAGTGCTTCTGTCCCGCACCTGCAGCAGGATGGAAAGCCATTGAATAATGGCAGTCTTCCTAACCTTGGGAGAGGGATAAGAGCTTATAGGAAAATACTGTATGTAAGGCACCATGCAAGACAAAAAATAGTCCCTAAGCATTCAGCTCAGAGAGGTAGAAAAACAACAGGGAAATAAAGAAAAATACAATAAAGTGAATATAAGCAATAAAAGCTATAGAGAGGAACATCGAAGACAACTTTGGATTTTTTATAATAATAATAAATGCCCCCTAGTGATACTGAATAAAAGAAAAAAAGTGAAAGTATAATGAACCAATACCAAGAATGAAAATGTTACTAAAGATCATACAGAATTTTAAAAGATCATAAAATAATTTTATAAACAAGTTTATGCCAATAAACTGAAAAACCTATCAAGAATAAAAAATTCTTAAAAAGCACATCCTACTAAATTGGCATAAAAAGAAAATAGTTTCTCTGAATTTAGTATAATTTTATTTGAGTCCATAAATAAAAATTTTTTGTATAACAAAACTTTAGCTTCAGATAGCTTCAATAAACTTGACTAATCATTTAAGGAAGACATATATCCATCTTGAAAAAAACTCTTCCAGAATATAGAAAAAAGAAAATACTACATTCAAACTTATTTATAGGGCTAAAATAATCTTGATGATAAAATCTGAAAAAAATATTGAAGAGGAAATTATAGGCTGTCTTATATTTATGCCCACACATTTCTGTCCAAAATATTGATGATCCAAGTCTATTCACATATAAAAGAATAATACATTATATCATTACAAGATTAGGTTTATTAATATTAGATAACTAATTGATGTAATTTAACACATTAAACAGAATAAAGGATAGAAAAATAAAATTATCTCAAATAATATCCAGAATAAAGCATATGTAAATTTATAATAGCAGCAAAATTAAGATTAGAAGGTAATATTCTTAATCTGACAAGAGAGATTAACAAAAGAATTATATTTCACATTTAGTAGTAAATTATTCTTTCCCTATAATATTAGAAACAATATATGGATGCCAACTATTAGCACTTCTACTCAAACTATAGTGAACAGAAATCAATAAAATGAAGAAAAAAAAGGAAGAGTGACATTTATGGATCTTAGAAGGTAAAAATGACAGTTTACTTGTATGATACATGATTGTATATATAGAAACTGCAAAAGAAAAAAATTAAGTAAATGAGTTTAGCCATTTGGCTTAGTAGAAAATTAGCATTAAAAAAAATCACATTTTCATTTACCAGACATAAAAGTTAAGGAAATGACATTTTCAAGTTATCATTTATAATAATAACAACATCAAACACTTAGAAATCTAATAAAAAGTTTAAAATATTATTTTGAGGAATAAAATAAGTCCCAAATAAATGGAAGGAAATATCATATTTATAAATTTAAAAGACCATTTTTACAGGCCTTAATTTTCTCCAAATTGCTCTATATAGTCAATAAAATTCAAAATTCCATCATATTTTTTGGTGAAAATTGATAAAATGACTGTAAAGCAGTTATTAATATACAAAGGTCAAACAGCCAAGACAACATTAAAGAACAACAAGATGAGAATTTGATCTGCCTGATATCAAGACTTTTTATAAGCTTCTCTTAATTCAGACAGCAGTGTTTGTGTAAAGACAAATAGATCAATAAAATAGAGAAGAAAGAGAAATAGATCTACAATAAACAATTATTTCACTTTCAAGAAAGGTGCCCTTGAAGAAAGGGGAGAGAGCCCCTTGTTTTAATAAATGTTTCCAAGTCCAGGAATATCTTTACAGGGGGAATAAAAATTAAAACCTGACCTCTCCACCTGATATAATATACAAAAATCAATCCATTTTAGGTAGTTGGCAAACATGAATGTGAAATCTAAAACAAAACAATGTAGAAAAATATGTCTGTCATTAACATGGAAAATTTTTCTTAAACATGGCAGCAAAAAAGCACTAATCATGAGAGTAATAAATTGAACCTAAGACAATCTCTAGCTATTTCATAATCTGGATTAATGAAACTACAACTTCATTACTATTATTTTCATCAACCCTCTTACTCTTCTTCAATTTAGTTGTCATCATATAAACTACTTAAGTACTTCATGTCCTTAAGTAAAGGCTCTAGATCAAATTATTGTCTGTAGTATTAAAAAAAAAGCCTATTAGATTTTATCTTTTGAGATTTTTTAAAATTTAAAATGTTTGAAGTTTCTTCCCCCCCCCCCCCAATAACAGATGCATTTCTTAAAGTTGTTCTTGGGATCCAATTTTGCAGAGACATTGTCTGTAATACCGTCCACTGAGTGGATTATAAATAACACATTTATTTCTTAGAAGTCTGCAGGCTAGCAAGTCCAAGATCAAAAGGCCAGCAGATTCAGTGTTTGGTTAGATTCTGCTTCCTGAATCACAGATGGCTGTCTTCTCACTGTGTCCTCACATGGCTGAAGGGAGAAGGGAAATCTCTGGAGTCTCTTTCATAAAGGCACTCATCCCATTCACGAAGTCACTGTCCTCAATCCCTTTCCAGAGGCCCTACCTCCAAATACCACCACATTTTGGGGGACACAAGCATTCATTCTATATTAGGCATGTTAAATTAATGGGTAGAATAAAATAATAGTAATTAAATTGCAAATAGAATGTTTGTCTTTGCAGTATAGAAATAGTTGCAGACAATAGAAATGTAGGCTGAACAAAAACCAGTCTGATTATATTTTATAAAAATATAAGAGTATTCCTTTTTGAAAAGAACATTCAATATTGTATTTAACACAAATGAGAACATCTGAAATTAGAATGTCTGTTATAACTTTTTAATTTTGCACTTCTTGGTTTACAACTTGTTTTTTAAAATTTAAATGTATCTTTAAAATGACCAATTTTTCCTTTTAAACTAAACCTACTTACCTCTTTTGCATTTCAAGTTTTTATTCCAAAGAGGTAATATAGGGAAATGTATTAGGACACATACATTTGGAAATAATTTTGGGAAAAGCCCACGTTTATAACTGAATAAATCTTAAATATAAAATATTCCTTTGAATTGATGCAGGGGTGTGGGAATATATTAACATTTCTCCTGCATAAATAGGAACTAAGAACATTATTTTTAGCTTGCTTCCTGAAAAACTAATCCTGCTCATATATATATGACATTATTATATTCAATATATTCAATATTGATTGAAATGCCCCAAGCCCTAAAATTCAAACCTGTCATCACTTCATGACATAAGAATCTATATTCCTTCTATAAACCTATCCAAAATTTATTTAGCTAGAATGAATTGTCCTACTCCTTTCATAAACTCATTTACTCCAAAACCTATTAGAGATATTTGAATTGTGCTCCTCCTCAAATTCATATGTTTAAGTCTTAACCCCTAGCACTTCAAAACATAACTATTTTGAATGGTGCTTTCAAAGAGGTAATTAGGTAAAGTGAGGTCATGTGGGCAAGCCCTGTTGTCTTTATGAGAAGAGGTGATTAGGATATAGATACACAAAGAAAAGACCATGTGAAGACACCAGACAAAGACCATCTAAAAGCCAAGCCTGAGAGAGGCCTCAGATAAAATCAACTTTGCTGTCACCTTGATCTTTCACTTCTAGCCTCCAGAACTGTAGAAAGACAATTTTTGCTCCTTGAAGTCACCTAGTCTATGATGCTTTGTTATGGTGGCCATAGCAAATAAACACACTGTACACGACACAGTGTTTTTACCTGGAGGTAATTGTACATGGGAATTTTTCAGATATTGGAAAGAGAATCTCATCCTCTTCTTGCAATTCTTCCTCTTCCTGTCTTTTTTCATCTTACACTTCCTTCTTTCCTCTTATTTTATCACTCCATCTTTATCTCTCTCATAGTCCTTATTTGTCAGTAAAAATTTTAATGAAAAATTTGTTAACAGCAATGCTGCTATTTAGAGAAGGCAGAGTAAAGAAAATAATTAAAAAATACTTTAGGAAAAATGAAAGTAATAAATATTAACCTAAAACTTTTCAATGAACAAATTTTAAAAAGAAAGGGATATTGGAAAGATAATTCTCTCTTTTTTGAAGAGAGCTCCCCAATTTCATTTTCACTTTCATTATTCTGAAGGTATGTTTCTTCTTAATAAACATCGTGTATGGAAATTTAGCATACTTCCTGAAAACCTTGCTTGTCTTTTCCCTTTTCCTATTTCTCAGGTCTTTATTATAAGTTGACAAATAAAAGGTGCTTTGAACTCCTGAAACTTTGAACATGGTATTACTTTGCAACACTTTTTATGATTCTGTCCCTTTTAAAAAATAGTTTATGCAGAGCCTCACACAACCCAAAGCATATTTTGTTTTCTGATGCCTTCATGACATGATCAAACCATCATATTGCCAAAGTAATGTACTCATGAGCTGAGCTTTCAATATGACTTAAACTCAAAATCTGTTCTATAAATAACACTTGTGGTTTCAAGCCCCTAAGATAATGAAGGAGAGAATATAATTAATGACCACTGTGTTTTCTTATCTGATAGACGGGTGCACGTTCACTGGTGTTGAAAAATGGTGGCTGCATTCCAAAATCATAAAACCACACATGGATTCCTATTATACAAAATTTATGATTCTTACTCACAGATTTCATTGTTACTGTCCATGTAATGAACTTGATAATGGCATTATTCCACATGTATACTCGGTAATTATAAGTATATCAGAATGTTACAAACTCTAACAATGACTTGAATATTAAGAAAATAATCTTCTTCTTCCCCTTTAAGTATGCAAAGCACTTAGCAATTTATGATTTAAACATGTTAAAAATGTTTTAAATCCTTTTAAGTGCTATCCTTTATTTTTTACAAGAATATTATTACAAATTAATAAACAAAAGGCAATCCAATTTAAAACTGGCAACTGCTTCCACAACCTCACAAAAAATATATTCAAGTGGCCAGTAAACATATAAAAATGTGTCAACCCTATTAGAAATCAATAATACCACAATGTAATACTTCTACAAATTCACTAGAATGGCTAAAAGAAGTGATCAACAATCCCAAATTTTGATAAGGTTATAGAGCAAACAGTACTCTTACACACTTTCAGTGGACATATAATCTATTAAAACTACTGTAGAGCCCTGGCTGGTAGCACAGTGGATAAGGCGCCGGCCTGTGAACCCAAAGGTCGCAGGTTCGATTCCCCAGCCAGGGCACATAAGCAGATTGCAAACCAGGTCTCCAGTCAGGTCTGTGGCTGGAGGCAGGTGAAAAGCAACCATACATTGATGTCTCTCTCCCTCTCTGCCTCTCTCCCTTCCCCTCTTTCTAAAAATAATGAAATAAAATCTTTAAAAAAAAATAAAAATAAAAAAATAAAAACTACTGTAGAGAATTGTTAATATTTCTACTAAATATGAAGCTAACAACAACGTATGGTCCAGCAATTCTACAGCTGGTTATATATTTTTATTGTAATGCATGCATAAGTCTACCATAAAAGAATGTTCATATCAGCATTAGTCATGAAAGCCAAAAGTGCAAACAACTCAAATTCTGGTATTTGTTTCTGACTCTTTTTGACTCTAATCCTTCTCTTACAAAGTTCTGCCCAATTTAACTCATATTTCATAAGAACTCTGCTATCTCTCATACATCACATCAAACTCACTGAAGTTCAGGGATCCCCATTATCCAATCAGAGATAATTTTAAATAGGTAAACTGTGTGTCCAAGTGGCATCTGTTAAGCAAAATCATTACTGGTTGGCTAGTTGCTGCATCTTGTAATCCCAAGATAAACTACAGGGCAGAAGCCTGTGAAAGTCTGGAACATGTCATTACAAGAATGAATCAATGAGATGTGGAAAAAGAGAACAAGTATGATAGGCAACAGTCCTTACTTGGAATATTGACTTATCTTTTAGGCATCAAGATGGGTACCAGTTAAATGCCAGCAACTCCATTCAATGTGATAAATATTATTCCATCAATATGATGAATATGTTCTTCCTAGCTGCTGGGTACAAAAGGACTTAAAACACTGATGATCCCAATGGACAGATAAGAAAGCCCACAGCTAATAAGTGCATGGCAAGGATGGCATACCACTGTGTGGCTGGATGCCAACAGTCACCCTCCTTTATTTTTTTGAAGTGGCTGTTCTTTGTTAAAGTAATTCAATTAGTAGTGAAATCACAGATGCCAACTGTTTAGAACTACTGCCTTGGCAATATATGCATGAAGACTGCTTCAGGGAAAACAGACAGGATGCTTGGAGTGTTGTCCATAGATATGCTGGTGTCATGATACCTGGAGCAGAAACGGAAAATGGACTCATCTGTAAGCCAGGTGGGTTCTACAAGCACAAGGCTGCTATCTTACACTGACTAAATTCACTGAGTCTTTCTAATTCCATTGCATCCCACCTAAAAAATAAAAGTAAAACGAAGAAAGCTTGGATCCAATAATATTTCTTTTTTGTACATGTAGCCATTCTGGTTTTGTTTTCCTACCTTTGTATATATTTAGGAACATTGGCTATCTTGAAAGTCCCCAAATTTATTAATTTTAATGTCTTTTTATTCTTACAAAACAATAAACAGTGAGAAGAGCAAATATATCTGTATGTTCTATCATTGTAATTACAAATATAATTATTACCTAGAAATATGTTCAGGTTTAAGGCTCAGGTGAAATTTGCTAACTTGGAAAGAACACATTCCTTTACCAGAGATATGAATAACTATGTAAGATTCAATTGAAATGAAAAACTTCCAACTAATTCCTGACCTTAGCATGAAAATGTCTGTTGAAAATAATAATTTTAAAGCAGCCTAGCTGGAATATTTTGGTCAAAATATTTTTTCTTCATTTTTAATTTTATTTTATACTTAATACTATTATTTTTTAATGTGTCCAACTGCATCCTTTAGGCTTTAATTATATAATCAACTCAGACTATAAGAAACATCACCTGAGCATTGCTTGATTATTCAGTTTATTAATTCAGTATCTTTTTTATGTTCGGTTCCCTTAATTCTACTTGTGGAATCTCTTCCACTCAGAAATAGCAACTTCAGCTCCTGGAGCTGAAGAGGAATCATTTTGTGTGTTACCTATTAATACTCTATTCACAAATGTTATTAATTGTTGATTTAAAATATTTCTGCAAATTGTTTTAATCAATTTACATCTGAGTCCATCTTAAGTTTTTGTGTCTGAACTTGATATACTGTGTCTGGAATTGTTACATCCTTTTGCCTAAAATAAAAGTTGAATAAGTTTTTGTAAGTAAAATCACTAATAGGCTAGAATGTACATTTACTGAAAATTTGAAGAGACATGATGAAGTTCATTTGTAAATTTTTAATTAAATATTCTGTGTATATTAAATTGTAGCCCTGGCTGGTGGCACAGTGGATAAGGCACCAGCCTGAAAACCCAAAGGTCACTGATTCAATTCCCAGCCAGGGCATATAACCAGGTTGCAAGCCAGGTTTCCAGCCAGGTCCATAGCTGGAGGCAGGTGAAAGGCAACCATACATTGCTTTTTCTCTCCCTCACTGCCTCTCTCTCTTCCCCTCTCTCTGAAAAATAATTAATAAAATCTTTAAAAAAATAAGTTGTAAAGTTCCTGATATTTTATGAAACTTTACTTGTAAAATCTTAAATAGCATTTTAGCCATAATATACATGTATAAGCTATTTCTATATATTGCTTGGAACAAATACATTTTAATTTTTATTATATATATTATTTATTTTTATTCCAAAATACTTATTCCCACTTGGTTTTGTGAGTTATCACCCTATTTTTAATATTCACAGCCTTAAAAATAACATTAGGCTTAAAGCAAAATAAAATAAGTCCTCTTTACATACAGATATACTCTACAAATACATGGAACCCACTTCAATGGGAATATTATCTAGTAAATCAAACTATTCCTGTTCCTTTTTTTTGCAATTCTTGCAGTTATATTACTTTAATGGAGGACAAATTAGCTAAACTATGAAACATAGTCAAACAATCAAATATCCAGCCAACCCAGGCAAAAGTTACAAATTCTTTTTATGTTACAGAGGATCAAATTCTATCTGAAAGAATTTCCACAGCCTCTCTGACATATACCAGGAGTGCCTGCTTCTTTCTTTCAATATATTGCTCCACTTTTCCATCTCAATAGACTTAAAACCATCTTCCACCTGCTTCAGATAAAATTATAAATGGAGATTTCTCCCAAAACTAAATTAAATAGAAAGCAAAAAGAAGCAGGGAACATTAAATTTCCTTTAGGCTCCCTGCCTAATTCTTTTTGGGCTAGGAGCCCAATTTCCATTGAACCCACTCTGGTTTCCTTAAAGCTGTGGATACAAAAGCCAGTCCCAATGATTATGATCACTTAATCTTATCGAGCTTGTAATATTCTGAAGACCATTTCCTAGTTTCTAGTTTACTTTTCTAATGGCCTTATTTGTACACACAAGTTTTGAATAGACTTATGTTTCTTCTAACAGGCTAACTGAAAAAACACATTACAAAGAAGAGTGTATACAATCTCTTGCTATTTTCATCATCCACTTGAATAAAAGTCTGTGGAAACATCTGTCTGTCCCAATATTCAATCATTACTCAAGGGTGATCAGCTACTAAGGAGTTGATGCCTTACTTCCCCCAAAGGACATCATATAACCTGATTGATAAATCTTTAAATTTGATAAACAACAAATTTTAGCATTCCAAAAAGCTGAATAAGACATTTTACTTATGGAAAGAACTATGGTATCACTACAGTGTAACCATATGCAAGAATTATCCCTTAGGATAATATATATTTTCAAATTTAAACATTTTCACAAATTAGGTAGGCTTTTCATATCCCTCATTTTAACAGAATTTTATAAAGGTCTATTCTGCACCCAACTCTGTATGTAGTATCAAGTAATAGTTAGAAACTTATCACTTATTATTTTTTTCTCTAAAGTAGAAGGTAGTCCAAGTTTACTTATTTGTAAACTGTCTATGGAAGGTTAATATAGTCATAAAGATCAAACATCCAATAAGTAGTTAAAGTAAAACTCAAGCATAGGTCCATTTCGCCTTCTGCGTTAGTCCCAATACTTTACTGGCAAAAAAGCTCCAGGTCCTAAATTTTTTGTACCCTGATGTCTTTATACCATGACTACCTCAACCGAGATGGTATTGACAGCTAGAAGACTGTAGAAAATTGGGACAGAACTGGAATCTCTTAGACGATTTCTTAGCTCAAGACACACATCAGACAAATTCATACTGAGAGATGTTCTGACCACTACTCCTCAAAACTGTCAAGTCCACAAAAGCAGGGAAACCAAGAGGAGCCTACAGAAATGTGATAACTGAATATAATGTGGTATCCTGAATGGGATACTAGAATGTAAAAAGGGACCTTCAGTAAAAACTAAGGAAATCTGAAGAAAGTAGGGATTTTATTTAATAATAATAAATCAACACTTGTTCATTAATCTTGATAAATGGATCACACTAATGTAAGACAGTAATAGTCTAAACTGGGTATGTGGTAATATGCGAGCTCTTTGTACTATCTTCACAAATATTCTGTAAACCTAAATCTATTCTAAAATTAAAAGTTTATTTAAGGTATCCAAATTGGAAAGGAAGAAGTAAAACTGTCATTATTTGCAGATGATAGTGTACATACAAAACCCGATAAGCTCCACCAAAAACTTACTTGACCTAATAAGCAAATTGAGCAAAACAGCTGGATATAAAGTCAATATCCAGAAATCAAAAGCATTTTTGTATACCAATAACGAAACATCAGATATAGAAGCTAGAAAACAAATCCCATTTACCATAGCACCAAGAAAAATAAAATACTTAGGAATAAACTTAACCAAGGAGGTAAAAGATCCGTACTCAGAAAATTACAGAACATTGAAAAAAGAAATGAAGGAAGATATAAATAAACAGAAGCATATACTATGTTCATGGATGGGAAGAATTAACATCATTAACATTTCCATACTACCCAAAGCAAGCTATAGATTCAATGCAATTCCAATTAAAATACCAAGGATAGACTTCACAGAGATAGAAAAAATACTTCAAAAATTTATATGGAGCCAAAAATGCCCACAGATAGCCACAGTAATCTTGAGAAAGAAGAACAAGGTGGGAGGAATCACAATACCTGACATCAAACTATACTACAAGTCTACTGTATTCAAAACAGTCTGGTAATAGCATAATAATAGACATATAGATCAATGGAACAGAATAGAGAGTCCAGAAATAAACCCAGGACTCTATGGTCAATTAATATTCCACAAACGGGGAAGGAACATAAAATGGAGTAAAAACAAGTGGTGCTGGGAGAACTGGACAGCAACATGCAAAAAAATAAAACTAAACCACCAACTTACACCATACCACAGAATAAACTCAAAATGGATAAAGGACTTAAACATAAGCAGTGCCACCATCAAGGTCCTGGAGAAAAATATAAGCAGTAAAATTTTAGATATCCTATGTAGAAATATGTTTACTGATACTTCTCCAAGGGCAAAGGAAATAAAAGAACGAATAAACAAATGGGGCTATATCAAATTAAAAAGTTTCTGTTCATTGCCCTGGCTGGTAGCACAGTGGTTAAGGCACCGGCCTGCGAACCCAAAGGTTGCAGGTTCGATTCCCCAGCCAGGGCGCATAACCAGGTTGCAAACCAGGTCTCCAGTCAGGTCTGTGGCTGGAGGCAGGTGAAACGCAACCATACATTGAAAAAGAAAAAAAAAAGGTTTCTGTTCAGCTGAAGAAAACATCAGCAAAATTCAAAAGGAACCAACTGTATGGGAAAACATTTGCCAATAATACCTTAGACATGGGTTTGATATCCAAAATATATAAAGAACTAATGTAATTCAACACCAGGGAGACAGACAGCCCAATTAAAAAATGGGCAAAAGACATGAACAGACAACTCTCTGAGGGAGACATACAAAGGGCCCAAAGGCATATGAAAGAATGCTCAACATCACTAGTCATCAGAGAGATGCAAATTAAAACCACAATAAGATACCACCTCACACCTGTCAGAATGGCCATCATCAACAAATCAACAAACAATAAGTGTTGGTGAGGATGTGGGGCAAAGGAACCCTGGTGCACTGTTGGTGGGAATGTAGGCTGGTGCAGCCACTATGGAAAACAGTATGGAGTTTCCTCAAAAAACTAAAAATGGAACTGCCTTTTGATCCAGCAATTCCACTACTAGGACTATACCTAAAGAACCCTGAAACACCAATTCATAAGAACCTATGTACCCCTGTGTTCATAGCAGCACTATTTACAATAGCCAAATGCTGGAAACAGCCTAAGTGCCCATCAGTGGATGATTGGATCAAAGAACTTTGATACATTTACACAATGGAATACTACACAGCAGAAAGAAAGAAGGAACTTCTACCCTTTGCAACGACATGGATGGAACTAGAAAGTATTATGTTAGTGAAATAAGCCAGTCAGTGAAAGACAAATACCATAAGATCTTATCCATTTCAGGACAATAATGAACAAAACAAACAAATAAGCAAAACAGAACCAGATACATGAACACAATGAATAGACCTTCAGTGGGCAGAGGAACGGGGGAAGGAGGAAGGGGAGAGGAGGAGGCAAAGAAGAGGAGGCAAAGAAGGGGAACAGTTTAGTCAAGGAACTAGTTTGGAAGAACCATGGACATGGACAACAAGTCAGATTGATTTTGGGGGGAGTGGGTGGGAGGGGAAGGGGACAGAGGGAAGGAAAAAGGGGATGATATAATAAAACAACAATAAAATTAAATTAAAAAAAAAGCTACAATAATTAAACAGAGTGGTGATGGCACTCAAATAGAGAACAATGTACAACAGTTGAAATGCAGAAATAGACCCATGTGCCAAGAGAATTAAGTATATTCAAAATAAATTACATATGGAGTAGTTTAAATGTGAAAAATTTAGCCGTAAAAGTAATAAAGAAACCATGGAGAAACAAAATAAATAAACAAACAAATAAATAGTTTATTTAAAAAGTTGAAAAATGCTTCTTTGTAATTCATTGTAACCAATGAGATCTATAAATACAGTTCTCAAACTGAATGCAATATGTTTGGGGAAGACTTACCAGAAACATACAAAGGCAGTTATATTTGGTGGATGATCATATCCATGGCAATATTCCAACCTGCAACTTAATTAAAGTTTGGTTCATATTCTATTTGGGTCTGCTGGTCACTTTTAGTAGTATTATTTTTATATAACCTATATAATTAGTTTCACATATCAAAGCATGACCTTTCACAGACTCTTTATCTAGTTTCAGTCTGTTTTCTTCTATGTAAACTGGGAATATCCTGAGATAACTCCCAGGACTGAGGTTAGGATAAAATGAGATAATGATAGCAAGTCTAGTAAAAGATCATATATATAATATCTTAAAGTAAATTACTATCCTATTAAGACATCATTTTTGAATTAATAACATCAAATTTTGTTCCCCTACTGGTAATCATCTGAAAACTTTCAGAGGGCATATGCAGCAAATTAGAAATATCCCTTAAGATTCCCCTGTAAGATAGTCTATTATAAGTAGCACTGCTATAAATATATGAGTGCATAGGTTCTTTTGAATTGGTGTGTCAGGATTCTTTGGATATAATCCCAGCACTGGAATTGCTGGATCAAAAAGCAGCTCCATTTTTAGTTTTTTGAGGAAATTCTATACTGTTTTCCACAGTGGCTGCACCAGTTTGCATTCCCACCAGCAGTGCACCAGGGTTCCCTTTTCGCTACATCCTCACCAGTTGTTATTTGCTGATTTGTTAATGATGGTAATCTTGACTGGTGTGAGGTGGTATCTCATTGTGGTTTTAATTTGCATCTTTCCCATGGCTAGTGACTTGGAGCATCTTTTCATATGCCAATGGGCTCCCTGTATGTCTTTCTCAGAGAAGTGTTTGTTCAGGTCTTTTGCCCATTTTTAAATTGGATTGTCCATCTTCCTGGTGTTGAATTGTATAAGTTCTTTGTATATTTTGGAGATCAAACCCTTGACTGTGGCAAATATGTTTTCCCATATGGATGTTTCCCTTTTTATTTTCCTGAATATTTCTTCAGCTGAGCAGAAATGATTTAGTTTGATGTAGTCTTACTTGTTTATTTGTTCTTTTATTCCCCTGCCCTAGGAGATATATCGGCAAAAATATTGCTGCATGGCATTATTGTACACCAACAATGAAATATCAGAGATAGAAACTAGTAAAGAATCTCATTTACTCTAGCAACAAGAGAACTAAACTACCTAGGAATAAATGTAACCAAGGAGATGAAAGACCTATACTTGGAAAACTACAGAATACTGAAGAAAGAAATTAAGGAAGATACAAATAAATGTAAGCATATACAATGTTCATGGATTGGAAGAATTAACCTCATTAAAATGTCCATACTGCCCAAAGCTATTTATACATTCAACATGATCCTTATTAAAACATTAATGACCTATTTCACAGATCTATAACAAATATTTCAAAAATGACCCCAAATAGCCTCAGCAATCTTGAGAAGGAAGAACAAAGTAGGAGGAATCACCGTACCTGATATCAAAATATATATATATAAATGGAACAGAATAGAGAGCCCAGAAATAAACCCATGTCTCTAAGATCAATTAATATTTGACAAAGCGGGAAGGAGCATAAAAAGGAGTAAAAAGAGCCTCTTCAACAAGTGGTACTGGACAAGGACATGCAAAAAAAATGAAACTAGACCACCAATTTACACCATATACCAGAATGAAATCAATTTTTACCTTTTTTGTTGACATTTTAGCCAAATGAATTGTTTGGCTTTATCTTGGTTGAAACTAATATGCACTGGAAACTCCTTTTTGGTAATGTGAACCTCAGTTCAGAATGATTTTATCATCTATCAGAAATGTCTCATTATCCCTCAGGAATATTTAGTGTCACATATAATTTGGCCAACAGAACTCCATAACAAGGGGAGTAGCATAATATGTATTTTAGAAGTCCTCTGTGTTCAAGATAATGTGGGTACTTTTCAATCCTAAGTTTAGTTTTTTTTCCTTTTAATCTTTTATTTTTTTAAAGATTTTATTTTTTTCAGAGAGAGGGGAAGGGAGAGAGGCAGAGAGGGGGAGAAAGATACATGTATGGTTGCCTTTTACCTGCCCCCAGCTATGGACCTGGCTGGAGACCTGGCTTGCAACCTGGTTATGTGCCCTGGCTGGAAATCAAACCAGCAACCTTTGGGTTCACAGGCCAGTGCCTTATCCACTGTGCCACCAGCTAAGGCGCTTTAAGTTGAAGAAAAACTCATAATATAAAAGATGATTAATTTCTTAACAAATCGATACACTTCCTATCAATTATATAAATGACTCCTAAGAAATAATGTATGTGCTGGGCAATCTTGTGGATTAACAGGAAATAAGTAAACAGCCTTTAAAAAGAAAAAGAAGCCCTGGCTGGTGGCACAGTGGATAGGGCACCAGCCAGTGAACCCAAGGGTCACTGGTTCGATTCCCAGCCAGGGCACATGACCAGGTTGCAAGTCAGGTCTCCAGCCAGGTCTGTAGCTGGAGGCAGGTGAAAGGCCACCATACATTGATGTTTCTGTCCCTCTCTGCCTCTCACTCTTCCTCTCTCTCTAAAAATAATAAATACAATCTTTAAAAAAGTAAAGAAAAAGAAGACATCCTTAAGAGGTAAGGGAGAGGAGGTGCTCTGCTCATAGGCAGAGAGGCCAATTTACCAAAAATGGTGCCCTATATGCAAAATGTTAGGCTTGTCCAGAATTAGTGAAATACATACATCAAGGTTTCAAAAATGGAATGAGTGCCTATCCACTCATATTCCACTATTTTTCCCATTTTCTATGAACTATAATAAATACCTCTGAGCTGACAGGTCAGGTTTGAAGGTCAGTCACCAACAGATTTGGGATATAGCAGGAATTACAACCATAACCTAAATGAGGCATACTGTCCTTGGATTCTTCCTAGAACATTCAAACAACAGGAAGACGGCAATAGCACTTGCATTATATTGCTGTTTTTAAAATGAGGTAAGTCCTTTGTGGAGAATCTGCCTTCTCATTTTCCTACCATTTTCTCCTATTATCTTCTTTTATAGAAAATCATGAATATTCAGTCCTAACATGAATTACATAAGTAATGTTAACATATCGTTCAGAAATAAATGAAGTAACCCAACCTACAGTTTTATAGCAAAGTACAAAGATACAATCTTTATGGAAAATTCACATCTGTAAAGAGTTGCAAACAGATTGAAATAAATCTTTCAAGGAACAGCCTGTGTCCATATTTACAATCTGGAAATAATCATATTTACTATAAACTACAAAAATACCATTTGTGTTGTACATGGAGGCATGAAAGACCTTTAGATATATTTGCTTGTATGACTTCTGACATGTGGCAAATTAAGTCATATTTTGTAGGTTTCAATTCAACTCATTCTCAAATACCACTGAGCAGTTGAATAATCTCTTTAAAATCTCTCCTTAGGCTAAGCCAGAAACTAGTTCATGAAAACCAAATCATTATATATTGTGAATTCAAAATTCAATTTCACCTTAATTTATAAACATTTGTCCACATATATTTTTGGTTACTATCAAATGTATTTCCTATTTTATCAGAGGTCAAAAACTAAACACAGGATCAGGTAAATGTGTGTGTATGCATGTCTGCGTGTGTGTGTGTCTGAATGTGTGCATGTGCGGAAAAAAATATACATAAATATAAATTTAGCTAGTTACATTATGATGCTTAAAATTTTCTTTCCTCTTTTTTCATTACTTCTAGAAACTAGTTATCATAATTTTACAAATATTTTTGCTGAATGTTTCTGTGCTAGTTTGAGATTGTTCTGTTATTTCCATGCCTGGTTACAGAATTAATGGAGGAAATTCGAAATTTTATATACCAAAAGAGAGCACTCCTAATGTGGAAGGGAGCCTGGTTTATGATCATGAATGACAATATTAACTCTTTGAAGTCAAGTGTATTTATGATTTGTGCATATTTAATTGTTATTTTATGAGATTTTGGACAAGGACTTAGATTTGCCCATTAAGGAAGAAATGAGAATTGTTTATCTATGTAGATATATGCTTTCAAAAACTAATATTTACTATTTCCTTGTGTTTTTCTAAATTAAAATTTCACTAAATGAGAGTGAAACAGTTTGATTTAGTTTTAGGGATAACAGCATGTCCTCTCAAATCTAATTCTTATCTGCTGATAAAGGGAACAGAATTCTCTTTTGACTGAAAACATTACCAGTTACTTGAACTAAAAAAAAAAAAAAAAAAACTTGATTACTTAAAGCAAACTTATTCTAGAAATAAAAATAACACCCTACTGTTTACTATTAACTGATTACTTGCCAATCTACTTCCAGAAAACCCAGATGTTTTAATGATCATTAACAAAAAAATGTTTGAAAAGCGACCTTAACCTTTCTATGAATGAAACACATTATTATATAAATTAAAGGCATTATGGGTATAAATACATTCATATGTTTAATGTCATTTGATGACATGTAAGATCAATATTAAATTTAATAACAATCTACACAATCAGGCAGAGTCAATTAATAAAAGTAGTTAGATGCAAACAAGTCTGCTTGATTTCACACTTTTTAGAATATTTTGCATATATTGTCTATTTTCATAAATAGTACTATGCATATATATCTGAAACACATTTTCATACATGAAGGATCAACATAATTAAATTGCTGGAGTGGGTCACATTTCCTGTATAACATTGCCTCTGTTTCTGAACTGAATTTTTCTTGTTTCCTGCTGGTAAACACAGAACATTATTAAGATTTTCTTCATGTCAAATAGATTTAAGACAAATATTTTCTGGCTTTTTTGATCATTCAGTCCTGATCTCTTACATTTCATTCTTATCTAAAGTCAGACAGCCTTTAAAATCTCCCTTATAGAAAACATTTTCAAATCTTAATATCATTTTGATAAAAAAGAAAGAAACCTTCTTTAACTACTTATCAAAATAGCCCAATGACTCTTTTTTCATAGCATTTACCAAAGGCTGACATTATTCTATCTATCTATCTATCTATCTATCTATCTATCTATCTATCTATCTATAATCTATTTACCATCAGTCTGTGATAGATTTATTATGGTTTATCTGCACCACTAGAGTTTCATCTCATTGGGGAAGAAAATTTGTTTTATCTTTGGCTACTGCTTAGTGCTAGAAGGACACTTTATACAGACTCATTAATTATGTCTTGAGTAAATAAGAAAATAAATAAATGTAATGCCTTTCATTAGAAAATGTCTATTTCTTCTACATGAACTCAATATACTTATTTTATTCCCTGTTTAAGACTCTATGTTAAGCTGAAATGATATTAGCTGTTTATTAAAATTGGCATAAGTTCAAAGAGTAACTTAGCAGTTCATTTGAAAAGTTTATTTGCATGCCTTTACAAATTGTAATTTATATCAATACACATTCATAGATTTTCAGTTACAGTTTAGGCTGGCAGATTTATGTGAGCTTCAAAATTATTACATGCAGAATTTATTATATTATTGTCTCAAAATTATAGCCACATACAGATGATAAGCAACTATAGTCACATTGCTGATATGTGTCCAATTAATACTTATTTGGCAGTATATAGGCAGACTCCTGGGATTTTTAAAGTATAGTCTATATCAAACATTGCAATGAGACTTATAACTCATCCTGAGTTAGGAAACAAGACTAAAGTTGCTGTCACGATTCTTGGCAGATAATGAAAAATTTATATTGAAATTTTTCCTTCTTGCTTTCTTTTCTCAAATCATTTGTTCAAAATCTATTACTATATAGCACTAGAGGTAGAGAAAGAAATCAGTTCAAGGTCTAGAGGGACAGGAAAAGTAAACAAAATAATAATGAATGTTATAAGTACTCAGTGTGGGGACCAGGAAAAAGTGTCAGAAGACTTGCACTGAGGAGACTGGTTGATCTGGAAGTTAGAAGAAGAATTCATGAAGAAAGAAAAAAGGGATAATGACCAATAGATGCAATTGCCTCTCTGCTTCTAAAGACTTGGAACAATAAGAATGAAAAGTTATAGTATTTTGAAAGAATTTCCCTCCAGTTGTTGTTTCTTTCCTTTATTGGCTAAGTAGAAAAAAATTCAGATGCATTTTTTAACTAACCCTCTTGTATAGTCTCACTGCCTTCTCTCTAGTCAAAAATGATGGCAATTTCTTAATTATTAAAAAGCTGAAGCATAAAGGTTCATGTATAAAGGAAGAATAGGCAGCTGGTCACTCCATGGAACTGGAAACAGTGAGCAGAACTCAGTAGTTCAAAGTGTGTGATTTTTTTTTTTTAAGATTTTATTATTTTTTAGAGAGAGGGGAAGGGAGAGAAGGAGGGAGACATCAATGTATGGTTGCCTTTCACCTGCCTCCAGCTAAGGACCTGGCTGGAGACCTGGCTTGCACCCTGGTTATGTGTCCTGACTGGGAATCAAACCAGCAACCTTCATGTTCGCAGGCTGGCGCCTTATCCACTGTGCCACCAGCCAGGGCCACGGTTGTGATTCTTAAAGCAAATGGCACAGTGTCTATGGCTTTTCTCCAGGTAAACAGCAAGATTTATGAAGGAAAGTAATGAAAGAGATTCACTTATTTCAAATATTCCACCCTCTCTGGCACATTTCCAATCAGATTGGTCATTTTCCTGCTTAGAGTATCTACATGTAAAACACAGAGTATTGCTTTTTTAATGCAGGGAAATCTTCGCACATCATTTTTAAGGAGAAATCCTCAATACTAGAGAGAAGATGACTTGAAAGCTTTTAGTAACAGGCAATTAGGGGTTATATCATTGCAAACATATTGCAAGTTGACAAATTAAAAATTAAGTTATAAAAATAACTCCACAAAGTCACATTGAGGTTGTTGAGAATTTTAGAAGTCAGGGATATATATTTTTTTTTAATTCAAGACCTAGAAAGTGAACAGGTGATAATCATGACATGTGAGGAAAAAAACATGAATAGCTGATAAAAATCAACTTGGCCAAAAGCTCCCATAGTTTTTGGGCCAATGAACTTAAGAATACAAGGTCACTCACTACTTGAGCATGCTGAAATCAAGGAATTATTTTCCTTTCCATTGGTAAATGGAGCTTGCCTTGGCAGTGCTGAATTAATGAGACCACGAGGGCAAACAGGTGGAGCAGGCACTGGGTAACAGCCAGTGATAAGGCGATGAAATAAAAACAAAAACATGTGAAGAAACAACTGCACCTGCAGCCATTAAACCTTGGTGATGGCCACTGGGCCCTGATAGGAACCAGAATGTTTGACTCCTTGTAATTTGAAAGTTATTTTACAGCGATTCTTGTGCATTTCCTCATGCATGCCTTCCTTTTTATTGTCAGTGGAGGTTTCAAGGGAAATTGCCATAGGGCATTTTTTAAAATGCAGAAGACCCAGTGATTTTCCTGTGGCTGTTTTTGTTTACAGACATATTCTAAGTTAACCTTTATTTCGGCAACCTGGAACCACCTTGTACCTGCTTCAATATGTCACTCAATTTGCATCTTAAAACCTTCAGCAGTTAAAACAAGAAGCCCAGCACCTACTGCTCTCGCAGGAATATAATGGAAAGGTTCTCCTTTACATTTTCAAGAGGAATCGTAGGCACCATCTTTAAGCATACACACGGAGAAAAGAGCCAATGGAATGAAGCTACACATTTGTGAGTCCACATATCTCTCAATTCATTACAATAGATTCGGAGCGGAAGGTACATAGAAGTAAAACCAAGAAGAGCCCTGCACGGTGACCACCTCAGAAAGTCACAGAGTAAGACTAGAGAACAAGTGGAACTGAAGGGCAGTCTAGGGAGAAGCGAGGGAGGTGCAAAGGCCGGAAGAAATGGAACAACCTGACGTGCGTGAGGATTTCTTAAGTATTGCACTACTTTAGCCCTGTAACTTAGTAACGGCAGCCAGTGCCTTGCATGGGGCATAAGAGTTGGGAAGAAATGTGTTAATTATCTATGGCTGAAATTATCGCTCAAATGGAGCTCCTTAAAACAACAAACCTTGATTATTTCACATTTCCAACGAATCCAGAACCTGGCTCCAGCTTCACTGGGTGTTTCTGAATCAGGGCCTCTGACCAGATGGCATCAAGCTCCGGGCAAGGCTGCAGTGCGCCTGCTGGTTCCGCTTCCAAGCTCACGCCAGCGTGCTCCCCTCAGAGCGGTTCACGACTGGCAGCCCTGCCCCTCGCAGTGAGCGATCTAACAGAAAAACCCCAATTGAAAGCAGCTGTCTCTCCTGTAACCCACATTTTAAGAGTAAGAGACCATCATTTCAGCTGCATTCTATTTGTTAAGCGTGAGTCACAAGGTCCAGCCCACTCAAGGGGGGAAAACTGTGTAGGTGCACATCTAGCAGCGCGAGGGTCATCGCCAGCTGTCTAAGAGGCTGCCTACCAAAAACGTACATGGATTAATTTCAAGATGTGGCTAAAGGTGGCATTGGTGAGGCAGCGGAGTCAGCAATCAAAAGAGCCCTCCACTAGCACTGGTGTAGTATCGTAATGCCTTCATAGGACCTTACCTTTTGCTCTAAGGAGACCAACCGGTGGCCTCAATTCTGCAGGTAGCAGGAATTTGTGAAAGTTTACTGGCAGCACCCAGAGCGACAGACATTTACTGAAGGTCAAGATGCATCTGTCTACCTTTCATTTATTTCTTTCTTTCGGGAGGGGGTGATATCCACCTCACCACAGAAGAGAACAAGCCAGTGGCAACCTGCAGCTTTTTTCATCTAAGAAACTTTGTTTTGGTTAATTAAACTCACGTTTCTTTACCACAGGAAAAGGAAATAGATCTTTTGGTTGAACGCTGGTGGTGGGGAGATTTAAGCATTGTATTTATTAAAGATTGAGTGTACCATCAGTGCAAAGGGCAAAGAATGACAATGGATAGGTAGGCAAGAACCAGGAAGGATAAGCTTAGTCTCTCTTATTAAAGACCTTGTCCTGTGGGCAACACAGGACATCTAAAAAGGATTACATTTTAAAGCACACTGATAAAAATGTGGAAAGAGTGGATTTGGAAGACTATAGCAGAAACTAAGGGGCAGGGAAGACAAAGAAAAAGAAATGAAGAGATTACTAAAAAGCAAAATGCATGGAACTGAGTGAATAACTGAATGTATAGTTTATGAAAGGAGGAAGGGTGCAGATTAGCTCCCGGAGTCCCAGTGTAGTTGACGAAATCAATGGGGAATATGGAAGAAAATGTGTTTGAAAGAAATGATAACAGGAAAGGATAAATAGAGGATGTAGTTCTGAATAGTTTGGTAGATCTAAGGTTGAAACAAAATGAACTGATACAGAGATATCTAATCAGATCATTAGGATGAGGTAGGGAGGGGCCATCGGAGGAGATTGTCTGAGGCAGCAGTAAACAATCTAGAATGAGATAGGCTGAGAAGCTGAACACCTCCAGACCACATGGAATTATGGGCTGGAAGACTTAAAACAGAAGGAAGAAAGAGATTGTCCCTTCTCTTCCTCTGAAATGCCTGGGTGATCATGTCTCAGTTGCCTGACTTTCCCAAAGGACAATATTTTAAATGGAAGAAGGAACTCTGGGTGCAGCCTAGGACTGGTCTGGCCTGGCAGAGGGGCAGGGTTATTCCTCTGTTCATTCCTTTTCTTTGTCTTCCTTGCCCCTTATTTTCTTAAAGTACCTAAATACTATCTTGTTATACATAGGACATTGCCTTAAGTCATAATGATCTATATTTTTCTTTTACTTAATTTTTGCTAGAAGGCTGGGGTGGGTGGAGAAAGAAAAAAACTTTTTTTTTTTTTTTTTAACTAAATTACTGAACCAGGGGCAGAGCCTGCCATTCTTCCAAAATCGTGCTGCTTTTGTAGCTTATGTTGTAGTTTGTGAACTAACCATATAGAAATAAGATAATTAAAAACTAACAGGAGGAATCACAGGGGAATTCAAGAGTTAAAGATTGTAACCATAATTGATGGGTTTCAGTGACTAATACATGTGGAAAGCTGGTATTCCAAATTTTGTAGCTTTTCGATAAAGACTCCTTTCTTTTTTCACCAAAACTCTGCCTCCAGAATTTTGCCTAGAGGGTGGTGGAGGGCAGTAAAACCTAAAACCACACTTGCTGTTCAGTAACAGAAATAGCGAAATAGAGTGTGACACTAGGAAAAAGAGTAGTATTTTTTTAGTAGAAAATAGAATTCATAGTAGCATTCTTCAGCCTTTTGTCTTTTATTTTCCCATAACATTTATTTTTTTATCTATTACTCCTGTCATCAGAATATGTGAAAAGTGCTAAGCCAAAATTTTGTGGACTTGGAATTTTTTTAAATAGCCCTACTATTAGAGAAAAATATTCTATAAGTTTGGAAATACAGAGGATAGAAAGATAATACTATTATGTAACAAATTGTAATGGTTGGAAATTATTTACTGAAAACTACTAATGAAATATTGTGAACAACTGTTTCCAAGACAAACTGGAATTCTTTTATTACTATCAATTTTTAAATCATAATGTGTTCTGAAGGAAAAATCCCAAATATTCATAGTTTTAGACATAGACATTTTTTATTATGCATTAAAGGCATAAATAGAGCTTTTCTTAAATTGCAAATTAAGTGTTATAAAAGTTCTATTTATAAATTTATTAATATTGCTATCACTTCAAAATAGTACAAGGAATTTGCTAACATATTTTACCAAATAGTTAACATTTGTTTTTCTAGATTGTTTTCTAAAATATATTTTGCTTTTCAATGAAAACCTAGGAAGGCAGGAAACAAGGTCTAAGGTGTCTGTCTCAAATCTAATAACAGCATGTACTTGGGTAACATCTTAAAATGGGCTTTATTGAGTTGGTATTTATGACAGTTTATGATAATAGTGTGTAATACTTTTGACAATACATAACATTTATCGATTCTTACTAAGTAACTGCCACTGTTATGTTTATTATGTGTGTTACCTGTCTTTAAGTTCTTAACATTTTTATGTGGCACTATTCTGAGTACTATTTTAATAATAAGAACACTACGGGTCCTGCTTTCACAAGACAATAAAAGGTGCAATCAAGATTTGAATTCAGGTAGCCTGGGGCCCAAGAGTCCATTATTGTTAACAACCTCTTCTTGTTTTTCCAGGTATTTGTAGTCCTTAAAGAAACAGCACATGATAGTAGCATGTAAATTAATACAATTCATATTCTACAATCTTTATCCTTTGAGAGTCATACAGTACAGGCTAGTTGAATAATATTCTAAAGATATTCTAGCTATTTTAAAATAGTATAGTAGTAGTAGATAAAATGTTCCAGAAGGAAAATAAGAACATGATCTGGAATTCTGAACTATGTCATATGTTACAACTGAGCCAAAATAAAAATATTTTTGTAGAAAGCATACATAGATGTTCTTTCACATTGAAAATAAATATTTTTCTTAGAGTACCTAAATATTATCTTGTTATACATAGGACATTGCCTTAAGTCATAATGATCTATTTTTCTTTTACTTAATTTTTGCTAGAAGGCTGGGGTGGGTGGAGAAAGAAAAAAATGAGTTTTTTTTTTTTTAAACTAAATTACTGAACCAAAAGAAAGGCAATATGATCATGAAAAGTATTTCTAGATGGTAAAAGTCCAATTGAGAAACACATACCTGCATCCAACTGATTATATAATACCTCATGGGTGCTGTGGTAATACTATAAAAACATGGTTCATATCTTTGAAATATCAAATTTAATTTGAATCCATTTCAAGCCAACTACTTTATTCCACCAGTGGTGAGTAATATAGCCAGTCCCACAATGTTTAAGTTAGTGAAGAAATGGAAAATCAGGGAAAGAACACATGTCAGTGTTGATCTGCTATGGATGTGAAATGCCAAAAGCATTACAAAGAAAGATAGCTTATAACACATTTCAGCACCAGTGAAGTGTGAAAAAAAAGTTAATATCTTCTTGATATGTTTGGTTTTTCCTTTCCTTGTCATTCTCATTATTTTATGGTTATTCGATTTTGAACACAGGTTGTATAAATACTTTATAGTTAATGTAAATACATTTAAAATAAGTATAGTATAAAATAAATAACAAGAGCCCTTACTGGTGGCACAGTGGATAAGGTGCCAGCCTGCAAACCCAAAGGTCACTGGTTCGATTCCCCAACCAGGGCACATAACCAGGTAGCAAGCCAGGTCTCCAGCCAGGTCCGTGACTGGAAGCAGGTGAAAGGCAACCATATATTGATGTCTCTCTCCCTCTCTGCCTGTCTCCCTTCGCCTCTCTCTGAAAATAATAAATAAAATCTTTAAAAAATAAAAATAAATAAAAATAAGATAAATAACAATGAATGTGTTTGGAGACTTTTTAAGAGAGATTTTCTTTCCTTTATTAACACAAGTTAAATTTACCAAGTATTAATGATCACCTAAGGCAAAAAATATAACAATAAAATACTTAAAAATGAGAGGCAGCTTCAATGTGTAAGTTTCAATGTTATCACTCTAATTTTGTCACAGAGGAAGAGTCCAAGCTCCTGGACTCTGATGACCCAAACACAGCCATTTACCCCTGTTCCCTAGAAACAGTAAAGGAATAAAAATGTATAAACTCCTAAGGGAAGTGAGAACTACGTTGGAAGTGAAGAAGAAGGAAATCCACAAAACTGTAGAAGATATGAACCAGAGTGCTGATCAGTGCATAACACAACAGAAAAGGCTGATGCCCAAGTGCTCTCTGCAGAAGGAAGAAGAGAGAGGCACAAGGTTCATGAAGGTGCCAGTGGGTGTGGGGCTGGAATCAGGAGAATTACATGAAAGCTTGCATGACAACCAGGTAAAACTACCTCCTTTCCTTCCTAGTATCCCTCCCTTACCACCGCAAAAGTTTAGAGAAGTTGAAAAATACAGGGTCTCTGGAACTCAGAAATCAGCCAAGCAGGAAGATCAGCAGCCATGGGTCAGGAAGTGCAAGTCAGTAAACCAGATCTGAGAAGACTACCCTGGTCCTTTTCTTCTATTTAGCTCTCAGCTTGGCTGTGAGGTCTATATTTGCCACCTTTTTATGTGTCTGATGGGCAGAAGATTAGAGAAGTTCTTGCTAGTGAAATTACCTCTGTAGAGAAAGAATCTGAGTTGGGGGGAGGGTTCCCTGACTAATTAGTTGCTTTCTCTAATCAATACCTCCTCCATGGTGATATCTACCTTTGTACATATGGAAAAGTTAGATTTCATCAATTTTGAAAACTTTTAGCCATTCCTCTCTATTTTTCTGTCCCATTTCTTTTGTGAACTCTAGTTACCCATATAGCAGGCGGTATGAAGTTTTCCCTCAGATCACAGAATTGCTATATAGTTTTTCTTTATTCTCTCTCTCTGTTTAATTTTGGAGATTTATTGTTAATTCTTTAAGTTCACTAATATTTTTTTAATTAATTTTTTGTTTTCAGTTTATTTTTCTGTTCAAACATTGTAGTTTTATCACTAATTCAATTTGGGTAGTTTAGAAATTATCTTCCAACTCTAGTTAACATGTTCAGTGAGTCCTTAATTTCTTGAACATAAGGAATACAGTTATAATAACTATTTTAATATCATTGATCATTAGTTCTATTTTCTGTATCAAATCTGAGTCAGTTTTGTTAATGCTTCTTTTCATTCAATAGAATCTATTGTATATATGTTTTCCTGTTTCTTTGTATATATAATTTCTGTTAGATGTCAGACATTGTGGATTTTACCTTTTGGGGTATTGACTATTTTTGTATCCTTAGAAATATATTTGACTTAATCCTGAAAAGTGGTCATTACTTGAAATTCACTTTATCAACTCAGTTTTGCTTTTCAGGTTTGGTATTGGGACCAGATTGATATTTAGTCTAGGGTTAATTTTTTCTGCTACAGACAGACAACCCTCTTGAGTACTTTACCTGATACTCTGTAAATTGTGAGGGTTTTTGTTATTGTTGTTTTGTTTTCAGTCAAGCTAGCATACTGGTGTTTTTCCTTCTCATGCTTTGAGGTAATTCATTCCCCTGTTTCATATAAGTTGTCACATGCACTACTGATAACCAGACTGAGGCTTGAGAGGATCCTGTCGTATTTAGATGTTATGGTCTCTGTGTATTTTACTCTTCTTCAGCCTGCTGCCCAGTGAGCCCTGCTGCAGCCTCCTTAGAATATCGACTTCACCACCTCAACTCACAGAGACTTCAGGGTGCTGCCTGCCTCAGTTTCCCCTCCCTGTATTGCAACCTAAGCACTTTTTCCAGGCAGTGTTTTGGGAAAATTTCAGGATTCATCTCATTTATTTCCAATCTCTCAGGGACACTGTGCTTTGTTCCCTGATATTCAATATCAAGGCAACTGTTGTTTTATGTTTTCTTGCATTTCTTTTGTTGCTGTATGAGGGAAGTAAATCTGGTTCCTATTACTGCACCTTACTCATTAAGTGAAAATCTCTTAACTACTTGTAAACCATCAGGGTGGGTGTCTCCTTCACCTGCTTCTCCTCCCACTTCTTTGCCTAGGCAGTAAGCAGCAAAGGTCTTAATTTGTTTCATTTTTTTTCAGTTTTTAATGATGAAAACATGTAGTGCTTTGTATTTCCTTCTGATTATTGTTTAATTATATGGCATTGGTATTGATATGGGATATTTTTTATTATAGTTACTATTTAGAAATTATTTCAGTTTATTTTTCCCTTTTCATCAGAGAACTAAGAGAATGTTTTATTTTTGATTTATAGATGAGATATTCTTTATTTTTTGTCAGTCTCTCATTTTATTGCCCTGTAACTGAAGAGTATTTTGGGGGTAATATTTTTACTCTAGGAAAGTTCCTGATGCTTTATTTGTGACCTAATATATGCTTGATCTTTTAAATAACAATTTGTTTTTAAGCATTCTTTTTATTTTTTGTCTTCACCTTTATTACTTTCAAACCTACTCTCTGATCTCCAACAAATTTTCTAAACCACCCCCCCCCCAATCAATAATTGTTTACTCTTGATAACTGTTCCAAAATACTAAACAGAGGCAGGTCCTGGATGTTTTCATTAATGAAAATTAAAATAAGAATTAACTGCTTTAAGCACATTCTTTATTGAAGAGATCTTTTCCCTCCACCTGTATATTCCTCAATTCACCAACAAATGTATCAAGTGTAATGTGGGTACCATAGATACCAGGTTGAAGGTTTGGTGCCTTCCCAGAGGAAACACAATGATCATCTGTGTTGTTCCCTCTTTGAGTTTTGTAACAGTTGCTTAGGGCGTTGTTTCCATATTTTCAAGTACAATATTCCAAAGTCTTAACTGCTGCCATGGAGTGTTACTTGAATTATTGTAGAGCCTATCCAGAAACACTATGCTGATAATCACTTATAAGAACTTGTACCATCATATCTTCATGTTCTCTCTTACTTTCTGTTGAGTTACAAAACCTCTGGCTTCAATAATTAATAGGGTATTCCTACTACCATGTGTAAAAAAGAAGTTAACATACAATTGTAATTATAAGACTAAAAATGGTAAAAAATTACAGGGACTAATAATAAAAAGGTATTTCTGGGATGGAGAAAGTCAAACATTTCAACTAACACACAGTTATACATCTAATATTTCATAAAAGTAAACCTTTGCTATTAATAGCATCAAATGGAAACTAACTTCAGCTCAATTTTTATTTTTACAAAAATGATGATAAAAAATACCAGCTTTATGGTGGTGTTGATAAGATCAGGACTAATGAATGCATAAAGCTTTCTTGGTACATAGCAGGCACTGATATCCACGGATTCATTTTGATTATTATTAATTATATAAAGATGACATTTTTCAAAAAGTTTAAACCATTATCCTGTGACAAAATGCTTCCAGGAGCATTTTGGTGAAGTTCAGATGTTTTATCTACCAGTAGTTGAAAAGAAAGAGTAGTAGTCAAATGTTATTTCTGCTGACCTGAGTTTATTTCCAGTAACACACAGTGGTCACAACAAAGCTTTCAAATATGACTTTGTATATTTCGAATGTCATGGGAGAAGCTGGAACTACACAGAAAATCATTGCCAGACGCTCTGGTTCTCTTCTCTTATTTAAAAAAGGCTAACTCAACTCATCCTTCACTTTTCTGCATAAACATGCTCACATCCTCAGTGAGGTCATCCTCTTTAGATTAGACTCCTCTAAGGTCCTATGCCTAAACCCTATTTCCCCCTATTGTAATATTAATAAGATTTTTCATAGTTACTTTTTCAAAGATTGTATTTAACTTATTTTTAGAGAGAGGGGAAGGGAGGGAGGAAGAGAGGAGAGAAGCATCAATGTCTGTCTTATTCATCATGGTAGCTCCAGCACCAAGCAGGCTGTTTGGCATAACATTGGAACTCTAAAACTATTTTATTAAATAAATGAATACATCCCCAAATAAATGTACACATTTAAATTTAGGGTCAGAGATAGGTCTAGAATCTGAGCTTGAAGCAGACACAAGAGAACATGCAACACACACCTCCAAAGGTTTTGATAGAGTGAGAAAATGTTATTTGTATCCCTGGGGCAACTTTTGTTAAATCATTGCAGACCCTCAGAGACCATCAGGACTGGCATTACTCTGGAACCAGCTAGGCCTTATTAACCCACTGCTATACAATGAATATATGTATATATACTAAGGTTGAACTAGTGAAGAGAACTAGCTATTGTACCAGGCTAAGAGCTATGTAGTTTATCACACAATTTCACTCAGTGACCCAAACTTTAATGTGTCAGGATGATCATTTACTATAAGGAATGTAGCTACAGAAGATATCACAACTTGAGCAAAATAATCTAGCTTGTTAGTAGAAGAACTAGATGCATATACAAGATATAAGCTTGCGTGTTAAGAATGAATGTTCTAGGGTAAAGCAGTGTGATGAGATTATGTTACAGCTGGTTTTGCATGGGGCAGGCAGGTCTGCACATGTTATCAGTGAGCTCAACTGAAGCCTAAATTAATTTATTTATAGCATATCTTAGGAATTAGTGCTATGGTTACTAACATTCACTTGCTGTCAGACTTTAGCTCTTTAAGCTTTCTAATCTTAATTCTCCTTATCTGCAAAGTGAAAATGCTATGTGCTTTGTTTCTCTGATGCAGTCATTGGGAGAAAGTTATATTGTATTTAAATAGTGCTTCCAAGTTTTGAAGGGATTGTTAACACATCTATCATCTCAATTTTCTTACTCCATTCTTATTTTTCTCAGAAAAGTTTGATCTCTTCCTCTTTTTTTTTGAGTTTTATAACCGCATAGGTTACTAAATTCTTTCAGACCTATGAACATCATCCTGTTATGGTTACAAATAGCAAAATTACTTTCAGACTTTGACATAATGAAAAATCAAGTTCCCAGAACAAAAAGGTTTTTTTTTTTAATTTCTGAAAAGCACTTATCCATAATGTTAAGTAAATTGATGAGTCATTGAATATATTTCAACAACACACTATAGACTAATTTTACACTTTCCAGAAATGTTTATGACAACTCTCAGAATATGAAAATCTATGCCCTTTCTATATCAGAAACAAAATTAAGTTATGCTATTACAAAACACAAAATAAAACGTTTTGTGGAAAATATTTCTTGATCTGTTATTAGCAGCATTAAACTGACCTAAGTATTGCCAGAAGTTGTTAGGAGACAAAAATATATGAGGTAAGCCAACTTGTCATTTTTTTTCTCCTCTCTTAAAGGTTGGGCCATATAGAGGCAGCAACATGCTTTGTGCTTCTTTTACTGTGTTCCACCCAAATCATACAGCTAAGTTTCTGTACAATTATGATTATATAGTGAACTCCAAACACCTTTTACCTCATTTGGATTGATCAGAACATCTTCAAAACACCTTCCCAACTTGGTGCACTGCCCAGGAAGTCTAACAGCTTTTGAAAAGAGAAAATGAGATTTATTGGCTAAGACAGAACTACCTGGAAAAGTATGAGGTTTTAACAAGACTATCTGTACTCCTAACTTTGCCAAGAGTCAGCTGCATGGAATGCACTGAGAACTCTAGACAGCTTTAAAATAAACTTGTTGATTAAATGAAATTATAAGAAACTATCAGCTGTCAGAATTGATATGTTTCCTTGAAATACTGTAAAAAGTCATCAATGCCAGAAGTAGGAAGAATAGATTTTCAAAACTGGCTCCACTTTCTCATATGGCAAAGTCTGAAGGATGGGAACATTGACTTGTTCAGAACTCTACCTCCCTTTCAAGTCCTGGGATGCTTACAACCTTAATTCTAAACAGGCCTTTTAAGACTTACCACAGGGAGAGGACACATAGCAAGGTGAGGGTGTAACACAGGAAAACAAGTTGGATTACTGCCAAATAGCATTAAAGGAGAACATTTTCCTTGGGTTATTCACCATGACTCCAGGCTCATCCTAGGGTTTTCAGACTTAGAAATTTGATTCAAGGGCATTCTGGGGATGGATTTTTGTCTCAGGAACGAATTCAGATGAACCAAACCTCATAGCTGTATAACAAATGAAACCAGATGCTCTTTGTTGGATTAAAATTAAAAACTATAAAGGTCATTTACCCTTTACCCAGAGTACTATCTCCAGGCAGTTCAACTACCATAAAAGTCATATTACAGTGAGAAGTTGAATAAGGATTTATTACTATGTGATTTGAATGTTTAAATTAATCATACCAGATGACTAGTTTAAAATTAGAGTGAGCCCTTTTAGGAGACAAACTTTTCCAAATATTTAGGATGCATCCTTCCCCTCTGTCCTCCAACAGCCCACTCTTCATACAAAGACCTCCTCCAGGAGAAATATCCCACTGAGTCACTAATAAACATGGCTATTTAAATCAGTTCCTCAGATAACTTTTATCCCAAGAAGTGGGGAAGACAAGATTAGATCACAGGTAACCTAGGGAGGAAGATAAAAGTCAACAAGACTGGTTTGATTCCCAGCCAGGGCACATAACTAGGTTGCAAGCCAGGTCTCTAGCCAGGTTCCTAGCTGGAAGCAGGTGAAAGGCAACCACACATTGATGCTTCTCTCCCTTTCTTCCTCCCTCCCTGCCCTTCTCTCTGAAAATAATGAATAAAACATCTTTTAAAAAGTCAACAAGAAATAAGGGCAAAAGGACAAGAAATGCTGAAGATACAGTACATATATATATGTACTCCCACAAGAGAAATAAAAAACATAATTAACTTCTGGAGGGTGGGCCCTGTGTAGTACTGGCCTCCCCCTCCAGGTGAGTGTTCTAAGACCCATCAGTATTAGTGTACTAGCTGTTGTTGTGAGAGGCTGTGTTCAGCTTCAGTGAATTTTTTTGAAGACTTTTTCAGCATGTTTGTTTGTGACAGGTGATTTACAAGTGCACCTGCCCCCACAAGGCTGAGTTTTCAGCAGTTTTTGATCAAATACTGGCATAATCCCTGTGCCCCACCCTCCCTATTCATCCAGTCTCTCTCCAAGCAACACCTTTTGTTTCACCAGGTGAAAAAAGTTCTCAAAGAGAAATGTTTTGTAGATGTAGAAGAGGTGAAACAAAAATGGAAGCCCTAAAAGGCATCAAAATGAACAAGTTAAAGCAGTTGAAAAAAAACTCTCAATAGGTGTAGTGTATCAAATGGAGAGTACTTTGAAGGTGACTAAAGTTTAAATGTACTAAATGTACAATTTTTTATAAATAAGTTTCTTTTTGGGGGTATCCTCCCTTGTATGATGAGATATTACTCAGCAATAAAAAAGAATGTAAACACCATTTATGACAACATGGACACACCTAGAGGCTACATGAAATAAGTCAGACATGGAAAGACAAATACCATATGATTCCATCTATATGTGGAATCAAAAAAAGAAAGAAAGACAAAATAGAAACAGATGTATAGATAAAGGTAACACATTGGTGATTTTCAGAGGGGTGACAGGGAAAAGGGTGAAAAAGGTGAAGGGGAATTAGAGGCACAGACTTTCAGTTACATAATAAGTTACTGGGATGTTATGTAAAGCACAGAGAATTTATTCAATTAAAACATAACTGTACAGTGACAGATAGTTACTGTACTTATCACAGTGATCACATCACAAGGTATGTAACTGTCAAATCATTATGTTGCTCACCTGGAACTAATGTAATATTGTATCTCAACTATACTCTAATAAAAATAAATAAATAAATGCCTCTTTGAAGTAAGGGCTAAAGTAGTCAGAAAGCCCATTTAGTTTGATTACTTTAGGAGAGAAATTTATTGTCTTTATTCTGAAAGCCGTTACTTTATTATTTTAAACAAACCTAAAGTTATAAATTAAATAAGCTTGGTTGCATACCATGGTAGCTAAGACCATAACTCTAAAACAGGTCTCCTTTGGAGTCTCAGCTCACCCATTTTCTAGCTGTGTGACTCTCTAAACATGGGAATAATAAGAGTAAGGATTGCCTGGAATATGCCAAGTCTTGGCAGAATGCCTGGTGCCCGACAACATAAATCCTGGTTGCTACTGATGTTGCCATTGATGCTACCATTGTTGCTATTATGGGATTATTCTGATATCCTCCAATTCCTCTCACATTATAGGAAACAATTTATTTCCTACAGAATAAGGACAGTCTAAGTTCAGACCATTATCATCTCTTGTCTGGTCTCTCGTCCAAGTCCGGTTGTTCTCTTCTCAGAATTGTACACAGCTGCATGTTGCATAGCTGGACATGCAATTCTCCTGACTTCAACTCTGCAATGGCCCCCTACAGAGGCTCAGGCCCTTTACGAGGTCTTTGTAGCTATGCTTTGCCTAACTCTTCAATCCTCCGCTTCTTACTTTATGATCCATTAACACCAATAACCTTTAGGCCTTCACACATCACACTGCCTCTCACTCCATGCCTTTTGACTGCACTTTCTCTGTTCTCCTGGAATAGCTTCTCATCCCCTATCAGGTTAACTCCTGCATATCCTTGAACAGTCAGTCCTTATGCCCCCTCCCAGCCCTCCTACCTCCAACTCAATGGTTGCTTCTCCACTGTATCTCAGCACCTGGTACAATGCTTGGCACACTGTGGGCTCTCAAAGAATAAATGGATGAAAGGATACCTCTCTGATAGTGTGCCCCACTACAGAGAGGAGAGCAAATAGAGGTATAAGAAACTTTGCATTTGCAGATTTGAAGTACAATATCAGATTGTAAAAAGAATTAGTATCTATGTATGTGAATGTATTTGTATATATGTGTGTATATATACATGTATATGTAGTGTGTGTGTGTGTGTGTATATATATATATATAGTATATATATATAGTATAGTAGAGCTTTTGGTACCATTTTTGTTAAATGTAAATGTCAACAAATCATTTCAGCACAAATTATTCACTAATTTATTAAACTGATCTAGTTGTTATAGAAGAATAAAATCATTCCAAATCATTTCAATATTTGATTTTTGAAAAGTCTTTAGATCCATTATAACATATTTGGTTGATGATTTGAAACTTTAAAGTTTATTCATTTTAGTGAAGAAAATGATTGAGAATGTTATGCATAGATCATATAATTAGTCACCATTATTGACTTACACATTTAATTTGCTCAAGTCAAAACAAGATTTTTTGTGCAGCCAGTACTACAAGCTCAAGCAAGTAGCTAAGAAATGAAGATTGCCATTTCTGGTTGGTCTTCCTTGTGCTTTATGTTAACACACATACACATAACCTAGATTCTGGACTTAGTACTTATTTGAAGTTTTTGTTGATACATGAGATTAAATGAAGCTAATCTACTCTATCCCAGCTGTACTGGCTTTGTAATGTCAACATAATACAAGTATAGGGGATTTTTTTTAGTATGCTAAACAGTCATAATTCACATAGTATTTAACTAGCAGATGTTGGGAGATAGTGGTTCTGAGAATAGCAATGGCTATTGAGAAATAACCACATGCCTTAAATCATATATGGGACATGTTGTGAGAATCTTATACCCTTAGTTTTCAAGAAGTATAGTTACTTCGTAAACACAGCCTCAGCTTGTTAACTTATCAATGTTTGGCCTAATTAAATTTTTAAGGATTTTCTGAATGACATTTCAAACTAGGCAACTATTGCTAACATTTGAGTTTAATGACAGAGAATGCTCTATTTCAGAAATGCAAGCAAAGGATGTCACTTTAAACACTGGGATAATAACGCCAACTTCATATTTAATCTGTTTTAACAGAACAAAATCAATCCATACAATTTGTGTTTTACACTATCTGGGTCCAATCTTAAAGTAGCCTCCACTAGATGAAAGGAAGTGCCTCAGTTTTTCCAGAATAATTAGAACTGTGTCACTATAGATGAGAACTTCCCCAGATTGCTGAATATTTCCACTTTGTAGTGCCATATTTTACAAATATCAATAGCGAACAACAGTTTAAGAAAGTATAGTATAATGGGAAGACCTTAACTCCAGCTAAGTGAGAATTAGGACCCTAGTCCTACTACTCACAAGCTATGTATATAGCCTCAGACAAGTCACTTAGCATCTCTCAGCCTCAGTTTTACCATGATATTACTTGCCCATTGAGATTATTCTGAGGATTAGTTTTAGGCACATAAAAGATGCCCAATAATTAGTATTGTTGTTCATTCTATTATGATACATAGAGACTGATGAAATTTTAAAGCCCCCAAGAAAGATTATATAAAGAGAGATAGAAAGGCCTCAAATTCAAGTTTTCTCTGAGAAAAAGCAAGTGCATGAGTAAGAAGAACACAGGGTAGAATAGGGGAACTCTGATGGAATTGGGGAAGGTATGAAAGCCTCCTTAAGCTTTTAGATTAAAAATCTTTGCCATGGACAAAAAAACAAACAAACAAAAACACCTCACTTCAGTTCTTCAAATCTGATCCCAGGCTATCAATCTGTAATGCCTGATATTTCAACAAAACAATTTTAAAAGGGAGGAAGTCAATGCTCAGAAGAAGCATTACTGGCCCTAATCACCCAGCAGCTAGCTAGTGGCAGAGTTGGAATCAGAATCTGCTTCTCCAGGATGTTTATTTGAGTCCTGTCTTTCAATCCCAAGTTTGTCTCTTTCTGAAGTCCCTAAAACATCTAATTTTCTTTTCTGGTTTCTGCATGTTGTTTTTCTTAGACAAAGTTAAACCTATTTTCTGCAGCAATCCTAGCCAATGAGAAAACCACCTCACTAACCTCTACCTTGGGCCTCAAATAATGAGGCTCAGATGAAATGCTCTCCCAGAACAAGTTCTTCTGAGTTTTCAACCCTGGGGATAGTGCATTATAGAGTTTTCTGCCCTCTTTAATCTCTAATCTCTAATCCTACCCATTTTCTTCCAGCTGCTCTATTAATCATCTCTACCTTATGTAATTCATTCTTGACTTATCTTTTATATTGGTCTGAGATCAGTACCTCCATCTAGCATTCAGATGGATTTGCTAGTTGCCTAACAGCCATTAATATATTATTTATCATAGATATAATAATAAGTCAATCAATTGTGCACTACTTATTGTATATATGTAGCTGGATGTAGACAGTTTCTGTTCTCGCTGAATAATAGTGGTGAGAGCTGCTAACACTCATTATGCACATTAATTGTCATAGGAGCTTTCACATGTATTAATGCATTCAATTCTAACATTAGAATGTAGGCACTAGTATTATTCCCACTTTACAGATGAAGAAGCTGGGGCATTAAGCAATTTGCTTGAGGTCACACAGCTGTGAGATTGGGAGCCTACTGCAGAGCACATTTTTTTAGCTATTACTCATACACTCTACTATTCCTTAAAATCTATTATATTACCTAAAAAAAGTTGTATTAAGTTAAAATAATTTCAAAGAAAATGAGAATCTCCATTGTACATTGGACCTAAAGCCCTTCTTCTCTGCCTCCCTCCTTTCTTCCCTCAGGTATGTCTTGAATTCCTACAATGTTGAAGGAACATATCAAGATTTCTGCCCATTGCCACCAACATGACTGAACTGGGGATCACTGTATAAAGTGTTGACTTAATAAAACAAACTTCTTGTTCAGTCAGTTCTGTTCAAGCCTGTGCCTCATGACCCTAAGAACCCAGTCTATGTTTGTGTTACATTTTATGTATAGCTGGTAGAGGCAGAACAACAAAGGCTTTTGCTGAATCAGATTGTCCAGCATCTGGACTACTAGGTGGTAGGTAGGTGAAGCACTGATCCATTCACATTAAAGAAGCAATTTGACCTTGGGAAGAAACGTGCTATATAAAAGTTCTTAATAATAGGAGTAATGATTTATATCAAAATACGAATGAGGAGAGCAGCAATATATAACCGTGCTTCTGGCAAGGCTGATATTTAACCAAGATTATCTATATGTATTACAGGCTTATACTTGCAACCTTGGCAAATTTTCTTTTGTCTTTATACTTTAAAACAGAATCATTTGCTTTCACTTACCCATGTAACAGAAAGGCTACAAGTAAAAGCATCTTTCAAAACAGCCATATTCTTTAACAAATGTAAAATGTGTGGAAGAATAAAACAGCTCAACTTTAAAAAGAAAAATGGAGTTTTCTAGCTACTGACTGATATCTAAATGTAAAGCATTTGTCTATAGGAATATATTTGCTTTACTTATGTTATAACATTTATTGGGTTCATTTTGCTTTAGCATATTTCTTCTTCCAGCTATTGAAAAAAAAAAGTAAAATTGTGAATACTCATAGTATTTATAATGGTAAAAACAGAGCTGACATTTATTTTGTGTGACCTTTACAATTTAAACTCTGGTATTCTTCCAGTAAAATGGCAAATTAACCACACCTTGATTCTCAATATCAATCTTTAACTATTTTTTAACATTTGAAAGCAATGCTTACAGTCATCCATTTTAATATTTTACATTGTGCTTTTGGTTATTAGTAACCAAAAGTTTAAATTCAAGGGTATTTTCTCATGATGTATCAGTCTTAAGCATTAGTTGTTTTTAACTAGGTTATTATTTAGATTGCTTTTGTGGGTGAGCGATTATAGGCAGAGAGATCTTAAAATATAACAACTTTGGAAAATTGCCTAAGTGGCTCTCTCCATGGAAAGAAAGCTGTTTGGACAGATCCATATTTACTCCTTCCAGGATGTGACAAATGTAAACATCCAGGGAAGGGGTGGATGGGGAGTGACTGCCTAATGGGCATGGGATGTGATTTTAGAATGATAAAAATATTCTGGAACTAGATAGGAGTGGTGGTTGCACAACATTGTAAACATACTTAATACTGTTGAATGGTATACTTTAAAATGGTGAATTTAATGTTGTGCATGTTTACCACAATAAAAAATAATTAATAGAGTTAACTACTTTAACAGAATAAGGGGGGAAATAATATCTCAATAGATGTAGGAAAAACATTAGACAAATTTGCTACTTATTCATGATAAGAACTCTCAATAAGTTATGGAAAGGAACTTTTTGATTCACTAAAAGGCATCTATAAAAAACCTGTAGCAAGTATCAAACTTAAAAGGAAAAAAATTGAATGTTTTTCCCCTAAGATCAGAAATAAGGTGCAGATACACACTATCACCATGCCTATTTTAGGTCCTTAACCAGTACAGTAAAAGAAGAAAAAAATTTTAAAACAGGTTGAAAAGCAAGAAGTAGAACTTTGTTTATTCACAGAAAACATAACTGTGTACATAGAGAATCCTAAAAACTCTACAAAAACAGCTGCTAAAATAGGTGGATTTAGCAAAATCATAGCATACAGGTAATAAAAATTGTGCACTATATACTAACAACAAAAAATTGAAAATTGAAATCTAAAATACTATTTATAATGATATTCAAAAGCATAAAATTTTTTCTCTAGATATTGCTGAAAGAGACAACATACTACTATGAAACTAGAAATTTCTAATTAAATAGATATATGTGGATATGTAATGTTCTTCTATTAGAAAATTCAATATTGGTGAGATGTCAGTCTCCCTTAATTGATCAATAGACACAATAAAATTCCAAATAAAACTATAACAGGGCTTTATTTTTGTAGAAATTGCAAGTTCTAAAATTTACATAGAAACACAAAGAATCTTTAAAAAAATATTAATGTGTTTTCCATAAAAATTTTACACTCATTTATCATAGAATTCTATCAAACCGTATAACAAAAATATCCCAGAATACCCACTAACAGTTTTTCTTAGTGGAATTTCTCTATGAAGAGTGTAATTTGAACTATAAATAGTACATTGATTTTAACAAAGAAAATGTTAGGCATTGTGTGGAATGCTGGATTCAGTTTTACTTATATTCAGAAAAGCAAAATGAACCTGGACTACACTCACATAAAGAGCAATATGACAAAGAACATGTCTGTTTCCTACTATAGTTGAACTCTAATCTAGGTGGTCTCTTAAGACAACAAAAATGCAAAAAGCATAAGGCACAGATTGGTCAGTCCTTTTTAGCCAGCATAAAAGAAAACTGATGGAAATTTAACAGAAAAACCTTGCGTATGCATGAAATGGTAAACTGTGAAAATGACACCAAATAAAGCAACTTAACTGAAAATCTTGTCAAGAGTTGTGTGCTGGTGACCAGCAGCCCCCTAGATATGCTAGTAAAGTTATCATGCCTGATCACTATTGATTTAGAGCCAACAGTCCTAACTGAAACATCTCCTCATGTATAGCAGAATTGCAGTACTGATTTAGTATCTGAATTGGAATCAGTACTTGAAATCTAAACTCAATATATTTTTTCTTATTATAGCCAATTACACTTAATTCAAATTATTCTGCTTCCAACAGTAAAGTGTTCAAATTCTGTAAATGTACCGGAGAACCTCCTGGAACTTGTGGTTACTATTAAAAAGTAATAATAATAAATATTATATTAGGGATAAAATGTTTCATGGTTTTCTTTATTTAGTCAGCATTTTCTGAATACCTACTATGTTTCAAGCATAGTGAAAGATGCAGATGATATAAATGAATAAGAAATGGAGTTTTACTTGGACTTGAAAAATTAATGTTCAAGTACTACAATCACATCAATGCTATAAGGAACCCACTGGAGTAGGAGAAACTTAATCTGAGAGTCCCAAAAAGCTTCATATAATGGTTAATAATTGAGCAGAGTCTTAAATGATATGGGAGAATATTTTTTTAAGCAGAGAGAATAGTATAGGCATGGAATGCTGATAGGGCATGAAATATTTAGGGAATGACATGAAGTGTAGTTTGGTTAGACCACTGAGTGAAGGAGTGGATCACATGGGGTGGTTGGAGGTAGTGATGATGCAGTAAATGACCTTCTCAAAACCAAAATATATGATATAATCCTGCATTTACAACTTTCTATGGCTCATTCTTTCACTTAAATAAATCTTAATTTCCTTTTGAAGTGTGTGATGTCTTGAATAATGTCTTTCTCTCCTCATCTGTGCTACATGCCACATACAAAACCTTTTTTTAATATTTACCAAGGAACTAAGTGGTGCTGTAGACATAGCAGCAATCAAAACAGGTCCTGCCCCAGGGCCTTTGCATACATTGTTTCCTTAATCAGGACACCCTTCCATTCTTTGCATGAATAGCTCCTCTCATCATTTAGATCTCAACTTCTATGTTCACCATAGGAAAACATTCCCTATACATTTGATATAATAAAGACCCTGATCATTTTCTCTTTCAATTTTTGCTTGTTTCTCTCCACTAGGATGTAAACTCCATGAGGAAGTATCTTTGATTGTTTTATTTACTGTTGTATCAGTCATGCCTAGCATAATACCTGGCTCAGAGGAGGAAAGTCATTAAATATCCGGAATGAACAAATGAATAAAATTAGCTACACTTTATAAATATTTTACATATTTTTTATTTTATATTACTTATTTTTATTTTATTTTGATTCTGCTTCCCATATTGGAATGTAAACTCATGAGAGCAGCAACTAAGTCTGTAAGTCTATCTTGTTCACTCATTATCTCCTTGTCATGATTAACATGGTACCTACCACCTGATAGGTGCTAAATACTTGATAGATTAATAAATGGAAAGAAGTGGAGGAGTTAAGGAGATAGGATGAAGAAGACATGCTAAAATAGAAAATTTATGGACAAGATGGATTATTTTGTTAGTTTTGTTTCATTTTGGATAAATGAAGAAATAAGTTCAGTTTAGATATGTTAAGTTTGACAGACCTCCTGCATATGAGTTTAAAATATGAAACTTGAACTTGGAATTCCTTAAAGATTAGATATAGAGTCTTCAGTGGTCATAAATTAAAATCACAGGTGTGAATAACATTAACTTTAGAAATTTGGAAATATATTCTTCTCAAAGTAGAAGTCAAATAAGAATACAAAATTGTTGCTTGCTTTATTTCATTGATGTGCCCAGCTGTATCTTGACATTATGAGGTTTAGTCTTTCTTAAGAGAGTGATTAGTTTACTAATTTCAGTAATAACATAGAACTATTACATATGCTCTACATAGGTTTAATTTTAACCCCAAGATTTTTATAATAAGATAAAAAGAACTCATTATTAAATGGAAACTCACTAGTAAACTCCTTCCCTTTGAAACTTACTTATGACCTATATATGTGTATACATACCCGATTATATAACTTCTAAGTCTACTACCAAATAATATACAGCATAATATATAATTTATTAATAGAAAATTCTATATGTGTTAAAATTGTCAGGCATGAAACTTACAATAAAGTTTAATCAACCTGAGACCTAAAAATGTATAGACAAACAATAATCGAAAGAAAATTACAAAATTGGAAATCATGGAGACTCCTAATTAGGGTGCCAAGCAGCCAGTCCTATATAAAATATCACTCAGAAACAAGCACCAAAATATCTACACTATCACTATCATCATGTTCTAATAGCAAATTGCATAATTCTAAAACAAGGAGTGATAAAATTTTCCTTTATAGAAACCAATAGCAAATATTTTAGGTTTTGTGGGTCAGACATAAAATTGAGAAAATTCTTTAAGCAATTATAAAACAATAGAGAATATTTATTGATAAAATTCAAACAATAATAATGATAGATTTTAATTTTTATAAGATAGGTATATGAATAAGAATAAAATGTCCTGTTTTTAAAAAGATTTTGCTTATGTGAGGTTCAAACATATTGTTACCTATCATCAACATCTATTCTAGATGATTATCTGTTAATGCTGATTTTCAATGAGATTTTACATATTTCATGTTTGAAAATGTCTTTTCACACAGCCAGGTATTAAATACTGATGTCAAGCCATTAAACTATAATTTTAGCTGAGCATATTCATTGGTTTGAAGGCATTTATAAAATTCTATCACATTAATATTTTCATAGTTTCTATTTAGCAGGTTATTACATTGCAAGTTAATCACTTCCATCTGTAAGTTATGTGGACTTTTAAGTTTAAAAATCTCCTTTGGGATCCTGGATTTCCAGTCAAGATGGAGGCATAGGTATAGACATCTCACCTTCACACACAACTAGAGCAAAAAATATAACTAGACTAAAAAACAAGCATCACTTAGAATTATCATAAAATCAAGCTGTGTGGAAGTTTGACAATCAAGTATTTAAAGAAGCTACATTCATCCACATGGGTAGGAGGGAGGAACATGTGGGGAGAAGGGAATAGGCATGGATATGAGAATGGGCAGTGCCACATCCATGTGTGGTGGATAAAAAATGAGAGGGATACCCTTGGAGTGAGAGATCCCAGCCCCAGTTCAGGCCATCCAGCCCAGAGTTCCAGCACCAGGAAGATAACAACCCCAGGGGGTTGAGGTGGTGAAAAAAATTGTGAGATTCTCAAGAGACTCCTCTTAAAGTGCCCACAACAGACTTAGGAGTCATGCAGACACACCCCGCTGGGATTCAGGACCAGAGCAACAGCTGGAAGGGCCCCAGTAGCATGTAGGGAGAAAGTGAAATGTGAGTGCAGGAAGACAACTTCCTCTGGGCAAAACTCCACAGGCCAGGTAGCAGCATTGTTCCTTCTGTAAGCCCTCCCCGATACAAAGCAACAGAGCAATGACAAGGATTGCCCCACCCTGGCAATTACCTAAGGTTTCACCCCACATAATTTAACAAGTGAGCTTTTCTATAATAGGCCACACTACTAAGATAAGCAGTCAAAGCAGCTCTACCCAATACTTAGAAACAAATGCAGGGAGGCTGCCAAAATAAGGAGACAAAGAAATATGGCAAAAATGAAAGGACAGAACAAAACTCTAGAAAAGATCTAAGCAAAATGGAGATAACCAAACTATCAGATATACTACAGTTCAAAACACTATTTTAAGGATGCTCAGGAACTCACTGGGTACTTCAACAGCATAAAAAAGACCCAGGTAGAAATGAAGATTGCATTAAGTGAAATAAACAAAAATTTACAGGGAACCAATAGTGAAGGGGATGAAGCCAAGAATCAAATCAATGATTTGGAACACAAGGAAAAAGCATTCAATCAGAAGAGCAAGAAGAAAAAAGAATTCAAGAAAAACAAAGACAGGCTTGGGAAACTCTGAGACATCTTTAAATGTACCAACATCTAAATCATAGGGGTGCCAGAAGGAGAAAAGGAAGAGAAATTGAAAGCTTATTTGAAGAAATAATGAAAGGAAACTTCTCTAATTTGGTGAAGGAAATAGACATGCAAGTCCAGGAAGCACAGAGAGTCCCAAACAAGATGGACTCAAAGAGGACCACACCAAGACACATCATTAAAAAAATGCCAAAAGTTAAAGAGAGAGAATCTTAAAAGCAACAGGAGAAAAGCACATAGTTATCTACAAAGGAGTTCTTATTAGATTTCCAGCTGATTTCTCAAAAGCAAGTTTGCAGACTAGAAGGGACTAGCAAGAAGTATTCAAAGTAATGAAAAGCAAGGACATACAACCTAGATTATTTTATCCAGTGAAGCTATCATTTAGAATGAAAGGTCAGATAAAATGCTTCCCAGACAAGGTAAAACTAAAGGAGTTCATCATCACCACGCCATTATTGTATGAAATGCTAAAGAGAATTACATAAAAAAAAAAAGATAAAAACTGTTCACATTAAAATAACAATAAGTTCACAACTACTGATAACTGAATACAAATAACAAAATAAGCAAACAAACAGAACAGAAACAGAATCATAGACATGGAGTCAACTGGAGGATTAACAGTTGGAAAGAGGAGAGGGATAATGGGGGGAAAGATGTAGGGATTAAGCAGCACAAATTGGTAGGTACAAAATAGGCTGGGGGATGTTAAGAAGTATAAGCAATAGAGTAGCCAAAGAATTTATATGCATTACCCAAGGACATGAACTAAGGTGGGGATTGTGGGAAGAAATGGGGATTACAGTTTGAGACAATTGTAAGAGCAAAATCAATAAAATATGTTGAAAAAACTAAAAATTTCCTTTGTTCTTACATAGAGGTCTGAAAAACATTACTAGATATATAGTTTGAGTTTAAAAATAGATACGCTAGCCTTGGCTGGTGGCATAGTGGATAAGGTGCCGGCCTGCGAACCCAAAGGTTGCTGGTTCGATTCCCAGCCAGGGCACATAATCAGGTTGCAAGCCAGGTCTCCAGCCAGCTCTGTAGCTGGAGGCAGGTGAAAGGCAACCATACATTAATGTTTCTCTCCCTCTCTGCCTCTCTTCCTTCCCCTCCCTCTAAAAATAATAAATAAAATATTTTTAAAAAAATAGATATGCTGCAAATTTGTGTGGAAATGGAGTTACTGCTTTTTATTTTACCTTTTGACAGCACAGGAAGTACATAAAGCACCTTGAAACATGCATGATTTGTCGTAGGCAGAATTCTAAGATGACTCCCCAAACCACCACCCTCTGGTGTGCACACCCTGTATGATCTCTGAGATTATAAATGGGATAGATTTCACTCCTATGATTAGGCCTGACCATAAGAGCCCTTTACATCTAGTCTAGAGACCAGAGATAGAAGAAGTCTGAGATTTTAGGGAGAAGAATTTGTACCATTGTTGACCTGAATATGGACACAGCCATGTAAAAAAATTTGGGCAGTTTCTAGATGCCGAGGTGGTTCCTGGTTGAAGCCATCAAGAAAACTTGATTTTCTGTCTTAATAACTGAAAGGAATTGAATTCTGCCAATAAGAAGCATGAATTTGGAAGTGGGTTTTTTCCTAGAGCCTTCATAGAAGAACTCAGCCTAGATTTCAGCACCTTGATTTCAGCATACAGAACTGTGAGTTAACTAATAGGTTTTGCTTTAAGCTGCCTAGTTTGTAGCAATTTCTCTAGTACTTATTAAAGTGTTACTACAGTTACCTGGCCAAAGAAAAGTAATATGAGAAGGCACCCCCACCCCCGAAAACAGAATTATCCTCTTGAGGGTGGGCCCCTTGTTGTATAGACTTCTCCAACTAGATGAGGGTTCTAGGAACCCGTGGATCAGTATACCACCTGGTGTTATTGTGAGAGGCAGTGTGTTGTTTCAGTGAATTTTCTTTGAAGACTCTTATAGTGCATTTGCCCATTTCATGATGGATGATTTACGTGCATGCCTGTGTATACCATACTGAGTGTTCAGCAGTTTTTGGCCAAAAATGGCATGACCCTTGTGCCCCACTCTCTCCATTCACTCCATCTCCTGCTGAGCAACATTTTTGTTTGTTTGTTTGTTTCCCAGGATGAAAAATGTCCTCAAAGGAAAACATTTTGCCAATGTGGAAGAGGCAAAACAAAACAGCTGAAGCACTTAAAGGCATCAAAATCAATGAGTTCAAAAACTGTTTTGAGAAGTGAAAGAAGTCTCGATAGGTGAGGCCAAGACATAATATAGTTTTTAGTTTAATCCTTAGACAATATAGGAGTTCTGAAATACTCATTTGTCTTCATTAAAACTTTCAGTGTTTTAAGATATGTTCACATGAACCCAACTCTGAAATGTGAAGGGGAAAAAGCAATAATTTCTTAAGACAGCACAGACCACATTGTAACAAAGGCCAACAATAAAGACAATTTTTAAAAGAATGTATCTGGGTGTAATTGCTTATGAGAGCTTACATTCAAAGTCAAATTAGGATTATAAGTAAACTATAATATGAATTTTGAAAATTCCATAGCATCCATTTAAAGAACATATACATTAACATACCTTAACATATGCACTTAAATACACTTAAGAAACTTGTGTTCATCATTTAGAAAGAGGTTTTATCTATTGCATAACAAATATTGTAGCAATAGCTGAAAATTAAAAAATAAAAACATCATGCAAAATCCAATATGTAAACAAATCAATATTCCCCTTGATAAAATGCACTAATTATTTTTCCATTGCCAATCATAGTAGATATAATGCCTCATCATCAAGGTCATTTATAGTAACAACATTCAGTAGGTAAATTCTAACTATATTCACAATCTCCAAATGTTGCACAATAAGATTAATTATTGATTTTTTTAATTTAAAAAATGTATTCAAGCAAGAGTACCTAGAAGTAAATCAGCCAAGTGTTTGTGATCAATTACTGGAGATAGGGGTTAGGTAGGAGATAGTTTTGCCTATTAGATCAATCTACCAATGTTGTTGTCAGGAGATAGTATGGCACCCACAATGACACAGAGCTGTTCCACACTCCTTTACTCTTTTCTTGGGCACACAACTAGATTACATTCTCAGGTTTGGCAACATGACAGAGTCATAGATAATGGAATACTAGCATAATAAAAGTGCTGTGCTTTTAGATTGACTCACCAAACTTTCCATAAGCCAACTTCCATGATCCTTCTCATATTCTCATTAGAAATAGACAACTATACAACCTTAGTAGAGTATCCCCTACTTTCCACTAACCTGGAAAAGCTCAGAGCTGTTTGGTGAACAAGAAATAAAGTAGGGTATAAGCAATGGTAAGTGTTGTGGCCACTGTTTTTAGAGCAGTTACTATTACTCTATTATTATAAATTGGAGACCTAGGCAAAAAGGACGTTGCTTTTTCTCTTACGCTTTTCAAGACAAAAGTAGAGGGACACAATTGTACCTCCAATGTCTGTACACCTTCTGACTTCACTTCCATCACCAGCCTTTAGTTCTACCTGAGCCTGTAGGAGAGTGTCAAGACATTGGCTCCATGTTCTCCTATCTATACAACTGGGTGAGCCTTATCCAATTTCTATCACATCTACAATGGTAAAATAACCACTTAATCCCACTGTCTTGTTTCTTAACTGACAATTCCAATAATATAAAACCATGCATATCAACATTTCACAAAACAATGAATTATAATTGCCTGAAACATCCAAAAGTGCAGAATATATCTGCAGATATAGTTCTATCTAAGATAGACAGGGCGTGAGATTATTTTGGCAACCAATATTTATCCAATTAATTAAAATTAAAGGCTTGAAGAAAGGCATACTGCTTCTGTAATTTCAAGAATGTTTGATTTGTTGCCAAAAATAACACTGACATTAATTATACTTATCTGCTATATCAATCATGAAACTGACCTTAACATGTAACTAACTGTACAGCATCATGTCTCATTTTCAGAAATCAACAAAATATAAGAATCCTAAGTGCAACCTGCATCATATCTACATGTATCTAAATCTCAACTATGTCTTCAATTTAATTTTGCATTCCTTAAATTCAGCTCACAGCCTATCTTATTTCCTATGATAGCTATTCCAGAATTTTTCTACTCATCTTAAGCATCCACCTCCAACTCTGCATTTCTCATTTTCAGCAGTTATGCTACTGAGAAGATGCAGGCCATCACAATGAGGTCACTCAAATTCTTCACCTTTGACCTTTCAATGTCTTCACCTATATGTTTCTCCTTCTCATAGCAGTTTAATAACCTTCCAGCATCTCTGAGGCTTGATTCAATTTATTTTACACTCTTCTAGGTTTTAGCAATCAAGCTTGCCCTTTCCTAGTAAATACAATAGTTTCTTCCTCTTTATCAACTTATTATGTTCAGTCAAAAGCAAGATAAAAAAAATCTTCCCCAAAGACTATCAATTTATTCTTCTCCTTTTATTTTTTAAAGATTTTATTCATTATTTTTAGAGAGGAAGGCAGGGTGGGAGGAAGAAAGGGACAGAAATATCAATGTATGGTTGTCTTTCACCTGCCTCCAGCTATGGACCTGGCTGGAGACCTGGCTTGCAACCTGGTTATGTGCCCTGAATGGGAATCAAACCAGCAACTTTTGGGTTCACAGGTTGGCGCCACTCCACTGAGGCACACCAGCCAGGTCTTCTCCTCCTTCTTACTCACAAACTTTTAAAAGAATGATCTACCATTTCCACATGATTTCCTTCCACAGCAATTGGTTTCTTTTTTAACTTAATCTTTATTGTATTTTTTCTATTACTATTTAGTCCCCTTATACCAGCCTCAGCCCACAGCCAGCAACCACTACACTGTTGTCCATGTCCATGAATCCTTTTTCCTTTTTGCTCAGTCCTTCCACACGCTAACCTCCCCAACCCAGCTGTTATCTTGCTCTACACCTGTGAGTCTGTACCTGTTTTCCATAGTAGTTCAATTTGTTCATTAGATCCCACCTATGAGTGAAATTGCATGGCATTTGTCTTTCTCTGACTGCTTTACTTCACTTAGCGTAATGTTCTCCAGGTCCAAGTATGTTGATGCAAAGGTTAAAGTTTTCTTAATTTTTATTGCCAAGTAGTGTTCCATTGTGTAAATGTCCCATAGTTATTTTATCCACTCATCTACTGATGGACACTTGGACTGCTTCCATGTCTTGGCAATTCTAAATAATACTGCAATGAACATAGGGGTGCTTAGGTTGTTTTGAATCTGTGTTTTGGGTCCCTTCAGACATAGTCCCAGAAGTGGGAGTGCTGAGTCAAAAGACAAATCTAGTTTTAATTTTTTGAAGTTTTCCCAAACTGCTTTCCATAGTGGCTGAACCAATCTGTATTCCCACCAACAGTTCAGAAGGGTTCCCCTTTCTCCACATCCTCACCAGCACTTGTTTGTTGGTTTGATGATAGCCATTCTGACAGGTATGAGATGATATCCCTTTATAGTTTTAATTTTCATTTCCCTGATTAATTAGTGATGTTGAGCATCTTTTCATGTCTATTGGTCAACTGTATCTCCTCTTTGGAGAAGTGTTTATTCAGGTTATTTGCCCATTTTTAAGTGAGTTTGTTTCTTTGGTGTTGAGTTTTTTAAGTTCTTTATAAATTTTGGATATTAACCTGTTATCATGCGTGTTGGTATATATATTCTCCCTTTCAGTAGGCTGTGTTTTTATTTTGTTAGTGGTTTCTTGTGCTCAGCAAAATCTTTTTAGTTTGATATAGTTTCATTTGTTTATTTCTTCTTTTGTGTCCCTTGTCCAGGGGGATATATCAGAAAACATATTGCTATAAGCAATGTCTGAGATTTTACTGCCTACATTTTCTTCTAGGATTTTATGGTTAGGGGTCTGAATTTAAGTCTAATTCATTTTGATTTTTTTTTTTGTTTGTGGTGTAGAAGGTGGTCTAGTATCATTTTCATGCATGTATCTGTCCATTTTCCCCAAAACCATTTATTGAATAAACTGTCTTTAGCCCATAGTATGTGCTTGCTTCCTCTGTCAAATATAAGTGTGTGGGTTTATATACGGGCTCTCTATTCTTAATTTTTCTTAATCTAGACTTATGTAGAAGTTGTCTGAATATTGTCAGTTGAAGATAAACAAAGATAGTCATAGAAATAGAACAGCAAAGACAATGTGATGGAGGGAGAATTGTGTACCTGCAGGGGAGGAATAGAAAAAGGGCTGGGGAAGTACAATATGATAGAATGTAGAGGGCTCTAAATATCAAAACCTATATATCATAATCAGTGGTTTCCCTAACATTATTTTTAAGTAAATAATTAATTCACAGCCTCTAAACCCAGCAAAATAAGAGAATAGCTTTACTTGTTTACTCATTCAGGAAAATGAGTGAGGGACCTTAGCTGCACTTCTCAGTTCCACTATGTCTATTGTTACATATAATCACTTATTTCTTGTTATTATATTCTTCTGCCCCTACACCAAATCTAATATCAATGGCTTTACCACATCATGACAATTTGTAGCTTTCTTTCTCAATACCAGAACTGACATTTTCATATGTTATATTTCATATAATAAATGAAAGACAGTAAAGCGAAATCTGAGTGTGTGTGTATATGTCACTAATTAATTATATTCTGGTTAAAATAATGAGAAATAACTCATTTATTATTTAGTGTTTATCATCACTTCCAGGGTTTCCTATGGGCTTTTTGGGGTATAATTCTCTCATAAGATTGCTATGGCTATAATAGGGAAACTTGCTGAACCAATAATTCAGTCTTAGGAACAGATTTTCTCTTTTGGCAATTAAATACCACTGTTCCTTCTGAGCTATGGTGTGTAATGGTGTTTTAGATGTCTGCTAAAATATAAAGTCCATGGGCTGACCTGATACATGTATAACTACCTACAGGAATTAATTGCTGACACTTATTGTCACTTTCTATATTCTAGACACGGTTCTATATGGTCTGGCTTGGAGAAATCAAGGGTTTGGCCTAACATGGGAGACACATGATCTGCCCAGCCAGATGAGTATCATGCTCATGCTCTTGCCATCATATAATGTTGGCCTCTCTTAGGGGCACCAAAGGCTACCAATTGTATGTGCCACAATCTTAAGCCTGTTAAGTAAAAATAATTTGTAGAGGTGATAAGTGTTTATACAAAATGTCGAAATTTAAAAGAAAGATAACTTGAGGGAAAAAAAGTTATTTTTTCCCCAATAAAAAATGAACATGCATGGGTCAGTTTACTTGGTGTTTAGATTAGAAAGCATTTGAATGCTCTGCAGTAACTAAACAGAAATGAGCTTACTTTCCTAGATGGCGGGGAAGGGCCAACATTATTTATGCACTGGTGATTACCAAGGGACAATGGACAGCAAGAGGGAATAAATATCTTCTCAGATGTCAGAGACCTGAGCGGAATGAGAAAACAGAGAGGAGAGGGGAAGAGATGAGACAGACTTCTATAGATATATCATTTTATTCATAGGCCTTGCTTTCCCACAGTTTAACTTTTTAAATTATGTATGTATTTATTTATTTTTAGAGAGAGGGGAAGGGAAGGAGAATGAGAGGGAGAGAAACATCAGTGTGTGGTTGCTTCTTATAAACCTCCAACTGGGGACCTGGCCTGCAACCCAGGCATGTGCCCTGACTGAGAATCAAACCAACATCCCTTTAGTTTGTAGGCTGGCACTCAATCCACTGAACCACAGTAGCCAGGGTCCATAGTTTAATTTAAATATAGGCTTATTTCTTAAAGTTTTCACCTTTGATCATAAAAAGATGCTATTATTCTGCACAGGTCTACAGATATGATGATTACTAGGATCATTTCAATAGTCTAACAGCAATATTAGCATTTTGTGTTCTCCATGAGCTATGTAAAGGGCAAGCTAGAGTATTCTTTTCTTAGCTCTTTCTGACACTGCCATGTTCCTCTGAGGTAGCAGCATATTACTTATAGACAGGAGTAGGTCAGCAGATCCAGGTCTATTCAAAGACAGTCTTTGGTCAGAAAGATTTCAGTTTAATAAACAAGAAAACTATATGTTAATTGGCATTAACTTGTAGCAAGACCTATTAACTTCTTTGTTAAGTAGACATATACTATGCTTATGGTAAGGGACAGGTGTAGATTCCCCTCCAGGCCCACTATGACAGGTCATGAAAGGAGGAATAGACTTAAGTAGGGAAAAGACAGCTGAGCGTATGTCGAGCTGGAGGTTGATCTAACTATGAAGGATGGCATTAGCACAATTTATTTCCATGGTATCTTTCCAAAAAGTTAAGCATTTTTTTCTTCCACTATGTCAAGTTTTCCAAGGCTAGTACAGAAATACTCCATGAATCAGAATACAGACTCAGTTGGAATACTTTCCAGTTTTTCTGACGAGGCTTATTTGTTATATGATGCAAGATTTTAAATCTCACTTGCAATTAACTGGGATGAAATGCTTAACATAGGCAAACAATTGAGACATTATATACCTACTTTTAAAAATGTAAAATGTAAAATATTTGCTAAGATGCATTTATTTCTTATTTAGCAGATGTTGTAAGGCAAGGTGGCCAGGAAAAAAATATTTAATAAAATTCCAGAATTTACCAGCAATAACTTTAAAAGGGATAAATAAAAAAAAAAAATAGTACTTGTATGGCCTTATCTGAGTACAATTTTCTGGAATGACCTAATCTGCACCACAGACATGTAGATTAGCCTGCACTAATGCCAACATTGCAGACATTTGGTAAGGTATTTATCTCCAGTCCATCTAAAAATAATAGCCTAGTACGGTATATTAAAGCAGAGAAATAATTTATTTTTCAGCATTTCCAAAAGAAATTTTTGGTGCCATAAGTCTCTTTAAATAATAAATGTCTTTTTAACAGAAGGAAAAAAATTTAAAAAACCAAGGATTAATAAAATGCATGTTTAAAGAGTGTCTGAAAAATTGAATATTTACAAATGTTGAAATAGATCTTCCTCATTGCATGAAGCAAAAGAAAGTATAAAATGTTTAATGCAAACTTCTTAACCTTGCAATTCACTTGAGTTAATTAAAAAGGTTAAGACGATTTTTCAAAGGACATTATAAAAATTAAATCTATTTATGAATCTCCTCAAGCATCACCGTTGAGTTTTTCCACTCTACCTCATTCTCCCACCTGTTTGGAAAGATATGTCCTGGCAGTGTGTCTAGGACCTAATATCATTCCTAACCACATACAAATTGAATTCCAGCCTCATAGCATCAAATCTCTGGGGAATAAAATCTGGCCACATAAAAAAACACAAACTGTTCCTTAACAAGATGGCAGGTATTTGGCATGTAATTTGGGTTTTATTTAAACAAGCTGATTAGTAGTATCATATTGGCAAGTTCATTGTTTATAATCATTCTATTTCACTTGCCTATAAAAAGTAGAAGTGCACATTCAGTTTTATGAGCCTGGTATGAATCAATTGGGTTTTTTTTTCCTCTAGAGTAAATATTGCATAGCTAAAAACAAGGTGGGGGCAATAATTTAAGTCTGAGAGATTATAAAGCCCACCAGCACTGCCATAAGAAAGAGGTTTCTGCTAACAATTATTCAATTAACCACACTCAAACTTCTGTGGGAAAAAAAAAAAATAGACACGTCAGTAAATCTCACTATACTTCCTGCTTAAAATGAGTGCAGATAAATGGACTTACATTTAGAATTATTACTTTTAGATATCATTTTCAAAGCCTTCTTCCCAAAGGTATCTGAGCATTGTCTCAAGAGCACCAACACATTCAGTAACTTTCGAGAAAGCAGTAAGTTAATTAAACTTGTCCGATGACTGGTGTTTGGCAACTGAATATTAGGGTTCAGACATTTTTAATATAAATAATGCCACTTCTTCCTGGGAAGAGAGCTATGTGAAAAATCTGTTTTCTGTATCCTCTTAGTTATCTGATATCTTCCTTTCTAATGTAGCCCCAAAATGATTAAACCATGTCCTCAACTATTTGCTGCTTTTGATTTTTCCATCTGTGTTCTTAATTCTAATTCCTGCTACTGTTTTTAGTGTCATTGTCCATTATTCCTTTTATTTCAAGTGTTGAAATCACAATAGTACTGTACTTAGGGACATGAACTTGGGTACCAGGCAGTCTTGGCTCAAGGCCACACATTCAGCTTAGCTTCTCAAACCCCTAACTTCCTTATCTAGTATCCATGTTGCTTGGTTCTGAGGCACCAGTGAAAAATGCATGTAAGTGCTTAGAACAGTGGCTGACACAAAATAAATATAAAATATGTTTTTTAGTAAATAATATTAATTTTCATTATGTTTTTTATTAAGAATTTTCCTTTCCTTGCCCTCTTCTAGCTTTATACAAACTCAGCCCATAACTATATTAAATGTATTCCATGTTTATTTAAAATACTTTAAAATGTTATTTTAAAATTTTATTTAAAGTAATTTTTCCTCTCTTTGGCTGCTGCCATACTTATTTTCCTTGTCATCTACAACTTCATGAAAGAATTGGCTAGATATCCTGTCACCACATTTTCATTTTCTGTATCCTGAACACTTAGTTTCTGTATAATACGCCAATCCTACCTTATCTTTTATAAGGCAATCTTGCCTACTCACATTTTTCTAGCCAGAGCCCCTGCTTGAACTGCAGGTTCATCTTCTGACTGTATGCAGCTACCCTGGTATATGACTGGCACCTCAAACTCAGTAATTCTCAATCAGGATACTACCTTAGATTTCAAATTTGCTTTGCCTTTTATTTTATTTTATTATCTATTTTAGTTTTAGCCACTATTACCATCCACATGCTAATATTAAAACAAAAAAGTATTGTAACCACAAGCTATAACAGCAATAACTAAAGCAATTTGAATATTTACTTTGGGCTACGATTCAAAGTATTTAGAAATATTAACTCAGTGTTCACAAAAATCCTATGAAGTAATTATAATGTTATCATTATCTGATGAAGTACAGGCGTAAGTAACTTGGCCAATATAACACAGCTAGTAAGTAGTAAAACCAGGTATTCCGATGGAGCCTGCACTTTACTGGCTTCAGCTTGGAAGCCAGAAAGATGAATGTCACCTTTAATTTCTCAACTCCCTTCATTTTCTTTATTGGGTTAGGATCAAATTCAGCTCATTTTAGCTCCTACATATGTAACAAATAGACATCTTCAAATTCTCATTTTATCTCACCAATATGATTATTACATTCTTTGATTCTAGTTATTTCTAATATATTTACTCATATCCTGGCAAAAAGGTCTATCTTATATTAAATTCTGATGAGTTAATTCCCTGCTTCAATGGTTCCCAGTGACTTTGAGGATAAAAAGAACAAGTTTCAATATACAAATACTGTCTACCTCTTCAGTGCCAACTCTTGTCACTTTTATCCCCACATATAACATCCCAGGAGAACAATGATCCCTGAGTCTAAGCTGTGGCCTGGGCTGAAATGCAAGCATGTATGATAAGCTAGCAGAATCTAAGAGCAGGGGACTTAAGAAGTTCCTGGGAGAATTCAAACTTAGGGGAAAAAAATAAAATGGGGCAGGAGTTTAGGGGCCAAATTAAGTTTGAAAGATAACATAATGAGTTCAACTTTGGAAATACTGAACTTAAGGAACCAATAACAAATCCGCATGTCAATATACAATAAATAAACTTGCACTAGTAACAAAGTCCTAGTTCTCAGAGTAAGGAGTTATTTCAAATATAGCACATTGACCATCTCTTTAACTCTTCTCTGGAACTTAACAACTTGTAACATTTGAAGAGACTAAATTATTAGCTAAGCACATTTCTTGAGACTCTAATAAAGTTTAAATCAGAGGAAAGAAGGGCACCTTCCTCCTGCTCATTTTGCCACAGACTGCTTTTTATCTTGGGCACAATGGGGATTTGGGATATCTCTAGTACTGTCTAGTAGAAGGGTAATTGTGCTTTCTGCACCTGGAAGAAATATGGCAACTGATGAGGAATTGTGAAGTCTGGAAAAGCAGCCATAGATAATATGGTGTCTGCTGGAGTAGCAATGAAATGTTGACAGGCCACCCACATTCCAGCAAAGACCCTACCCAGCCCAACAGAGCACATGCAGAACCTATTTAGAACAAAGTTTTTTAATACATGTTTGAGATAATAGTGACTAACCTCAGGCATAACTAGGTTGCTTTAGGGTGGGTATAAATTATACCCTGGTGGGGTCTAGAAGCCTACAGAACTTATTAGAAAGGAGCAGAATTCAAGTATCACTGCCAAATAACATCTTTGGTACCAGTAAGTTTATGGGGAATGGGAAAATTCAAATTATGCCAGAATTATTGAACATTGGGCAATTTTCCAAATATACTTGACTGGCTCACTGTTCTAACCCATACCTGTCCTGGAATTATTTTGCAGCATATGTTGTAAAGTCTTTGACGGCAATGAAAATCTAACCTAAAAGAGTGCTCAGCACATAGTAGGCACCCAAATATATATTAGGTACTGGATTAAATAAAAATTGAGAAAATGGTCTAATCAACTTCACATATTAAGCAATTAAAAAGAAGTAGACTCATTCTTCTATTCATTCATTCCTTTGTTTATGCAAAGACATATGTAGAATCTAGCACTGGGCTAGATTCTAGAGATGTAATGGTACAAAAAACACAATTTTTTGTCCTTAAGGAGCCTATTGTGATATAAAATAGTAATGGCAACCCCAAATTGGGGTACTTACTAAAGATAGGCAAACCTTACTGTGTTAGGGTTTATAATGAATTGTGTCATTTAATTCTCACAAAATGAGGATGAAATTTGTGTTGTTTTCCCCATTTTATAAGAAGAGGTAATTCAAAGATTGAGGTGATCTTTCAGTTAGACAGCTAGGAATTATAAAGCCAGAATTTACAAAGTCTATTTTAGGTCAATGCTAGCATTCTTCAATCTTCCATGATAACATTCACCTATAACATTGACAATTTTTGTTATATCAGGTACTATTTTCCTTAAAATAAGTTTACTTGAACTTGTCTAGAACAATAATATCTTAAAAATCATTAGTTGATTTGTTAGTTACTTTTTTCATAATATGCATTAAAATAAATACTTCAACATAAAAGTTTGTCCTTCAAACTACTCCAAATTTTCTTGAGTGTCACTTCGGACACATCTGGAGGCATATAGTCCTGTGTCATGTTACCTCACATGAAGTTGTAAGACCAAAGGGAAGCCAGTTGATAACAGCTATAAATCTTTCTCTTGTCTGCTACCATTGTGAGAAATCTAGTTGTTACAAATCACTCTTACCTTTCACCATGGTGCAAAGCCACTATTCAACAAGACTATAAGATGTGTCCATGACCCATACCAGGAAGTGGGCTCCATTGCTGTCATCCAATGTCACTGAAGTTTAGCCTAAATTATGTAAGTTCAAAACCAAATTCAAAAGGTCTGGAGCCACCTGATTCTTATTTCAGTCTGTCTGTTACTGTTGTTCCTTTGTTTTGTTTATTTGTATGTTTACTTAGTGATGGGAGAAGTCCTGGATCCAGTATCTATTTGAATAGACTGCAAAAAGTGAGTCAATGGGATTCTATTGTAAGAGTGGCAGGGATTAAATAGACAACCAAAATAATAATTATACAAATGCATTTGCTTCTAAAATTACCTCCTGGTTGGTTTGAAGGTTGTAGGTTATTGTTAAGCTGATTAAAATTACCTCCACACCTTAGACTGTCTTATAAAAAAAATTATCCTCTTCAAGGCTTCATATAACCATTTCTGAGTTGCTTCACGTAGATTATTTTTCTGATAACTAGAAATAACTGCTTAAATAAAGACCATATTTAACTATTTTGATTAAACTTTTTATAAATATTAGTTTTTTATACATGTCAGGTATACTGGATTTCAGTTCATCTTTTCCATTGGCACAATGGAAATAAACCAAATTGTTTCCCTGTAGAAATAGTCACTATGATTTATGTCTGGCTACCTCCCCACCCTCTCGTCTCATATTACTTTTCCCAGTGCTCACCATAGTCCAAGAAACACTAAATTTCTTACTCTTCTTCACACACATTAAGCTCATTTATGCTTCAAGATCTTTACACCCTTAGCAGTCCTTCTGCTGAGAACACTTTCATCAGTTTCCACATTGCTCTTCTAGCCATTCAGCCCTCACCCCAAAAGCCACTGTCTCAGACAGCTCCCATAACCACCCTTTGGGATTGTACTTCATGCTTTATCACATACATTGTTTATTCCCTTTTGCATGGAATCACAGGAAATTGTCAAGTTTATTTTTTTATTTGTCTATTTTTCCAAATAGAATTTAAATTATAAAGGAAGGACTTTGTCTGTTTAATCTCCATCTCTACATCTTCAGTGTATGCTTTATTTGTTGTTCCATGCCTTACTATCTAGAACATAGAAGACAACAGTTATTAAATAAAGAATAATTCTAGAGAACCAGTGATGAAGTTGGAGGTTCAATGTACTTTTATATGTCTTGTGCTGCTTTCTTATTTTTCTGTCTTTTATCCTGGTATTGATTGTTATTTGTCACTTTTGACAGCTATCAGAGTATTTTTCTCCTACATGGTGCAGTAAGACCACAATATTCTTTAAAAATACAGGTTCATTTAGTTTCATTTCTTTCTTACATGTTCACTAAACAAATAACTCATTTGAAATTGTATACTTAAGACATATTGGATCAAGTTTTTTTTTTCTATTCTTTTAAAAATTCTACATATATGAGACTTTCCTTGTTGTGTTTACTCCCAAGGTTTTGTAGCATTTACAATAGTAAAGATAAGACCCACTGTTATTTTCTATTCCAGCAGAGCATGTGTGGTTGATTTCCGAGGCAGTCAACTCTAGCTATATGAAGAAAGGCATCATTTGAGGATGTGGTGAATGGGAATAATACAAACAAAATTTAGACAGATGCTCACATCCATTTGGGCCACATTGTCATTCTGGGGAAAAAAAAAAAAAAAAAGGAGCATGTAGCTGAATAGCACAGTTTGTTCCATCTGTGTGGGTAGTGAAAATATTTGCTGAGGATGGCCATTGAACCTCTCTGCATGTCAGGAAGCTGCCCCTAGAATATGGTAAGTAGGAAGAAGCTAGATGGTAAAGAACAAAACAAAACAATAAGGCTCTAGCAAGCCATAGATTATCACTAGACTTTACTTGGCAGAGATGCTAAATAGAATTGATTTTCTAATACATCTAGGATTATCCAGAATAGGCCACATGGCTATTAGTTAACAGTACATCAAACATTTTCCTAAATGAATGATGAAGTGTGAATGTGCTATAGATATATCATCCTATACCCAAATAAAAAGAAACCATTTACACATTTGTATTAATTTAGCTTTCATCACATCTAAGTATATTTAGTTTATTTTCATGATGCTACTGTAAGATATATTCAAATGCTACAGAATGCATAGGGTTTGTTAGAAAACCTTAATGATCTGGTCACCACTAGAACAATTTTGGCCCCCAAATCTAGCCCTGGCATATTACAAAATGTCAGGTTTTGGAGACTCAGGCTTGCAAATGAAATTTTTGTTTCTTATTTGGAATCTAAAACTTACAATACATTTTTTTCTGAATAATTCAATCAAAGTTCTTTCATTTAATTTTTAAAAGTGTCAAGACACAATCAAAACAATTTTGTCTAAATACATGTTGCAAATAATCTGAGATATTGTAAGAATAGTAAACATGCTTTCCATACACAGTTGACATTTATAAATAATAAATCAAAGATTTTTATTGAAAGTGTAAACTTTTGAAAGAGCTATTGCCAAGTAAAAATTTAAGACATTAATTAAATGCCATTTTATTCTGGCAAGTATGGTAATCATTGAATTTACAAACACTATGCAGATAATGGCAGCTATTCTTCACATCTATTACATGCTACAATAACTTTTTTAATTGAGCATATTTGGCAAGTTATCTGCTTTGAAACCACATTGATAATCAAAACTGAGACCAGCATATGTGTGTGTGTGTATACATACATACATATATATATGTATATGCATATATATGTATATGTATATATATGTATATGTATATACATATATATGTATGTATGTGTGTATATATACATATATACTGTTCTTTTCTAATGAGGAAACATTACCATATACAAAACTACTGGTGACCAGCATCTGGCCTTGCAAAATAAGAATTAAAAACAGTTATCCACTCTTAGTTAGGTGGCATGAGTTCTGAACTTATTGCTTTTCATAGGAATCTGCAGGAAAAGAGCTAAAGAACTTCTCTCTTGTAAGATGTATGTATTGACCTCAAAGGGTGAAATGTACAGCAGTATTCATTCAGGTGAAAAAGTACAAAGCTTTGTGTGTTGTTCAGCAGTGACCAAACAAAGATTCCAAAGAATGCACTCCATGTGTGATTCTCAGAACTCAACTGTTGTATTTCCATTATTAAGTGGTTAGACAGAAAACATCACTGTTGCAAGGGCAATGACAATTTATTTATAATAATATTTCAAATAGGAGGTCTTTATAATTTTTGTCAATAAACAATAGTTAATGAAACACTAGGAATGATTTCCTCTGTGACTAAATTTAGCTTTTTATGACTCTTATAAGGCCAATAATCTATGGAGTTAAAGGAATTAATTTTATAAATTATATTTTTGCAAATCTTCTAATAATGAAAGCTAATACTCTATGTTTTGGATGGCCTTTAGATGACCACAATTGGTTCCCATATTCTACTGTGTAAATTTGATAACGTCATCATCAAATTATTTAAAAAGCACACATTGCATACTTTCTAGGTTACAGATATAAGTTGCAAACTCTGATGTCAAAGAATTTATAGTAGTTATGCCCCACCTCAGATTAAATACCCTGTCTGAGTATCTTTAAAGCTTTCTGCAACATAAAGATTCCATAGGTATAAGTTGTCTTACATGTAAAATAAGATATTAAGAAAGAGCATTTACAAAGCTCCTTTTAAGTATAAAAATTTTGACATTCTAAAATTAACCAATTTTCTGAGGCTGAGGAATCATGGGTGTTGGAGCTGCTGTTTCAGATGAGAATGTGAAATCTGTTTATTAAACAGATAGGACGGAGAAGCACATTGCAGGCCAAGCAAAGGTTAGATGTAAGTTGAATAATAGTATCAGCAGGAAGAGGAGGAAAGAGAAAATAGTTAAAAGGATAAAATGGCAACAAATATGTACTTATCAATAATCACTTGAAATATAAATGGCTTAAATGTTCTAATAAAAAGACACAAGGTAGCTGAATGGATAAGAAAACAAAACCCATATATAGGCCGCCTATAAGAGATCCACCTCAGAATGAAAGATACATACAGACTAAGAGTAAAGAAATGGAAACAAGATAGCTTATAAAAAATGGAAATAAAAAAACAATCTGAGGTAGCAATACTTAATCTCACAAAAGAGACTTTAAAACAAAAACTATAGTAAGGGATAAAGAAGAACACTACAGAATGATAAAATGAGCAATCCAGTAGGACTTTAAATGAAAGAAGTAAAACTGTCCTCATTTGTAGACGACATAATACTGTGTATAGAGAACCCTAAAGATTCCACCTAGAAAACTACTAGACTGGATAAATTCAGCAAAGTAGCAGGATGCAAAATTAATATCCAGAAATTAGTTGCATTTTTATATACCAAAAATGAATGATCAGGAAAGGAAACCAAGGAAACAATCCATTTCAGAATTACTTAAAAAATTAAAATATCTAGGAATGATTTTAACCAAGGATGTTAAAGAACTGTACTCAGAAAATTATAAGACTCTGTAGAAAGAAACTGAAGAAGATGCAAGCGTATACCTTGTTCATAGATAGGAAGAACTAACACTATTAAAATGTTCCTACCATACAAAGCAATATATAGATTCAAAGCAAATCCTATCAAAATACCTATGGTATATCTCACTAAACAAAAATTTCAAAAATTTACATGGAACCATAAAAGACCCCAAATAGCAACAGTGAACTTAAAAAGAACCAAGTTGAAGGAATCACATTATACTACAAGTTAATAGGAATCAAAATAGCATGGAAACAAAAACTGACATGTGGATAAATGAAACACAATTAAGAGTCCAAAAATAAACCCACATCTTTATATTCAATTAATATTTGACAAAAAAGCAAAAACATGCAATGGGGTAGAGACAGTCTATTCAATAAATGGTTGGGAATACTAGACAGATATGTGCAAATAAAAATGAAACTAGACCACCTTCTTGTACCATGCACTAAAACAAACTCAAAATGAATTAAAGACTTAAATGTTACACTCGAAACCATAAAAATTCAACAAGAAAGCAAAGGCAGTAAAATATCAGACATTTTTCATAGCAATATTTTATATATATATCTCTCTTCAGGCAAGGGAAACAAAAGAAAAATAAAAGGACCTACATCAAACTAAAACAACTCAGACAGCAAAGAAAACCATAAACAGGATGGAAAGACAACCCACACTAATGATATATCTAATAAGGGGTTGATATACAAATATAAAGAATTTATAAATTTTAACACCAAATGACAGCAATCCAATTTTTTTTAATGGGCAAAAGACCTGAATAGACACTTCTCCAAAGAGAATGTACAGATGGCCAATAGACAGGTGAAAAGATGCTCAGCGTTACTAATTATCAGAGAGATGCAAATTAAAACCACAGGGAGGTATCACCTCACACCTGTCAGAATGGCCATCATCAGTATATCAACAAACAACATGTTAGGGAGGATGGGGAGAAAAGGGATCCCTGGTGCGCTGTTGGCAGGAATGAATTTCACCTTTAGGAATTTATCCAAACAGACCTGAAACAATAATTTGAAAGAATATATGTACCCCTATGTTCACTGCAACAGCATTTACAATAACCAAGATCTGGAAGAAATCCAAGTGTTCATCACTAGATAAGTGGATAAATAAGTTATGGTACATTTATACAGTGGAATACTCCTCAAAGGTAAAAAAGGAAGAAATCTTACCCTTTGTGACAGCATGGATGGACCTGGAGAGCATTATGCTAAGTGAAATAAGCCACTCGAAGAAATACAGGTACCATATTATTTCACTCATTTTTGGAATCTATTGAACAAAAATAAGCAAAATTAAGACACACTCATAAAGAGAAGGCTGACTACTGTTGGGGTCAGAGGAGGTGGTGGAAAGATTGAGCGAAAAAAAAAAAGGAAAAACAGCAGCATGATTGATGGGGGAAAAGGGGGAGGGGAAGTTCGGGAGGGTATGGGGATAAGTGGTAATGGATGGAGAGACTTGACCTGGGGATGGTGAGCACACAATACAGTGCACAGATGATGTGTTGTAGAATTGTGCATCTGAAACCTGGATGATTTTGTTAACTAGTGTCACCCCAATAAATCAATAATAAGAGAAAAAAGAAAGCCCTAGGGATATAAAATAGGTATGTAAAGAGCCTCAGGCAGGTGGTTTCAGGAGAAGTGTAAAAGAGGACCAGAAATGTTACATCACAAACATGGTCTCCAAATCACTGCACTGGAGGGTGGAGATAAATTTTGCATGTACGTATCTTTGGAGAAAATCTGTCCATTTTTTCATTTTGCAGGGCAGATGCTTTATATCACCGTAGAAATCTAAGCTCAGGAATGGCATATGCTGGTTAAGTGCCAGAAATATGATTAATAATGATATTCTTTGGAAGTCTTGTTGCTCCTCAGAAGTAGAAATGGCATCCATGTGTAGCACAATGAACCCTGCAGTTGCTTTTAGCAGGGAAACACAAAGCAGTAAGAGCTGGGGCAGCATTATCACAGCCAGTAGGGTGACAAAATTCTTCACATGCATCTGCAGGATTATAACGAACTACAGAATGATTTAGCCCTGATGATTTTTAAAGAAGAGGATACTATTTGCAATGCAAATAAAAGCATTTTATATAACATAGCATCAAAAAGGGGCAAAGGGAAAACACAAAGAGTAAGAGAGTGGCATGTATAACTAGAGGGCAGTGAGTTGCAAAATGTGGATTTCACTAGAGAGGACAACAATCTAAAAATTCTTAGGGGTTGATTCTAATAGCATTCAAACAAAATTTCCATCAAAGTTCTCATGGATTTAGTTAATCCTCAACCCGTAGGCTATACATGTTGGTTAGTGCAAATTTGCAATTAAATTATGAAAATGGCTCTTAGCATGTTACCTCTGGGGTCTTTTTCTTTTTTCCTTTCTAACTTAGTTCCCACAAGATGATGAAAAATATTAAGAACCTGAATCACTCAGTATTACTTGTGCCAGATCCACTATGTAGATCCCATGGCAGGCATATTTAATGAGGGAGTCAAGTGCTGCCACAGTTCTAATTTGGCCTTTCCCAGTGTCCAATATGTTTTCTCTCAGATGGACTGGTCCACTGGGAGCTTCAAAAAGTCAGGGTGTGTGAAGAAAAGGAACAGAAAAAAATTTCAGCATTATGAAAGTTTTCTGCAAGCTTTATTTTATACAAAGTTATGTCAATTGATTTCTATGGTTTAAATTAACCAGAGCACAGGCACCTTAATTAATCAAAAATTTCCCCTTAATATCAACTCACACACATGCTACCTACCATTGCACTGTGGAGGAACATATTTCTGCATTGTCCTACATATGGTCCAAATTAGCACCTGCATAGTTCAGTTATTAAATGAAAAACAGCTCTTTTCTTGACCTATAAAGTTCTTGTATACAAGAACCTATCCAACGGCATTATGTCTTCCCTTATCAGATGTGTGTGGTATGACATAATGAATGCAACACTTCAGTGCAGTTGGCAAGATTTCAATTCCCAAGCATGGGGTCATATTTCCCTGCTCATTGTTTTGAATGGAGACATTATGCATTGGGTAGCGAATGGTGAAGCTCTGGATTTGTTCCCTCAGAGACCTCAAACCAAATCTGAGAAACTAGCAACCTAAATTTAAGAGCAGTCTGAAAATTCATTCGCTGAACAAGGGTTTCTGAGAATGAGTGAGGAAAACGCCAGAAAAATGTTTAAGTAAATGTGGGGAAGTTCCAAAGTCTCTTTTATCTGAAAAAATTTAAAGGACAGTGGTGTTCCATAGAGTATTTAATTCTGGCTTAGAGAATAAATTTTCTGTTTGTTGCCTTGATTAAGCAACATTCAGAAGCAAATTTTAAATAATTTTCTATATTTTAAATTATACGTAATCACACAAATAACACATTAATATCATTGTACTATTTACATGAATTTAATATTTTATCATTTCTATTTATTATTTAAAATGTTCAAGACTGTAAGTTGGAACAAACATAATACATATGTCTGAAGAGCTTAGGTTTCAACGGAAGAGTTTTGAGACTGTGAAAACAGACATTATAGACTCCACAAAAGGATGTACTTTTACCTACTTAGAAAGAGAAAGGTGTTCAGGTGAGTGTAATAGAGTTGTTAATGATGTAAGGCACTATCAGTCCTGGCAAATAGTAACTAAACCTTATCCATTGGGTAAAAAAATAAGAAAAATGAAATTTATTTGGAACAGAAGGTGTCTATTTTAGATAATATTAATGACTTAGTCATTCTAAATAATTAAAGAAGAATATAATAGTAAGGAAGATTGAAAAATAGATATATCAGGGTAAATAAATAAAACAAAATTTGTTAAGATTCACTTGAACAATGAATTAAGGTCATGTATAGTTAGAAGCTTATATTCTGATTACTCAGTTGTAGAACAGAAAAGATATAAACAATCCAACAAAGATTCAGAAATGGACAACTGTAATTAGCAAGGGTGATACATAGCTCTCAGACAAGAATGTATTTGAAATGACTGGGACTCTAATCTAGAAAGTGAAATTTAAAAATAGGTAAGATTCAAGCCTGTGAAATTCTAAATGTTATTAAAAATGGATTTACCTGTCAAATATCAAGATACTAGAAGGAATGTGCATTTTTATAGTAGAGAAAAGAACACTAGATTTCCATAACACAAGAGCTCTTTAAACAAGTGTTTATTGGGCATACACTGTGGATCAGGCACTGTGGAAATAGCATGTGCTCAATAAATGTCTCATAAATTTTATTCTACTTTGCTAGACTAAAATTCAAAAAAAAAAAACCTAAACTACATACTTTGATAAGTAGTAAACTAGCATTTATTAACTAAAAGTTAAGCTAAAAACACAAATATGTTCAAGAGATATTTCATTAAATTCAATGTTGATAGATCCATATTAGATTAGTTGAAAGACAGTAGAGACTTTCCAAGTATAACTAAGTTTTGTGTTATAAAATAAATATCAGTCTTTCCTATTAAACATATCTTGATCCTGATAGGATAGGAAAAGTTTAAATTGAACACTCAAGGGAAACTCTGTAGGAGTTTTGACTTTATGAAAATCTAGATACCAGGTACTAAATTTTATTATTAAGAAGCATGAGGACCTATGGATATTTAAGAATTGAATGTTACATCATCAGTATATTGCATTGTGTATTTACCACCCAAAATCAAATCTTCTTTTGCCACCATATATGTGACCCCTTATCATTGAATTGTACACTTGAAACTTACATAATTTTATTAACTGGTGTCACCCTAATAAATTTAATTTTTTTAAAGAATTAAATTATATATTATTAATCAAGCAGTATAGAGGAGAATGTATTGTGGGATCCTTTGAGATATTTTCCACATTTTTAAATCTACAAATAATAGTTTATAGAGGCTTCACATTTACCTTAGTCTTTTATAAAGATTGTATTTATTTATTTTTAGGGAAAGGGGAGGGGAGGGAGAAAGAAAGGAAGAGAAACATCCATGTGAGAGAGGTACATTAGTCAGTTGTCTCTCGTACACTCTGTATGGCTACCCTTTTGTTCTCAGGCTGGTGCCCAATCCACTAAGCCTCCCCAGCCAGGGTCACCTTATATTCTTCCCCCTACCATTACCACATCAGCCCATAGTAGAAGATTTATTCTTTTACTATCTTTGAGATAGGGGTTAAGGAGAAAGAATGTGACATATACTAGTGGAGGAGAAGGAATTTAATAAAATCTGTGGACCAGATGAAGAAAAATGGGCTAAATGAGAGGTAATTCACAACCTGTAAATCAGCAGTCCTCATAGAATGTTGAAGGATGAACTGATACAATATGGGGAGGGGCCTCTGGCCAAGGACCTCAGGGCTCTGTGCTTGGTAACAATACGTTCAACATTCTTATCAACAATCTGGATGATGACAGTGGAGTTATTATCCAATGGCAGGCTTCAAGAGCGAGTAGAAAATGTGAGATAGTAGAACAAAACTGGAGGAATCCCAATAGGCCAAAATTTATAGGGTGAGACTGGAAAAATGAAATTTAAGTGATATGCATAAAATCTTATATTGGCGTCTTACAATAAAGGGTGGGGAATATATGGCCAAAAAGAAGTGAAAATGTACCTTTGGGACAGAAACTTAACCTTCTAAATCTCAGCTCTCTCATGTATGTGTTGGAGGTAATGGTAAGGTTGTTACAAAAAATAAATGTGCTATGCATATAGAACACACAGTACTTAGCATGTAGTAGGGCTCAGTACAACTTAGCTAATGTTCTTATGGTTAAATATCTTGTATCGGATTTTGTAATCTGCCAAATATCTCATTAACCCCATCATAAACTGTCAAAATGAAACACAACGAGAAATTTCATGTGCTGTTCAACAGAAAATACTGTTTCTCTTCTATCATTAAAATTGTATTACACCCTGGCTGGTATGGATTGAGCACCGGCCTGCAAACTGAAAGGTTACAAGTTCAATTCCCAGTCAGGGCACATGCCTGGCTTGCCGGCCAGGTCCCCAGTTGGGGGCATGTGAGAGGCAACCGATGACATCTCCCTCTCATATTTAAAAAAAAATTTGTATTACTCTTAAGAATGTAGAATGCTAGTAATATTTCAGATCTTTTCAGATAGAACAGTAAGGCACAATTCTGAGAGTTGAAACATGGATTTGAAATAAGATTAACCCACTCTGTCGCTAGCTACAAGTGTGATTTGGGGCATATTATTTCACATCCTTGTGCCTTAGCTTTCTAATCTGTAAAATGGAAATAAGAATAGCTAAGTCATAGAGCTGCTGGGAGGAAGGACAAACAGAAAATATTAATTATTTTATTTAATTAATAATTAAATATTAATTATTGTAAAAATTAACAAGTTATATTTGTCATATAAATTAAATAGTTTGCATTGCAAGAAAAAGTCTTTGAATATTTATATTACAAAGCAATTTAATAAACTTCCATTATCTATATGAGGGTTAAGTAGAATTAATCATCCACATGTTTATAGCTCATATTAGATATTCTATCAACAAAAGACTGTATTAGTTCCACATTTTGATAGTCTTAATACTATTAAGAACTTGTGCAAAAGCCTATCCTTGAGGCATTCATTTGCTATTCATTAAAAACTAACTTCATGTCAGGGCTGGGTCTCTTGAAAACTGGAGAAAGCCATCAGCTCAAAATTGAGCTTCTTTCACACTTTCTTTTCTGCTAACCGCTTTTATTTCACATTCTTCTCCCTTATATATTTTCACTTCATTTGAAATAAAAGTTGTACCTGTTACATTGTTAACATCTGATAAGGCTGTGATTCTCTGATTGTCTCATACTCATGCACGTGTACTTTAATCAAGACCAGAAATCATAAAACAAGAAACTGAATCTATCAACCTGAATTATTCACAGTACTCCAAAAAATTACCACAACCTGCAATTGTCACAACTCTATCAACATGTTTTACTCACAAAAGACATGACAGATGTTAGTAAGAAAGAGTCAAAACTAATGCATTCTCAAGGACAAGTTGACATACTCACTTTATAAGCCAAAAAGTAGAAGTACAATAAATTGTAGCAAGAAACTTGTCCATTCTTAAAGGACCTTAAGGATTATTACACTTTAAAAGAGATAATACCTGTTTCTCCTAATTTCCATTGCAATTTGGCAAGAAAGAAATTTCAAAATTGATTAGATTAAGCCTGTTGAATAGATGAGGTGTATTTCATATCTCCAACGTTTTAGAGTCAACAAAGATCATTAACAAGTTGAGTATGGCCTTTTGCAGGCAGACAACTTGCTTCCACTTTTAGTGTTATATTTTAAATTAAAATTGAATCTATATGTTTCTGAAACTTTCACACTTGACTATTTAAAACACATTTTCAAGTGAATTTGACTATCTTTTAAAAATTTCCCTGATGACTGTGAGAAGTGGGAGAAACATCTAGGAAGGAAGCTCCATTTCCTTTCCTCTCTGCTTTCCAACAATGTCCCCCAAACATATCAAATTCATGCAGTTGAATATAAAAAAGTAAGCAATTTCTCAGCACAATAATGATATTAATGATTTTAGAATGAAAAATAAAACCTTCAAGAATCAACCTGTCACTTGTGATAGAACCAAGGGACCAGTTTGTTGGGCAGTTGTTACCACCCAGGGATTAACATAGCTTCTTCCTTGTTTTATACTTTCTGTTCTAAAATTTTTATTCCTAAATAGATTAACATTAAATAAACATTAAAATTTTATATCTGTTGTTTCAGAATCTGGCTAAAGATTTGGCACTGACATTAACAGTTGGCAAGTGCTCTCATATTCTAAAAAGAAATGCTGGACACTAGGATTCAATGGATAGCTGGACAAATGTTACTAAATTCTCTTCTTCACCTTGCTAAAACAAGGCTAGGGAGTTATGAAGAGGAAAAATTAGGATTAAAAAGAGCTTTGTCTTTGCCTTGGGATAGGAAGATAGCTGGAGTGGTATAAGAAGGGAATCCAGGAGATAGCAATCATTAGTGGGGCAAATTTCCTTTTTCCATTTAGCAGAATAAGAATGCATCAGTTCTGGTGGATCAAGCTGTCAGGTGAAGGTCTGAGGAGTGCTTTCTCTTCTTACCTTTGTAAAAGAACTGTTTATTGCTGACAAGTGGAACTCAGTCAAATAATAGACAACATTGCATTCACTGTTTCAAGTACTCCATGTATACATCTTAAATTATTGTATCTAAATGGAAGGTACAATTCCAAGTTTACAAGTGGGGATTTCAGAGATTTAGTAACTTCCCAGTGTCACAGAGTTAGATAATAGTTCATAATTGAAAAAAAAAGACTTTTAAAATTATTTTCAGAAAGAAGAGCAGGGAGGGAGGAAGAAAGGGAGAGAAGTATCAATGTATGGTTGCCTTTCACCTGCCTCCAGCTAAGGACCTGGCTGGGGACCTGGTTTGCAACCTGATTATGTGCTCTGACTGGGGAATCGAACCACCAACCTTTGGGTTTGCAGGCCAGCGCCAATCCACTGAGCCAGCTAGGCCTATGTTTTTCTTTATATCTGGTACATTGTATAACTAGAGAAAGAAACTGAATTGGAGTAGCAAAGAGATTAACTTGAAATTGTATCACTTGTATGAGGACACTGTAGAGTAGGTGTTCCCACGGTTGGGGTGAGTGGTAGCAGGTCCTCTGAGGAACCTAGTGACAAACTCTACAAGGAAAGTCATCTTTTGGACACCATTCATAACCAAGAGAACTGGTTGAAGTTGATGTTAAACAGAATAGCACCAGCCACATAAGACTATCCTCCCCTTCTTTAATCCCTCTTCTTCCTCCAACATGAGGCACCAGGTGCAGAGGGAAGAAGGTTCAAAGTGATATAACATAAACAATGAAACAGATCTCACCTTACCTTGCATGTGAGTTGAGACCTTATCTGATAATAAGAGTTGTACATCGGACTAAAGATTTGACTTAGACCAGACTGGGCTTTTTGAAAGCTGAAAGTGAATTTGAATTGCTATGAGACTATTTTTCATGGATAAAAATGAAAATAGAAAAGTATGTTTGCAATATTGTCCAAGGAAAAGGAAAGCATGTTCCAGAGAACAAATCTGAAAGTAGTGGTTGGAGAAAAACAAAGTTAACCTTTTTGGTATATCCTATTGAATTTAGCCCATTCAAAATGCTAATGGCTTTTCATTTTTATTCACATAATTTTACTGTATTTTTTCATTACCATTAATCCCTCCATACCCTCTTCCACCTCCACCCACCCCATCCTCCCTGCAATCACAATGTTGTCCTTATCTTTGAGTCCTTTTTCTTTTTAGCTTAATTCCCCCACCTTCAGCCCACCTTCCAAAGCTGTCAGCCTGCTCTCTCTATAAGGGTCTGTCTCTATTTTGATTGTTAGTCTAATTTGTTCAGTAGATTCCACATATGAGTGAAATCATATGATATTTGTCTTTCCCCAACTGGCTTATTACACTTAGCATAATGTTCTCCAGGTCCATCCATGCTGTCACAATGGGTAATTTTTTTTCTTTTTTATAGTGCTGTATTACACTGTATAAATGTACCATAGTTGTTTTATCACTCATCTACTGATGGACACTTGGGCTGCTTCCAAATCTTGACTATTGTAAATAATGCTGCAATGAACATAGAGGTGCTTATATTCTTTTGAAATAGTGTTATGAGTTTCTTCAGATAAATTCCCAGAAGTAGAACCACTGGGTCATGAGGCAGTTCCATTTTTGATCCTGCCATTTATTAACTGAGTGAACTTAGGCAAATTATTTAAACTGAAAAAAAGAAAAAAAAGAAAAAAGCTAATGGCTTCTTTTTCTCTTTTATCTGTATTCTGTTATCACTGTCTGTGCTTATTTTCCACCAGTTTCTGAGGTTGTAAACTGCCAGGGTCTTTCACAAAGTTGTAGGAAGTTCTGGTGGGCTAACGTTCTCCAGGTTCTTAAATTCTCTGCATCTGTATTTAACTACTTGGATATGGGCAAAAAATTAGCCCTTTCTCAGTTTTCAGACCAAATTTTCTCACACAAATCATTCATGAGCTAGGGAATCGTACCAAGTATTTGGTAGTGACTGGTCAGGATCATGCTTATGCATCTTACACATTTTGGCATCTGTTAAATTACTTTTGGCTAAACCTAGGCTACAGTACATTCTCTTCCTAATTTTATCCTGTTTTTATGTTTCCCTCTTCCCCCTGAGTGCTTTAGAGATATTTCCTTCTTTTTCTCCACCCCTCTATCTCTAGGTCCCTGGGTAACTAAAGCAGTGAGTGATCCTAATTTGAAGCCTCAATAGAAATGTCCTTAACGTTTTTGGCATTTTAATTATGATGTGTTTTGGAGTGGGTCTCTTTGCATGTATCTTGTTGGGACACTGTGCTTCGTGGCCTTGCATGTCTATTTCCTTCACCAACTTAGGGAAGTTTTCTTTCATTTTTATTTCAAATTGAGTTTCAATTTCTTGCTGTTTCTCTTCTCCTTCTGGCATCCTTATGATGCAAATGTTAGAATGCTTGAAGTTGCTGCAGGGTTGCTTATATTATCCTCATTTTTTTGAATCCTTTTTCTTTTTGTTGTTTGAATTGGGTTTTTTTGCTTCTTTATGTCCCAAATCATTGATTTGATTCTCAGCTTCATCCACTCTATTGTCATTTCCCCATAACTTGCTCATTATTTTCATTAGTGCATCCTTCCTTTCTGCCTGGATCTTTTTTATGCATTTGGGGTCCTCACAAAGTTTCTTTATTTTTTAATTTTATTTTGTTGTTGTATTATACTCATTCCTTTTTTCCTCCCCTCTGTCCCCTTCCCCATTCACCCAATCTCCCCTAAAGTCAATCCCACTTGTTGTCCATGTCGATGGTTCTTCCATGCTGATTCCTTGACTAAACTGCTCCCTTCTTTGCCTCTTCTTCCCTCCTCCCTCCTCCCCTTTGCCCACTGAAGGTCTATTCATTATATTCATAAATCTGGTTCTGTTTTGCTTCTTTGTTTGTTTTGTTCATTGTTGTCCTGTAATGGGTGAGATCATATGGTATTTGTCTTTCACTGACTGGCTTATTTCACTAAGCATAATACTCTCCAGTTCCATCATTGTTGTTGCAAAGGGTAGGAGTTCCTTCTTTCTTTCTGCTGTGTAGTGTTCCATTGTGTGACTGTACCAAAGTTTACTGATCCAATCATCCACTGATGGGCACTTAGGCTGTTTCCAGCATTTGGCTATTGTAAATAGTGCTGCTATGAACATAGGGGTACATAGGTTCTTATGAATTGGTGTTTCAGAGTTATTCAGGTATAGTCCTAATAGTGGAATTGCTGGATCAAAAGGCAGTTCTATTTTTAGTTTTTAAAGGAAACACCATACTATTTTCCATAGTGGCTGCACCACCCTGCATTCTTACCAACAGTGTACCAGGGTTCCCTTTTCCCCACATCCTCGCCAACACTAGTTGTTTGTTGATTTGTTGATGATTGCCATCCTGAAAGGTGTGAGGTGGTATCTTATTGTGGTTTTAATTTGCATCTCTCTGATGGCTAGTGATGTTGAGCATTTCTTCATACGCCTTTGGGTCCTTTGTATGTTTTCCTCAGAGAGTTGTCTGTTCAGGTCCTTTGCCCATTTTTAATTGGGCTGTCTGTCTCCCTGGTATTCAGTCACATTAGTTCTTTGTATATTTTGGGTGTCAAACCTTTGTCTGAGGTATCATTGGCAAATATGTTTTCCCATGCAGTTGGTTCCCTTTGAATTTTGCTGGTGTTTTCTTTAGCTGAACAGAAACTTTTCAATTTGATATAGTCCCATTTGTTTGTTTTTTATTTCCTTTGCCCTTGGTGAAGTATCAGTAACCATATTTCTGCATAAGATATACAAAAGTTTACTGCCTATATTTTTCTCCAGGACCTTTATGGTGGCACTGCTTATGTGTAAGTCTTACCCACCTCAAGATTATTCTGGTGTATGGTGTAAGTTGGTGGTCTAGTTTTATCCTTTTGCATGTTGCTGTCCAGTTCTCCCAACACCGCTTATTGAAGAGACTGTTTTCACTCCATTTTACGTTCCTTCCCCATTTGTCAAATATTAATTGACCATAGAGACCTGGGTTAATTTCTGGGCTCTCTATTCTGTTCCATTGATCTATATGTCTATTCTTATGCCAGTACCAGACTGTTTTGATGACAGTAGCCTTGTAGTATAGTTTGATGTCCAGTATTGTGATTCTTCCTACCTTGTTCTTCTTTACTCACTAAGTTTCTTAAGCATCCACATAACCAGTGTTTTGCACTCTGCATCTGCATCTGAGGTTGGCTATCTCCATTTTCTTCAGTTCTTTTTTCTAAACTTTGATTTGTTCTTTCATTTGTGTCATGTTTCTTTGTTTCCTCATTTTGGCAACCACCATAACTTAAAAAGCCAAAGGTTAAAGATGAAGAGAAAATCTTAAAAGCAGCAAGGGAAAAGTAGTTAGCTACCTATAAAGGAGTTCCTATAAGACTATCAGCTGATTTCTCAAAAGAAATTTTGCAGGCTAAAAGAGATTGGCAAGAAATATTCAAAGTCATGAAAAGTGGGAACCTATAGCCAAAATTGCTCTACTCAACAAAGCTACCACTTAGAATTGAAGGGCAGATAAAGAGCTTTACAGACAAGAAAAAACTAAATGAGTTCACCCTTACCAAATCATTATTATATGAAATGTTAAAGGGGCTTATTTGAGAAAGAAAAGATCAAAACTATAAACAGTAAAATGACAATAAATGCATATCTCTCAATAATTGAATAAAAAAATAACAGAGACAGAATCATGGATATGGAGATTAATTTAATGGTTGCCAGATGAGAGGGGTGTATCGGGGGAATGAGTGATGAGGTGAGGAGGTTAAGAAGTACAAATAGGTAGTTACAGAAACACCATGGGGATATAAAGTGCAGTATAGGAAATGGAGTAGCCAAAGAACTTATATGTATGACACATGGGCCTGAACAATTTCATAGGAATTGCCTGAAGGAGTGGGGTGTGCTGGGTGGAGGGGGCAAAGAGGGAAAATTGGGACAACTGTAATAGCATAATCAATAAATATAATTTTAAAAACTACATTCAGATCACAGCTAATTAGTGCTTGTTTGGAACCACAGAGGGAGGGGGCATTAAATTCAGAGAGGCACAGGGGAACTTTGGGGAGTAATGAAAATGTTCTATATCTTGCTTGGAATGGCAAAATGGACTGTACACTTAAAATGGGTGATTAGTATTATATGCAAACTATATCTTATGTGTAAATATATGAAGATCACAACCCCCCAAAAAAGAAGTGTCCTCTGCTGCCCAAGGCTCCAACAGTCTAGTCCCTAACTTTGTAGCAGTGGCCTTTTCTTTATTGGCCTCGACTAGCAGTGACATGGGATACTGCTATGAAGAAAGTACCAGGTCTAAAGGTAGGAGCAAGAGCTTGAAAAAGGCAAAAAGCACAAATGACTGGTACTGTTAAATGCTGCAAAAAGAATCCAATCAAAGTGTTAGAAGTAAATAATAAATTTAGTCTTGGTAAACAATTCTAACTCCAGGTAGTTCATAATTTTAAGACATACAGGTAGTATATTTTTAAAATATTGTAAATGAAAATTTTATATTATCAGTATTTTAAAATATTTTTTAAATACCGATTACAATTCAAACTCATTTGCCACTTCAAAATTCATAATAATGGGTATAAAAACAATTTTTACACTTGAAGTATTCACTTTCCTTCCAAGTCATCCTTTAGCACTCAGAACCCACAATAAATAAGAAAACTGTAGATAAAAGATGCACCTTTTAGCATTAGTTTAAATAGTAGATGCTGACCCCAAAGTCAAATGATAATCAATACTTTTCTTTTTGTTGGGACTTTTTATGTAAAAAATCTAAAGCTATATTATAAACAATACATTAAAATTTGTCATTAAGAAGAACATTTAGAGAGAGAACACTTTCAAAAAATCAACAAATATATAGCTGTGCAGATACAAGGAATGGATAAAAATATGAATACTAATGAAAAGTCACAAAGTTCTAACATTGTCCTCATAAAGAGAAATAGACAAAAGAAAAGACCACATTATTTCACATGGCTTTGACAACAGCAAATGACTACCATTAACAACCAACAATAGAATTAATCATTTTGAGGGGTAATTCTAAAAGAAGACTAAATAGGAGTTTTTAGAAACTTGAAAAAAAGTCTGTATCATTCACCAGAGTTTGCCAAAAATTTCCTATGTATACTGGAAGTAACTGAAAATATATCTCAAATGTCTCAAAACAACAACAGACCATTCTGTGCAGTATCAAACTGCAACAACAACTCACACCAATTTTTTTAAATGCCTTAAAAAATGGTTTGTGCGAACACTGAAATAGTCAAGAAGATAAAGTTACACTTTTCATCTGAGCTGAGCAGTGGTCTATGCATATTCAAACTAATGTTGCACAATTTAGTACAGCTGTTCATTGTGAACGGATGAAAGATAATCATTGAAGCCAATTCCAACCACCTGACCTCCACCTTCAATCAGAAAAAGAAAGCAGTAGAGTAGGAAGATGGCTTGCATGCCAATAAAGGGAAAAGGGTGACAAAATGTAAATTTCTTTGTGATATGTGTGAATATTTTCATAAAACGCTGTTGGCAACTTTACATCTTTCCTTGTGGCACTCCATGTTTATAATTCCGGTGGCTAAAATTCACATAATTACTATTTTAATTTCGCTTTGAGAATTCTACTGGGCCTCTTTTGTGCCTCATCAACTGAACAGCTGTGTGTGTCTTCAAGCTAAAGTGCCTACTTATTGTTTCAAACATTTTAAGGAAATAAAATGAGGATTGTATTTGTGACTATTATGAAAAGAAAAAATAATCTCATGCCCTTGGAAGATGAGGGAATTGCTTTTTTATTTGGTCTTTAGGAACAACACATGCAAAGCATTTGTGAAGCCAACACAGCTGCAGGACCCACTTACCATACCAATTCTGTCTACTCGGTGTACTTTCTCGCTTTTATAGATTCAAATTTAATACATATGAAATGCATTTCCTGCCATGACTCCAGAATACTGTCTTTAAATTCAGTATTTCAGTGATATTGCATCCTGCCCCAAAGGGAGGTCAGTTATCTTAGTATTTCCTAATGTTACCTTTGTAGCAAATCCTTTCTTTCCTCCCATCATGGTAGAGAGACTACTTAGCAAGAAGTTAGATTCATGGAAATGTAAATACACAACTAATATGTTACCAATAATTTAATGGGCAAAGCCTATTTTAGTAAGTCATTTTCATTTCAAAACTTGATGGTTCTTCATTAATTCTGTACAGAATACAAACTCATGGGATGTTATTTTAAAATAAAAATGACAAGTTAATATTGATAATTATAAAGCATCACCTTAGGACTGATCCTTAATGTCTTTCATAAAATTATTTCCTCTTGTAAGTCTGTCCAAAGGGACTAGAAAACAGGCATCTTGGAATATTACTTACCTAAATAAACAAAAACATCTATAATTCTTTAAAAATAATAGAGTAGTATAATATAGTATAATAAATGTATGATTGTACAAATTAATAAATTAGTGTAATAGAGGTGATGTATCTGTAAATGTGCTTAGCGTTCTGTCCTTTATTTTCTAGTTACATTTTAGCTTCAGATAAATAATTCATTTGTATCAGAAAATTTCATAATAGATTAATTGGCCCTAAAACATAGAGATGGAGAACCATAAACATATTACTTAGTAAAGCATTTAACAGGACCTAATAAAAACTCAGGGCTTTGGAGTGCTGTAGAGCTTATGAAAATTTCATAAGCCATCTATATGGACCAATAAATACCACCTAAATCTTTGTGTCCTGTTTTTCTTTAAGTACATTTATTATTTTACTATTAAGTATGTATGTAGAAGCACATAAAAATATTTTAAAAGAATGTGCCAAAGATAAAATATAGAATATATAAAAATAAAGATGCTTCATTTCCCTTCCAAAGTTATATAAAATAGTAAAATATGTTTTAAAAATCTGGTTCTAAATTTAGATTAGTTGCCCATTTGCTCTTAATGTCTCTCAGAACTGGAAAAGTAACTCACAAACCTACTTAAATATAAGTAAAAAAAGTATAACCTGAGCTGCATTCACTAACCAGGACACTTATTTTTCAGTTTCATCCACAAAATGCACTCAGCAAATTTCCATCTTCCCTAATGTTAGTTTGTGTGTTTTTTTCTGAAAAATTAAGTGAAAGGTTATTTATTTATTTATGTCTCTATTTAGCTATAAAAGCCACGTTTAATCAAGTGTACCCAAAGAAAGCTTTTCACCATTTAGGAAATGTTTTTAATAATGTGTGGAGAAGATAGTGTTTAGAAAATATAGTTTTGTTTTGTTTTTTAAAGATTTTATTTGTCATTTTTAGGCAGAGGGGGAGGAAGGGAGAGAGGCAAAGAGGAAGAGAAACATCAATGTATGGTTGCTTTTCACCTGCCTCCAGCTACAGACCTGACTGGAGACCTAGCTTGCAACCTGGTTATATGCCCTGGCTGGGAATCGAACCAGTGACCTTTGGGTTTGCAGGCTGGTGCCTTATCCACTGTGCCACCAACCAGGACAGGAGAATATAGTTTTAATTTACAAAAAATGTTTCCAAAAATCACAAAAACCTCCTCCTTTAAAAATAATTTGAGATTTAAAGATTAATTTCATAAAATTTGGAATGCATAGATGACTATTTAGAATTGTCCTAGAACTATTTTCAGCAATAAAATAATATTAGGAAATTTTCAAAATGCTCTCTCCCATAACAAACAAAGAATTTGCTTCAAAAATGGTTTACCTTCTTGTTCTAGCTGCTTGACTTGCATATCACTGGAATGTCATTCTTTCCTTACTAACATGAAGGCTTAGTATATGCTTTTGGTAAGATTTACTGTTAAAGATAGTAGCTGTTAATCTATATTTCCATTATCATCTTATCAATATCTTATTTAGCTTGGCCAACTTTCTGTCATTCTTATTAGCTCATAAGCTCTAACGTGAATAATATGAGCTTGCACCACATGTAGAAGGGCCAGCTCTGCCACTTTCCAGTCATTACTTGTGTTTTCATCATCACCACTGTTCCTAATAAGCAGGTTTTCTTTCTTTCCCTCCTTCATCTCCTTCCTTCTTTCACTTTTTCCTTTCTTCCTTCCTTCCTTCCCCTCTCCCCTGTTCTCCTTCTTTGTCTCTGCCCCCCTTTTATTTTGCAGAAGTAGTTCTTAGTTTCTTGTCCATTTCCTGAGGGTTAGTTAAGTTAAAACTATATATAATTAGTAAACCCATGTAACTTAGCAGGACACAAATTGAAGTATTTCATTATATGTAGAAAAAAAGAAAGCAAGGTACCACTGCCAACTACTCAAGTTTTTAATTTCTCACTCTTTTCTTGATGTGTCTTGTTACTGTTCATAACCAATGGCCATAGACTATGCAGACTGAATGTAAAGAAACACAGTGCCAATTCATACTTTATACTAATAAAGATTAATTTCTTCCTAATTTTTACATTAAAAAACACAAAATTGTTTTCAGCACAAAAAAGAAATTATAATTACATGTCATAAGGTGTTAGCTAAAATCATAATCATATTGCATTATATAAATCTATCAAGTCAAGAAGGGTGTCAATCTTATACAATGTTATATGTCAATTGCATCTCCATAAAAATACATTTAAAAAAATAAATTTAAATGTTAATATTTTCTATGTGCACTCCACTGGTTGACCTGAACCACCTTTGAGGTTTGTGCTTTGAAGACCACTGATGTAGACATTGAGGTGACATGATGACTTTTGAACAGGAGGACAACATTGTGACAGATCAGTGTTTGAGAATGTTCACTCTGTGTAGAGAATAATTTGAGTAGGTGACACAGCAGTTCAATAAGAATGTTGTTTATTTTTTATTTTATATATATATAATGAAAAATATACTGCATTATATACAGTATATTATAGAAGAGTAAAAATGAAACCCTAAACTATAGCAGGGAGAGGGAAAGGGAAAAAGAAACAGAAGGCCAAGTCTGAGTCACTGGGAATGGTGAGGTGAAGAAGGGGATGGCATTATGATGCCTCCTATGTGTCTTACCTGCACCACTGGGCTGTAGCCCCGCAATTATTACAGACATCGCATGGGAAGAAGACGTTTGGCATAAGTGTGAGAACTTACTCAATTTCATATGTGTTTAACACACAAGTAGACATATAAATATGAATATATTTATATGAATATAAAGCTAGGAGCTGAGAAAAGAAGTTTGGGGTGAAAAACATCAGTTTATAATTTGAATTAGGGAGAAAAGGCATGGGACACTGTGAAGGTCATTGATAATGTGAGACAAAGGAGAGAAGAAGCTCTACTTGTATTCACAACTTTCCTGTGTTAATTTCTTAGATTCACCAATTCTCTACCTGGAAAACATAAGAACACGAATCTGAGACTCTGTGACAATAAGGCATGAGCAAGGTCAGGAAATGGGAGGTACGTCTGGTCTTGTAGTTCAAGCTCATTGTATGCTGCTTGGGAATAATGCACCCAGGGTATTTCTGCAGAGAAAACCCGGGACAGTTGAGTAATGGAGACACCCACTGGGGAGGAGGGAGGGAGCAGCAGAGCAGAGGCACATGGGCAGGCCATCAACATGGTGTGGGGACAGGATGGGGAAACAGGACCAACTGTGGGGCTCATGCCCCACACACAGGACATGTGCATAAGTATTGATCATTATTGCATTCACTTAAAATATTTTAGTGATTTTAAAAATTAATTATTAAATGTTTTAAGAGCTTGTTCAAATAAAGCCCATGTATAATGTATATCTAAGAAATAATAATTTTAAAAGCCCGTGTAATACTCAGTACCATCCTCAGTACCTTTTATTGTCCCATATTTACCCCTTCCCTCTTGAATCACAGTGTTTTCCCTCCTTCACAGAGGTAACTAGTAACCTAAAATTTATGTTCTTCATTTCTTGCTTTTCTCTAGATTTTCCAAATGTATATATACATATTTTATAAAATATCATTTGTAAAAGTTTTGTACTTGGTAAAATTTTACCGCACGCAGAGAATGCACTGGATGAAATATTTCTGGCACCGTGGAAAATTCTATATTCACTAACAAAAATGCTTTATCATCTCAGATGTACAGTGTTACTTCTAATGGGAAACATTTATTGACAATCATGTAGTCAGGGTTTTAAGTTCATATAAAATTTCTGTTGTGCCAATCACTGTTTAATTGGTCTTGAGTACTCTGAGAGACTTAGCACTAATTTTTATCTTCTAGCATAATTACAGCTTTTCATCTTCCAAGGATTCCTGTCTTCCATGCCTTCAAAATCATTCACATACATTGATTTTGGGTAGGGTATGTCCTGGCTTTTGCTTGTAAAAGAATATTTTCCTTTCAGAGAGAATTCATGAGCACACAGTATTTTTAAGGCTTCAACTTCACAATTTAAGGGAATTCTCAAAATCATATGAACTGTTTACAGAGGCTCTTTGATTTTGTCCTGAATGAAACACACACACACACACACACACACACACACACACACACACACAGCTATCCTCACCCACAAACACATGGGCACTCACCTAACAGCTAGACAAGGAAGCAAGATATTAAGATTAAACTAATCAACTCATAAATATCTGTATTTCAGAAATGCTATAAAGAAAATATCAAAGCAAAGCACAAGAGCAGAAAAATTCTTGTAACCTAAATAACAAAAGGTGCCCATATAAGTGCACAGAAAAGTAAATTAATGTACAAATTACCTAAAAGAGACAAATAGCCCATTAATATCAAAAATGATTTCTAAGCATAAAACTACAAAAATAACAAAAACAAAAATGAAACAAAGACCTTGCCTAGGATGGGAGAGTTTATCGAAAGGATAAACTATTGGATAGCTATTTCTCAGCCTTTTTCAAATGTCTTAAGATGCTTACTGTCTATGTACTGTCCTGTTCTCCAAGAGAAAGGCACAAATATTTAGGTTTCAGACAGTTAATCCCCATGCTTATATTAGCTATAGAAAGAACAGTGTGAGTGCCGACTATAGATAATTGGCTAAATAGCATAGTACAGTAACTCAATATGATAACATTTGGTTAAGTCATTAGGGTCACATTCTTTAAAAATGATTGAGAATATTAAAAGGCACTAGAGGAATATGCTGAATAAAGAACTAAAGTAAAAAAATGACATGTCAACACTCTGGCTGTTGGCACAGTAGATAAGGCCCCAACCTGTGAACCTGAAGGTCGCTGGTTCGATTCCCCAGCCAGGGCACATAACCAGGTTGTAAGCCAGGTCTCCAGCCAGATCTGTAGCTGGAGGCAGGTGAAAGGCAACCAACATTGCTGGTTCTCTCCCTCTCTGCCTCTCTCCCTTCCCCTCTCTCTGGAAATAATGAATAAAATCTTTTAAAATATATAATAACTAAATAAATGACATGTCACTAAAACTTCTATTAGAAAATAGCAAAAAAAAAAATGTAGTTAACATAGTTTTATGCATACATAAAAGGTATTACCCTACAAAGTATTTTGGGTGGGGGTATTAGATTAAAAAGTAATTGGCCTTATTGATGTTTGGAAATTATTATTAACTATTTAAAATTTTTATTTAACAAATAATTACTCTAATGCACAAAAATTACAGCTCTCAGTATATGAATGCTATAAATTCTGCAAATTAACTTTCCCCACATGTTTTTAAATAATTTCATATATAAGCTATATTCATATTTTTCTTATATCATATGCTATTCTTTAAGGCATTTCTGTACTATAAAGTATTTTTTCATTATTTTGCTTATTTACAAAGATAATATCTCAATTGGAAGCTAGTACAGAACTGAAAAAATCACACAATTATTTTTTCCCCTATTAATCATGTATAAAACTGCAAGTCAATTTTATAAGGAACATATTCTTCAGTGATTTATTGAAGGAAACTCCTTAATGCCTAAAGAAGACATTTTTCTTAAATGTACATGAAACTGAAACATATGACAACAATTAGCAATCTTTCAAAAACATTTTAAAATCCAATTTTTATTCCCTTTTAATAATTACATAAGTTGAGCAGCTATTTTATTTCTCTATATGATAAAATTATGTATCTTTTTACCTTTCATTTTACTTAGAAATAATAATATTCAGTTTTTGTCTACAGGTTTTTAAAATTAATTCTTCACTTTAAATTAGTCAAACTCTTTCAAGACTTTGATAGAATTTCTAATATAAGGGAAAAGGACTAATAAGGAGGAAGGAAATGAAAGTTCTTAAATTTAATTTCTATTCATTTGAAAATTATTTTAAAAATCAACAGTAATTGCCTTAAAAGGTAGGGAAATTGTTTTATTAAGTTCTAGAATTATTTTCAACAGTGTGGTGACTATAGCCATGAGGGTGGTGAGTAGAGGTGGAAGAGTGTTTAGGGATAATGAATGGTAATTGACAAACTACAATAAAAATAGTGTAAAAATGAATAAAGAAATGTTTTGCATTGTGCCATGTTAGTGTCAGTATTTCTGCCTCTGGTCTGCTTTCCTTTCAAATAATTCTGTATAAGTAGTCCCAAAATATGTGTTCATCAAGTAAAAATGAGGTGTTATTTCACGGTTTTATTGGGTTTTTTTCCCATAATACTCTATACCCATTATAATAAATATTCCATAAATTAATTACCGGTGTCATTTTAAGTCTCATGAAACATCCCTGAGTCAAGAAAATTCCAATACTTTAAAAGTTCTAACACTTAAAAGCTCTAATACCTTGGTTTTCAGGCAGCTCTTTTCCATACATGAAGCCAGGACCAGTAGCTTCTTCCCTTTCTGCTTCTCTTGTATCACCCTTTGCTGGTCCAGTTTCTTCTCTCTGTAATTACCTTTCTCTCTAGCTATCACACCACCCCTCACCCCCCAAAAAACCCTGCTTATTATTTTGAGGCTGAGTTTAAACCACATTTCCTAGGCAAAATTTCCCTTATCAGCTTTGTATCAATGTGATACTCTCCTTATTTTCATTTCTTGAAAGCCCCAGGGTCTGAATTATTTTCACATGCTCTAAACTAGAGCAGTTGAAATATTTTTTGATAAAGAAACACTCACCAGATGAAAACTTACATAGATCATCCAATATAAAATGTGCTTCAGAATTTTTGGCTAAGATTTGCATTCATAATCTTATTTTGCTGTTAATCAGTGAAAACAATGAGGCTGCTCTGAGAGTTGTTTGAAAGGAGGGAATTTGGGTAACATTTATTATCACATCTACTAGCTGTACCTTTTCACTTATTTCTAAAAATGTTTTAAGTTGTACAATATCAAGAAATCAAGAAATCGTAGCTCACACAATAAAGTTGCGTTTGGTGATAGAATTTAACATGTTGTCTTTCAATCTCCAGACCTTTCCATTACATTGTCCCAGAAGAAGGGCAGAGGTATAGTAAGAAATGTCAAAGTTGAATTACATCTTACCTGGCACAATTAGGCTGGTAATCAATCTGTATGTCAAAAATAAATACGTCAATAGATAGATAAATAAATAAATAAATTTGGAGACAATTTCGAAAAAATTTCTTTTTATATAAAACATACAAAGGTCCACATAGTGGCCACTTTTAAACTATGGATAAGGCCTTTTCTATGCAAGCACCTGCTCCTTTGAGATTCTCAAAATCTTTCTACATGAATTACTCTAATTCATCATCCACAAAACACAGCAGGAACTTCTAAATACTTTAGAAGCAAGTATCTCATCAAAATCATCTAATTTTTCATGATTTTTCCCAATAACATACTGTTGTTTTTTCTACATCTAACTTAACTGCAATTTTAATCAAAACCTTCCAAAGTATTTAACTTACTTTTGTTAGAAACATGTTTTGGGCTCCCATATTGCATCTGCTTACATAAAATTCAATTCATTCAAATGCGCAAGTTAACATGAAATTGAATGTAATAGTAAATAACTAGCATAAATAGACTTGGAAACAAAACTAAATGGCTCTTGGTTAGCATACAACACATCTATAGGGCGCAGGACTGCATTGGCTTGAGCAACATCGTGCTACTTTGAACTTCCATCCTATCAGGGGCTTTTACAGGACATGGATTTATCTCATAGTCCAGTGAGTCATGAAATGTACATGTAGAGGGTTTGTATTGTAGTAATTACTTACCACAACTCTGTGATAGAAATATAAAATGTAGAAAAAAACATAAAGTACATCTTAAATCTATCTGTAATATCATTTTACTACTCACCATTAAAACATTACTTGATGTTGTTCAATTGACTACAAAGACAAACATATACTAAACAGATGGCTGAGACTTGAATCGATGCAAGTGAGTTGAATATTTTTTGACTTTCATAACATGTGACAAGTTATGCTAGGTTTCAGAAGAATACTGATAAAAAAAAAGATACATTCCTCCATAGAACTTATATTTTTGAGTTTTGGGCTCCAAACTTTTTGTTCATACATCTTTACCAACCAAAATATTTCAACATTGTCTATATCTATTTCTGTATCTGTATGTATTTATCTATTAAATATATACTACCTACATACTTCTATATACATATATATGTATATTTATAAATTATATACATGTACCTATGTACATATTCTGCTTTATGAAATGCACAGTCAGCTTTGAATTCCATGGATATGAATTTGGTAAAATTAAACTTTACTTCCACCACTGTATATAAGGTGACATGCACAAAAGTGAGTTTTTCTTTTTAACATGGTCAGTATAAAGATAGTCATTCATTTGATAAAAATGGTAGGCCATATGCACAGTGATTGAAAATGTTTATTTTGTGCTCTACACAAAAAACAAACATACCTGCTTTCAAGATAAGCTAACAAGTTGGTGCATACAAAAAGTTTTACAATACCCATGAGAGTGTTTTAAATTATTTTTTAAGAACTGTTCATTCCTCCCTCCCTGCCCTTCTCTCTAAAAATAATGAATAAAATCTTTTTTTAAAAAAAAAAGAAAGAAAAGAAAAGAAACAAGAAATGTTCATGAGTTTCTACAAAACCCTAGCACTTGCGAGCACATGGTTTGAAGACCATTACCCTCTGGTCTGGAGCATCCAGTGCAGTGTCTGACACAGAAATTCTCTGTGATATGTATTACTTGACAAATGTTATTTAAGGAGAATTGTTCATATACTTGAACAACAAACTATATTCTTACACTTAAATTTTCAGTGCTTTAGAAACATTTATGCATTCTAAGAATTGAAAAACCTAATTGAAATCGTTACAATTTTTTTAAAAGTTTACATGCTTCAAAACCATACTGTCAGATTGGAGAATATAAAATGGAAACATGTATTAGCCCTTTCTGCATTTACATTAGCTAATTAGTACAACAAAATATGGCTTATAGTTTGGAAGGGGAAAGAAGAAGAGTGGAAAAAGAAGGGGCAAGAGAAGGTGGAAAGAACAAAAACTGTGTTAAGACTTTGCACATTATCTGCATCTCACGTGGAGAGAAAACAGTGACTATCACCAGCCAAAACCATCGTGCACAGTTTTCCAGAAATGAACATAATAAAGTTGTGACACATGGCCGTGCATTTTGATAAAACTTAAAATGATTTGCTTTTTCTTCTAACCTTTTAAAGACACTCAAAAATTAAAGAGGTTCACACAGGAAATCATAATTAATTGTAGAATTTGTAAACATGAAAGTGAGTATAAGAACTTCTATTGGCATAAATTGCAGCACTCATTCTGCACAGCATATGTACTGTAATAAGCTGATTGTAAATGTGGACAATAAGTCACTAGCAATCATCAATTTAAACTAGACGCAGGAGGCCAGCAGTGGCTCGGTACTGTTCTGTGACAGTAAAGCCATGGTGAAAGAATTTCTAGGCTGATTAAATTTCCCATCTGGGTGAAGCATGTCTGCTCCTTTCTTTTCCTTTAATTTAACAAGTATTGCATGGGACCAAGGAATGTCAAAGCAAAACTCTCCATACAGATGCAGACCACATGCATTTGTGCCAGCTCACATGATTACAGACACACAGGGCGCTGTTGTGGTCTGGCAGTTGCAGTCGTCCATTTTCATTAATTTGTGGTTTGAAGATACTACCACTTTTATGAAGGAACCTGTTTTCTGGTGACTCTGGTAAAAAAGCTAAGTCCTAAAAGCCAAAGAGTAGAAAGAACCACATGTTTGGAGATCGTGCTAAATTTCAAATATTTCTAACAGAGAACAATTCAGTTACAATAAAAATAGGTTCTATACAAAAAACAAACAAACAAAAAAACTCTTTGCAGATTGTGTCTACTAAGTACTTTCCTCATTTTTACTTACTCGTTTGTTAGAAAAGGCACAACCAACAAGCACTTGACTTTTCAAGTCATGAAAGCCTTGGAAAATAGGCCAAATAAGAGAAATACCTCACACATGAGAAGTCAGTATTTATTCTCTGATTACTGAAAGGATGACCTAAAAACATAATTAGTTCAGCCCTGGCTGGTGGCACAGTGGATAAGGCACTGGCCTGTGAACCCAAAGGTCACTGGTTCGATTCCCCAGCCAAGGCACATAACCAGGTTGCAAGCCAGGTCTCCAACCAGGTCCACGGCTGGAGGCAGGTGAAAGGCAACCATACATTGATGTCTCTCTCTGCCTCTCTCCCTTCCCCTCCCTCTGAAAATAATAAGTAAAATCTTTTAAAAAATTAATTTAGCTCCTGAATAGTATTACTTTAAATCAGCTCTAAAAATAGGCAGTTATATGCATTATATAAAGTCAAACCTCCTGTTCTCAATGTTCTTGTCATCATCTGTTTGAATAATATTTCATCCCTGCTTTCCAGGCAGAATAAGAGACAGCCTACCTCTACAATAGAGAGGGCAGTTTGCCCTGCATTATGACTTTTGGCTATTATTGACCATAAAAATCATAGGGCTCTGCAGGTGGAAAAGAGCTTTCATTTTCTAGAAGGGGACACAGAACTTGTAATTTGCTCAAGAAATGGATTTTATTAAAGATGGGGATTAGGCCAGTGCCTAGCACCACTCTGCTATGAGCGGCTTCCCATCTGCATAGCTCTAGCAACACTAAACCAGTGTGGCATCAGATTCAGTCACAAAAAGAGCCCAGACATAGGGGAAGGAATAAGCATTAATTACTTCCAGTAACCAGTTTGTTTTATATTGTTATTCTACTGTGTTTCCAAACTCACAAACTCTTATAAGCTTTTACTGTACAAGGATGGAACACTTAAGAGATGTTCGGAAGAAAAGATACTCCTATCCTTGTAGCCACTTGTGCTATTTATATCATGGTTGCTTTCACTTTCTCCTGCTTCAATTATATAAGGTCTGTTGTGAAAAAGTCCAGCCATTGTTAATGTAACAGGAACGGTTTGTGACATCCAGGTAACCTGGCAGCCAAGGACAGAAGACTAGAATGTGCATGTGTGAGCAGACGACTTCCCTGTAGTGGAGGCAGTATTCACCACTGAGTCAGCACGTGTACTGTGTGGCTGTCATGTTCAAAATAGTTGAGTGAGTAGAGCAACAAATCTACACCAAATTTTGCATTAAGCTTGAACATTACTCGATGGAAACTATTTGGATGATTCAGAAGGCCATAGCTGTGGGCAACTGGTGATTGGCAGCTTCATTACCACAATGTGCCCACTCAGGCATCACATTTCATGAGGAGTTTTATGGTGAAACATCAAATCATCTAGGTGACTCAGCCCTCCTACAGCTCAGGTTTGGCACCCTGTAATTTCTGGCTTTCCCAAAAACTAAAATCACCTTTGAAAGGGAAGAGATTTCAGCCTGTCAAAATTCAGGAAAACACAATGGAATAGCTGATGGTAATAGGGAAAACTGTATGAGGTCACAAGGTGCCTGCTTTGAAGGGGACTGAGTCATTATTGTCCTATGTAATACAATATATCTTGTGTCTTCTTCTATACATTTTTCTATTTTCATAGTACATGGCTGGATATTTTCTGGACAGGCCTCATAAATGTCTGACACCTCAACTCTACTACTCTGTGTGTGTGATTTGATGTATTTTCTATAGTGAGCCCATTTGTTAGGTAGACTAGCATTTCTCAAAGATGTTCACAACATAACTTTAGAATCTGAGAATATGTTGGTTACATGACAAAAAGGATTACAGATGAAATTCAGTTTGCTAATAATCTGGCTTTGAGATAGGAAGATTACCCTGGATTACCTGAGTGCACCCAATGTAATCCTAAGGGTCCTTAAAAGTGGAACAGAGAGGCAACAGAAAAGGAACCCAAGGGGCCCTGGCTGGTAGCACAGTGGATAAGGTGCCGGCCTGCGAACCCAAAGGTCGCAGGTTCGATTCCCCAGCCAGGGCACATAACCAGGTTGCAAGCCAGGTCTCCAGTCAGGTCTGTGGCTGGAGGCAGGTGAAACGCAACCATACATTGATGTCTGTCTCCCTCTCTGCCTCTCTCCCTTCCCCTCTTTCTAAAAATAATGAAATAAAATCTTAAAAAAAAAAAGAAAAAAAGAAAAAAAGAAAAGGAACCCAAGAGATGGCACCATGAGAAAGACACATTGCTAGAGAATGGCACATTGCTAGAGGAATAGGAAGCCAAGGAACACAGGTGGCCTCTAGAGGTGGCAAGGAAATAGATTCTTTCCTTGTACCTCTGTAAGTAGCCCTACCAACACCTTCATTTACAACCCAGTGAGACCCTTTTTCAGCCTTCTGACCTCCAGAATTTTAAGGTAATAAATTTGTGTTGCTTTAAGGCACTTAAGTTTGTGGCAATTTGTTACAGCAGTAACAGGAAATTAATACTTTCTGTACAGAAATAAGCAAAATCAAAGTGGATCAAAGATGTAATTAATGAACTTTTTGAAGTCTCCACTGGGAGAGAATCTCCTTGCCCACTGTTGTGGCTATTGGCAAGATGAAGTACTTCACAAGTTGTTGGACTGAGGCTTAGTTCTCTGCTTTTTGTTGAAGTGCATCTCCACACCTGGACAAATGAGACCTATCTCTCTGATTCCCCCTCCCCTTCTGCCTCTCTCTTCCACTTACAAGAATTTAAGGATTTATGTGGATCCTCAACATTCATCAAAATGGCATATATTGGAGAATAGTAATGGGAGAGAGGGTGAGTTCAGCTTGAGCAAAGTCAGGTTTGAAGTGTTTTAATTTAGTGAAGGGGACCCGTAAGGCAGGTATTCTGGAACTCAGGGAGGAAGTCGGAGCTGGGAGAAACAAATGTGGGTAAGATTTCTGTGGGAGGCTGTTGTATCACAGAAGCTAAATTAATGATGTCTTATAAGGAGGAGGGCTTGATTAAAAGTGACAGACACTAATAAAAATAAGTGGGTAAGAGTGGAGGAAGAAAATACTTCTGCATCTAGTAATCATTTTCCCTTACATTTTTGCTATGGATTGTGAATTTTTTAAATTGCTTTATTTCATACAGACACATGAGAAACATTGCCTTATGAGATTAGGCAAACAGGCCCAGAGTCACATACATACAGGCCCAGTACAGGGGCAAGAGCTGCTTTGGCGTAAAATTCTATTCAATGGGATGCAAAATCAGCTTAAAGAAGATAAATTGGAATTCTCTAAATATCTGTTTATCTGAATCAGCTGTCATAGAACACTTAGGCAAATACTTATTATTGTCCCCCTCACCCCAATTACCAATTGATCTGTAATCCCTTGGGGATATAGGAATAAGAAAATGGGATAATAATATGAAAAAATTCTAAAATATGCATAAAGTCAATAATTTTATTTTTATATGAAAAGAACCATAAAATGGAATTGTTTACTCTGGTTTCTAGGATTGGGTATGTTAATGAAAGATGATATTGACTAATTCACAGAGCATTTAGACCTCTTCACTCATTAATTTTTAATTTTAAAAATGTTTACTCATTATTATCAGAAGGATAAAAAATTCTATAAAAATAAAGCTGATAATCTATCCCTTTAACACACATTCATTCTCACTTCCAAAAAGGCAAATAGTGCTAATGGCCTACTATGTATCCTTCTGCACTGTTTTTTTTTTTTATAGTAATAACATAATACACAAAAATATACATAAGACACATTTTTTTTGTTTTTTTAAAATCTGTAGTCATGATAAGTATATTACCCTATAACTGGATTTTCTAACTTGACAAAGACATATTGAAAATTCCTACCTACATAATATTCCCAGGTGTGGACATAATGTAATTAATTTAACTCTATACCTTACTGATAGATATTAGCAGTTTTAAAACTTTATCTTAGAATTGACATGATGAAAAAGGTCAGTATCTCATGTAGATGCTAAAGCATCCTGTACTTTCTAATGTTACAGCTTTGAAAAAGTCATATTACATTGTAACATGGAATTATTCTTGTTTTCCTCTTAAATCTATTATAAAATAATACTTTTTTTGATTTTTCATGGGAGTTACAAAAAATACTCATTCTCAGTTAATTTCCTTGATTCTTCTTTTTCTGGAGTGAAAAGGGCTTGAGGCAGTAAGAATAGGACTTCCACATGTTCCCCCTGTCATATCTATTAATCCCTGCATCGAGACCCCAAAACACCTCTTCCCCTTATCATACAAGATGACCCACCCATCTTCCCAACCAAGAGTAAACTCTCCAATTTGCATGCTGGATACCAAGTCCGACTCAAGACATTGCTTTAGATCTTCCCTTCACTTACTCGGTTGTCACTTTTCCTTCTCTAGTCAATTTCCCCATCACTATATGAATAACTTGCAATTTCATCCACTTCCAAACATACAAGCCAACATCCTGTGACCCCTCTTTCCTCTCTAGCTGCTGGTCTATTTTTTTCCTCTCCTTTATAGCAAACTCCCCTAATAAGTTGTAGAGTTACCTATATTCATTCCTTTTTTCCCTTGGACGCCTTCCATTCAGGCTTCTCTCTTCACCTCTCTCTCAAAACAGTTCTTAACCTAGTCACAGACTTTCCTTTTGCCAAATCTAACTAATATTTATTTATCTTCCTGGTAATCCACTAGCAGCACTTGGCCTAGTAGGTCACTCTGCCCTTCTTCAAATAGTTCCTTTACTTCTCCTCCAGTTTACCACCACTGGGGATGTTCCCCCTGTTCACTCAGTGTCCTTTGTTGTTTTCACTGTGGTAAACTTCAGGATGAGAATGCTTTTGTTTCTGCCTGCATTGTTAAGTACTTAATATTCTAGCACTTAAACTGGGGTCTGGCACATAGCAAACCATGTCACAGATCTAGAGTATGCTGGCATAACTGAATTATTTGTCGAATTTTCACTAAATTATCAAGGTAGACTGGTAATTTTGTTACTTTGGACCTCAAGAGTCCCTCTAGTTTGTGAAATGCCTCAACAAAATTAATTATATTCTGTCATAAACCAACTTTTCCCCTGACTTTCCTAGTTCAATTAATAATGCTGCTATTCTTTTCCCTGGCCAGCTAGATTATTCAGAACAGTACTTAAATTCAAATTTAGTCAGTTGCCCACTCCTATAAAGTTTTACGTTCACCATCCACCTTTCAACTGGATCCCTTGGCCTCTATATTACCATATGTCAAATTATTCTTCATACTGTTTATAAATTAATCTCTCCTAAAGAGAAGACTAAAATAATGAGTTGAAAATTATAAATGTTTTTAACATCTTACAAGTAACAGATTAAATACAAACATTTTAGACTGGCCTTCAAGGTCCTATTAAGTGCAAAATCATCCCCATTCATTAGCTTCATATACAGGGTGGGGCAAGGTAGATTTATAGTTGTTCATATGGAAAATAATACAATTAATAAACAACAATGCAAGAATAAACTATGTTTTGTGTACTCACAACTGTAAACCTATTTTTACCCCATTTTGTAGTTATCCTTAAACACTCATGAAACTGAACCACCCCTTTTTCCTGAAGTAGGTACTTGTTTTAGTCCAGCAGTGTCATTGATTTTACAGGTTCTTCTCTACCCTAAATGACCCTTTCATTAAGTACTTGCTGAATTGTATTTGGCTTCATTTCAACTTAAACTGCTTCTCCCTGTCCCATTTGCCTATCTCATATCCCTGTACAGCTCAATATTATGTGAAAGTCCTCAACTGGGGCCAATCCTCAGTAATGTCCACATGATGTCTTCTAGCCTTCTTACTACTACAATATTGCACTCTTATTGAAGTATAAGCTTGGGTAGATTTTTCATTCTAATTAAATTCTATACAGCATTTAGCACAATAGCATACAGGGTTATACTTAATTTTAAAAGTTATTAAGCTGACAGAGCAAAATGTCATGCAATTTCCAGATAAATACCATTTTGAAATTGGATTTTTATTTTTATTTTTTTTTAAATATTTTATTTCATTATTTTTAGAAAGAGGGAAAGGGAGAAAGGCAGAGAGGGAGAGAGACATCAATGTATGGCTGCTTTTCACCTGCCTCCAGCCACAGACCTGACTGGAGACCTATTTTGCAACCTTGTTATGTGCCCTGGCTTGGGGAATCGAACCTGTGACCTTTGGGTTCACAGGCCGGCACCTTATCCACTGTGCTACCAGCCAGGGCGTGAAATTGGATTTTTAAAAACTGTTTATTTTATGTAGCTAATATGCTATGATAGATATTAATTTTATGGAAATGTCTTTTAAGTTATAGATATGATGATGTTATATCTGCATAGATATAAAGAATCAGTTGTAACAATGTGCTTTGATGGTCCAACAAAAACAAGTCTTGAAATATACTATGCTGCATAAGAAAACTATTCAAACTTATGTAATTCACTTGATGTTATATTTAGCAGATATTAAAATGTTATGTCTATAGTGACAAAATTTATAGTGATCAATTTAAATAATAGGCATAGCATATTTTTATGTATTACTTTCACATTTAATACTTGTACTAATATCTAAAATATTTTCATCTGAATTGGTAGAGCAAAGTAATTGATGATATTTCCCAATGATAAACTGCAGAGGCTGTTTATCACTTTCTATACAAAAGGGGCCACTAATTAATCCTGAATAGTCTTTTGAGACAGAATATAAACTACATGCACATGGGAGGAAAATAATAATTCACCAGAACACGGACACAGAGAAAAAAGCAGGCCCCATTTAAACAAACACAATGAGTATTACAGGTGATAGCTAATGTCACTACTGAAGTTCACTTTGGGGGAATCATGAAATTCCCAGGACTAATCCTGAAACATGATTTCATGTGTTCCCCAGTACCCTGGAAGAAAATCTACAAAGATGTATTTGCAACTGCTGCTAAAGTAACCACTGGCAATGGACACACTGTTTTCATAGGCTAATCAGTACTAAACTCTGAGTTTGAGACACCATGACTTTGCCCAAGGGATTCACTCCTGAACACAACAGGGGGCTTATTAAGAGGAAAGAAGGGTAAACTGTTTGGGTAAGCAAGCTATACCACCTACTATAACTGTTTCAAGTCTCATCCCCTGCCATCCCCAACACATCCACATACATGACTTCAGGATTCTACCCAGATCTAAGGACTTACCATTTCCCTACCATGCTGCAAGTCAGAGCCTACCTCATGGGCATGCCTCCCAGTACTCATACAGCATTGTGGACTCAGAAGTGTCCTGCACTTGGGTTACTTATTTTTTTATTGTAATAAAATATACATAACTTAAAATTAACCATTTTATTATTTTTAGGTGTACAATTCACTAGCACTAAGTACATTTACATACCTGTGTAACTATCACTGCCATCCATTGCCAGAGCTATTTCATCATTCCAAACTGAAACTCTTTACACCTTAAAAATGAACTCCCCAGTCTCCACTCCCAACCCCTGGTAACCACTAGTCTACTTCCTGTCTCTAAATTTGATGTCTGCATCTTGCTCATCCTCATATGCTTTGTGCCAGGGATTGCTCTTGTGCTATGCACTAAATTGTATCCTTCTAAAATGCATGTTGAAGCCCTAACCGCCAGTGTGATGATATTTGGAGAAGGGTATTTGGAAGGTGTTTAGGTATACATGAGATCATGGAAGGTCATGATGGGATATGTTCTTATAAGAAGGGAAACCAGAGAGCCTGCTCCTGTCCTCTCTCCACTATGTTGAAGATGCACTGAGAAGGCAGCCATCTGCAAGTCATGAAGAGTCTTTAGACAAAATGATCATGGTAGCACTCTGGTATTGGCCTCCAAAAAATGCAAGAAAGTAAATTTCTGTTGCTTAATCCTCCTAGTCTATGATATTTTGTTATGGTAGTCTAAGAAGACTAAGACAACCTATGAGCATTCTAAAATGGTTACCAAATATAAGAAAGGATATACACACCCATAGTGGATTACCCTTGACATTGTTGTTTGACTTTGAATTTAACATTATCTGAGGGGGAAATAATAGAATTTCCACCAATAAATATTATAGTTTTGGTGGTACCAAAAATAACAATCATTCACTTGATACAGTCACTGAAACGGTGAGGTGTAACCTAGCACTTAAACAAGGCTTATCCTGAAAGTATTGAGCCATTGTCAATATAATTGAAACCATTTGCATGGCTGATACTTTAGGGAGAGACCTTGTATTCTCAGGAATGTTTGACCCAACTCTTAGACTCTGTGTGTTAGTCAGGGTTGTCCTGGTGTTTCTGCTTTTGGAAGTTTCTAGCTCTTTTTCTTTGAAATAAGGCTACCTTGTTTGTTCTTGTTTCCTCATCTGGAGACCTAGAACTAGACCCTAAAAAGTATGGTCAATTAGGCTTCAAAGTTTAGAATATTACAAACACACATATAAGCAAAATGAATGGCAATATTTAAATGTTGAGGAAGATATCCTCAAATCAGAGCTTTTTAACATAACTTAATTTCTTGCCAAACCACAAGTGAACTGAATACAAGTTCTCCAAGTAGGGGAATTAGAGTGATACTGTACAAACAGTCTATGACTGTAAGTTGGAATCATTTATTTCTGGCCTACTGGTCATGCTTCTACCTGCTGTGTAGCTCTGAGAATGGGGGCTCTCTGAGACTCTGTGTCCTCGTCTGTTAACACAAAAGATCTGTTGAGCTGAATCTCCCTGAACTCAGAATACTTCAAAGTCACTGAAGTCCCCAACTTCCCCCAGTGTCAGCGCTAAGTGCAAGCAGAAAGTAAATAAAAAAATAATTTTTCTTATTGCTAGAAACCAGCCATATTATAAATTATATTCACAATATTATTAATATAAATATTTTGAGATAGTCAATTATGTATGACAAAAAAAATTTTGTACTAACTTTTTAACTGACTTCTCCCAGGAGGTAAGGCACCATGCATGACCTTTAGTTGAACTACTGATTAGACATGTTATTTGTTTAAAGAACATGATAGAGATTAGATACTCGTGTTAATTACTCTTTTTTGCTATTCTTTTAAGTCATCTAATAGGCTTGTTCTAGTGTTTCTGTTAGCTCCTTTTCTACAGAATGAGACTACCTTACTTGTTTATATCTTTTATGTCAACCTTGCATTCTCATTTGGGGACCTATGACAGGTAAACGAGCCTGGCTGAGAGCTTTACATAAAATGAAATGCTATAGTGCTGGGAATTCTTTAATTTTGACTTTAAACTCGATCTTTTGGTTGCATGACTGACCACCTTATTATTACCTGTCCTGAGAAAGGTCCCATCGACACTGAATGTCTTAGGTCCACAGACCAAAGACAAATGCTGCCATTGTGCAGCATGGTGTATTCTGTCAAGGAAATGCACAGGCATTGACAACCATTTCTTTCCTAAGTAAGGGAGTTTCACAGAATGAAAATGCCTGTCTATCACTTCTCCTTTTTACTGTACATTATATCTATTATACCTTGCTGACAATGACTTTTTTCTTATTTTCCCTCTGTTTTGTTGGAGGATAACTTAGATAATATTATCCCTACATTTTGATAGAACCTTCATACATTTTATCTTTATTAAACATAATACAATGGGTCCTAGATTCTTGATCTTTAAAAAATGAAAAGTAACTTATGACATAATCAGTTTTTATAGCATCTGTGGGTGGCCAAAATCTTTATTTTTTATTGGAGGTTCAATGTAAAGTTTCAAACTATTTTTTGATAGGTGTATTGAACAACACTTTTTAGAAAACTTTTATTCTCATTCCTAGCATATCTTCACATCTTAATTCTTTATACCAGGGCTTGGTAAACTTTTTCTACAATGAGCCAGATAGTATACATTTTATATTTTGTGGGTCATGCAGTCTTTGTTAAAATTAGTTAACTTTGCCATCTGGCACAAAATTAGCCACAGACAATATGTAAATAAATGAGCATGGCTGTGGTCTGATAAAATTTTATTTACAAAACAAGCTGCAGACTGGACTTGACCCACATGCCGTACTTTGCAGACTCCTGCTCTACCCTATTCTATAAATGTTGTGCAAATCATAAATACAGGATGGTGTATTTATGAACCACCTTTTCCATCAGCTACATCACTTTGGGCATGTCTTGTCACCTCTGAGCTTCCTGATTTGTAATATAAAGGTGTTTGGTCTAGGTGAATGTCTTCAAACTCTAATTCTTCCATAGTCACTTGGGCATGCCTTTAATCACACATAAATAAATATTGATAAACTAAATAGTAAAATTTGGGAAGAATATTTTTAATCTTAAAAATTCTTTTTGGAAAAACGTTTTACGTGAAATTGCTTTTCTTTAAAGAGCAAATTTTTAGAACCACTAAACAAAATTTCTGAATGGCTATAAATGAAATGCTCCATTAACACATAGCTGAACTTTTAATATTGAAAAGGAAGGATCTGAGGATGAGTTGGCATGTGCTACCTGCCACCTGAATGGCCAAGGTTAAGACTGCTGGACTGCTGTTCTGCCCAGCTAAGCTGGTGCCCTCTTTCTCCCTCTCTAATTCCTGTCTGTACCTCTGAAAAAGAGTGAGCTTTCAGGAAGAGATGGACTATTATGTTCTTCTGAACTTTCTAAATAGTATTAGGAGCCATGGTATGCAACTGAGAATTGAGAAAGTACTTAAATAATGTGTTATTTTGGTAATAATCTAAAGTTCCTATCTACTAGTGCATATGCTGGTAAGATTTGCTTTTCCTTTGTGTATTAGTGAATTATGTGAAGTTTGTCCCAGGAAATACATAATCTCTATTTCTATCAGAATGTTATACCATCCAATTTTCACCTGGTCATATTTAACAAAAGAGCTAAGATCTCCAAATTCTTGGCAGTTACCTAACGTAATGAAGTTGAATAAGTGAGGGTCCATTATTGTTAAAATACTACTGACTGACAAGAGAATGTCCATTGCTACTTTCGATAGTAACATGAGTCATAAAAATCTGTTTTCTAGAAAATTACCATTGTATTACCTGAGAGGAATCTGAGAGCAGCTGTGGAAAAATAAATGAGCATATAAAATCATTAAATAACATGTTTATTTTATAAACATGTTACATTTCCTATAATTTTCAATTCTAAGAATGTCACAGAGGACAAATAGGACATAGCAGTCATTAACATATGTATTAAACTTGTGATCAACTTTGTGTTTAAGAATTTATCTTAGTCTTCAATAAAATGCTGTATTTTAATAACATTTAAAATTGTAAATTTACTTTTGAATGTTACTTATTTAGGCTAAATGTAAATGCGTAAAGTAGGAGAGTGATAGTGGCTGTTAGTTATAGGGTGGTTATTTGTAGTAGTGAGAAAAAGCAGATTCTAGACCTTTAATATATGGAAGAGAGATTGTATTCCAGATCCAATATTCTGTGGGGTAACTCTCATGAAGCACACTTTCTGTGGGGAAAGCTGCATATAACAATCACTATTTTAGTTGTTTTCAGCTTAGTTCCACTTGTACAGTATTCAAGATGAGCTGGAATGTCAGAAATAACTTTGTAAACATGAACAAAATTAAATTCCTAATTTATAACTTTAAAAAAATGTATTTATTATTTCCAGAGAAAGAGGAAGGAAGAGAGGCAGAGAGGGAGAGAAATATCAATGTATGGTTGCCTTTCACTTGCCTCCAGCTATAGACCTGTCTGGAAACTTGGCTTGCAACCTGGTTATGTGCCCTGGCTGGGAATCAAACCAGTGACCTTTGTGTTCATGGGCTGGTTCCTTATCCATTGTGTTACCAGCCAGGGCACTGATTTATAATTCTAAGGATTACAGAATTCATAAACCTAGATCACCCTAAAGATGCCTATATTAACACATTGGTCGGTTATGATAAAACTTGTGTTTTCAAGCCCAAATGTTGTTGAGTGATACAGAGTTAACTCATGCTTATACTGTCATTAGGCTCTTGTATAAAATTGCTGGTCAACAGTGTATTAAGAACTGCATAATTTTGTACAATTAATCATTTCATGTATTAAATTTCATTGGGAGACAACATAATAAAAATGGCTTAAAATGACCTCAGTGGAATACATAATGTCCACTGTACTTTACTATTCACATTTTGTTCATTTCAAGTTACACAAAGGATATTCTACTGAATTCATTAAATGAAATTCTTTGTTAGCCATAACTTTAATACAACTACAATGAAACAATAGTAGATGTCCATAAAGATGTCTCCAAAAGACTTTTAAAAATCCCTAAATGCTTTTAGAAGCTTAGAAAATTTAAATTAGAAGATCTGATGTGGTTGCACTATGAGTATAATGTAATGATTCGATTATAGTAGCTTACTAAAAAATTTTAAAGTGTATTTTGTCTACACATATTCAACCTAAGATTATACTATTTTATGATCTTTGCAAGCTAGATAGAATGTTTTAAACTGCTAAGTGAGAAATTTTTTAAAAAACAGCTTAAACATAGTATTTATATATACATGCACACAATGAATAGGACACTCTAAGATAGATATCTCCTCTATTTTTCACATGAGGAAACTGAGGATAAGACAGATTAAGTAACTTGTCCAAGGTTGGCAACAGAGCTGATCTGAACTGCGTTTCATCTTCCTCTAGCAACTGTGCCTCTAACTCTTAAACGTTGTGCTATGTTGTCTTAAGAGTTCTCCTCTCAGTGAGCAAGAATTCACATTGATATTTTTGTTTTAATAGTTCCATGGTTTTTCATTCTGTTTTATACATTATTAAACATGTTTAAAGAGGAAAAATATCAAACCATGAAGAAAAAAACTAATTAAGACTAATAATTTGGGGGAAATAATGCTTCTTATAAGGGATCTTATTATACAAATTTGGTCTCTGAACAAAGAACATAATCAGTAAAATTAAAATAAATTATTTTCCCATGAAGTTAAGAAACAAGAAAAGGAGCAAGATTTTACTTTTTTTAATGGCAAGTCTAGTTGTAATCTTAATTAGAAGCAATGAAAACTCAGGAAGAAAAGCATCTACATTCTTGATATTATCCTGCCATATATAAAACCCTTAAACCCTGGAACATTCTAATATGTGTCCTAAGAATGGAAAATTGAACTAAGTCATAAGGTCTATTAAAATAAGCATAGTTATTTAAAATGTTAGGTAATCACCTTTGCATTTTAAGGAGGAAAGAGGATTCAACTAACATAGTGCATATAATTTATGTTTCTCAATTTTAAGAAGGAATGATAATGTTAAGATAAACACTTAAATGTTTTTAATAGTATTTTATTTATTTATTTTAAAGATTTTATTCATTATTTTCAGAGAGAAGGGCAGGGAGGAAGGAAGAAAAGGAGAGAAGCATCAGTGTATTGTTGCCTTTCAACTGCCTCCAGCTAAGGACCTGGCTGGAGACCTGGCTTGCAACCTGGTTATGTGCCCTGGCTGGGGAGTAGAACCAGTGAACTTTGCAGGCTGGTGCCAATCTACTGAGCCACACCAGCCAGGGCTGTAATGGTATTAAAAAGAAAATGATATTTAATATAGGTCATTGCAATAAACTTTTGTAATGCATTAATTATGGTATCAAATATAAATCACTTATAGAGAATTGTCCATTTATCACACTGTGAGTTTCCTAAACAATATGAATATACTTATCAAAATTACATTATTCACATAGAAGGTAATTTTCAAGCTCCCCTCTCTTCTTTTATAAACCTGATAAATTTTTTACATTTATCAACGATATCTTAGAAAATGTTTAAATTTCTATCTACTTGAAAATATATTTTCTTTTAGTTTTATCATCTTTAAGTATTGAATATATGGAAACAAATTTGCAAAAGGAGACCTCTTCATCAAACAATGATTTTATGTCACATTAATATGCATGAAAGTGACAAGTGCATATATTCTCATATGACTATGTATAAATTAGTGATCACGGACTTCTATCATGTACAGGAACTTGTCAATGTTGTCCCAAGTTTCATTACCAGCAGCTAGCATTTTCTAGGCACATAACAATTGCTGAATAAATGTAGATTCATTGAATGAATGAGTGAATAAACTAATGTGAAGAAAATAAAAAATGACTTCTTAAATTTTAATAGTAATTTCAAGCATATTAGGTCTGAAATGAAAAGAAAATCATATTGTTTAAAAATAATTTGGATACAATAAAATAATTTTTATCGCAAAATGTTTATGAAGTAATACAATAAATCAATAAAATAAACTGCAACATGAAACTGGAGAAAATGGTATAAATAAGTTTAATATTCCAAAATATTTTTACTATTGTTAAAGCAACCAAAATACATGATGACAAATTAAGGAGAAAAAACTTCTGAAAGAAAATTTATGTAAATTGACTAATTTGAAAACAATGTTCTTACAGGCAGAATTATGACAGTACTTGAATGTTGCAAGAGGCGCAATGAAGTACCTTCTCAATGTCAAATGAAAAACATATTTGAACATCTAAGCTACAAGGATTATAATATACCAAAATGAATAAAGAAAAACATGCTTCATGGCAAATTATTAAAAAGAAAGAAATGCATACAGCTAGGAATCCTACCATGCAGATTTTTCTTTTTAGTATTTAATGTTATCAACTACTAATTTCTAGCCCTATACATAATTTGTTTCATATTTATGTATCTATTTGAAATATTTCATTGACTCTTGTGTAACATATAGCTTATTGGTCAATAATAGATGTAAATGCAATAATGTATATATTATACTTGTATTAAACTATCTCAACAGATACTTCACATAAAATAAATTACAAAATAATAAGAGTTCATTCTTCTTGTACACTAATCTGGAAACTTTCAATAAGAATAAAATCAACACTATTTTTGTACTTCAAAATTAAAATTAAAAAGATAACCCTAGTGACTATAACACTAATATGTCAAATGCTGGGTCATTTGATGTGAAAATAATGGCAGTTTTATAATTAATTATAAAATTTTATAATTAATTATAACAACACTACTTCAATACAGGAAGCAGCTATATTTTATTTTACCTATGACTAATCATACTTTCTAATTTTATATTTTAACAGGCTAAGTAACATCTTCCTTAATGAGAAGTCATTAACGAGAGTTGCTGAGGGTCTATTCTCATTTTAAAACTAATTAATCTCTAAAACATTTTTTTGCTGAAAACATTAAGCTAACTCTTTAGTATGTTTGGGTAAGAAAGAATGATTTACAAGTATGCCTATTTTATGGAAAATCTACCATTAATCAAGTAAGTTCATTTAAGTACTTATAAAAAATATCATGCACCTATGGTCAATATATTACTTAATAGATGCACCATCAATTTCCTTCTATAGCAATAATAAATACATTATTTATTTATTTAAAATATTTTATTAATTATTATCTTTAGAGAGATGGGAAGGGAGAGAGGCAGAGAGGCAGAGAGATATCAGTGTATGGTTGTCTTTCACCTGCCTCCAGCTATGGACCTCGTTGGAGACCTGGCTTGCAACCTGGTTATGTGCCCTGACTGGGGAATCAAACCAGTGACCTTTGGGTTCACAGACTGATGCCTTATCCACTGTGCCACCAACCAGGCTCAGTACATAATTTAAATCCCATATACTAAATAATTAAATATATGTGCTGAAAATGTCATCATTATGTGTTTGTCCTTCTTTGAATGAGTCCCATGGCCTTAAAGAAATTCATTTTCCAGGCCCCTAGGTTATTTGAGACATTGACATGTTTATCCAAGTAGGAAAAATTGAATGACCTTACAGGAAAAAAGAAAATATAGAATAATTTCTGTTTTCAAAATAGAAATGCAATTGATATTTTCAATTGCATTCAAGCCCTTCCTTATAAGAAAATAAGAATGCTTAGAAAAATTTACTTATAATTACAGTGTAAAGTGTTTGTATATCATATATCTTAGCAAATCAAGTACTTTTACCATTGCATTTTCAAAATATTCTCTGAATTTCAACATGTTTTATCACCTAATTTGGTAGTTTTCATTTTTATAGAAGCATTTCCTAAGAAATTACATAATTTGTAATGTATTTAGAGTCTAGACTATTAATACCTACTATCATTGAACTCTGTAAGTCACTGTAGGCCAAAGTAAATGAGAAATTCAATTAAAGTGGTAGTGATCAGAGTTTTTGCTATAACAACTATAAGCTTATGCCTTTTATTTGCCTTCAAATGAACAAAATATGAGTAAATAAATAATATGACATATATTGGCTACTAAGACCCTTTTTAAATCATCCTAAAGCATACTTCCGAAACTCATTATTTCAGAATTCATTTAAAGACTAAAATATCCTTAATTTAATCATCACTTAACCTAGAGCTTTATAAATTTATACTATTTACCACTTTATAATGTAGAAGACCAATGTGAATTTTTCTTTTAAGACATCTTTAAAGATAGGACTTTCCAGATAACGGCTAAGTCTGTTATATGCAACTTACAGGAATAGAAAGTGATGAGGCTGGATTTAAAATAATTGTACTCTATCCTTAATCAATGTTTTCCTTTTCTATAACTAAATAACTAAATAAACAGGCACACAAATACAAATGCTGCTTTTATACCGTTATTTCCTTGTGCTTCTGAAAATCCTGCTCAAAGTATTTTCAGCCTCTCAATCTTTCCTTTATTATCTATGGCTGTTCTATCATATTTCCCATCTCCCTGCCTCTCTGTGCCACATTCCTTGTAAGTTTCTCATAGACTATGTTCAGTCTAGAATTTATTCCATCTGGAAGTTTTATTAAATTCAATAGAAACTGTTGTGGTTCCAAAAGTTTCACTTGGTTCTATTCATGTCTAATTATTTTTGTTTCCTTCTTCTTTTTTTTTTTAGAATTTTTGTTCTGAATACTATTATCAGATTATTCTTTAAAATTAAGTTCATCTTGGATGCATTCTTCTGAACATTTTCCAATTTATGGACTGTGTTTCTATACATTTAATTGCTTACCTACTTTTTGGAATCTTGGCTTGAAAGTAATCACCCCTCACCTTCCTCATTTCTCTTTGTCTTTTCCCTATTATATTTGTATTCCTCTATGTTTTACTTGTTTTTTCTTAGCCCCCTAATTATTTAAGTCCAGACCCAAATAAAAAAATAGTTCCTTCTTTACAGTGATACCAATGATAACACAGATTCAGCCATTAAACCAGTGGGCGATTTAACTCATTTCCAATTTTTAAAAAAGTGATATACTTCTGTTCTTGCCTACTTTGGTCTACACACAAATAAAAGTGTGTTCTTTTGTTTATTTTGTTTGTTTGCAAAGCCAGAGCCTTAGGCTCATGATCACCAACATAATTCAAGCCTCCTTTCCTGAATTAGGTGAGAATCATTCCCATCCCAGACAGGAAGGAGTGAGAAAATTCTAGTTTTGAATATTGTGTAGAGATTTTTTAGATCATGTGCCACAGCAACTGGATCCTAGCAGACTGTAGCTTTAGACTCACTCACAACTTTATGTTTCTGATTTATAAAGATATTGATCTGTATAAGTCTTTTATTTATTTGTTTGTTTTTTAAAGATTCCATTCACCATTTTCAGAGAGAGAGGAAGGGAGAGAGGCAGAGAGGGAGAGAAACATCAATGTAGAGAAACATCAATGTATGGTTGCCTTTTACCTGCCTCCAGCTACATATCTGGCTGGAGACCTGCCTTGCAACCTGGTTATGTGCCCTGGCTGGGAATCGAACCAGTGGCCCTTGGGTTTGTAGGCCGGCACCTTATCCACTGTGGGGCTATATCTTTTAGATGTTCTTTCTTTTCATATTTCACTGCTGTTGTTTGGAACAGATGTGGTACTTGAAATATGAACTCATTGTTCTATCCCAAACAGAACCAGAATGCAAGTAATTATTAGAAATATATTGATACTAAAAATTATAAAGATCAACAAAGTTAGTATATTATTATACAAGATGGTTTTAGAAAAGATACAATATGTCCCCAAACAACCTGTACAGTCTCAGCTTGTAGTATTGAACCTTAAGTGTCATCTTTGTCAGCTGAAACATTCTTAACCTAATGCTTCCTTCTAAGACTATAGTAGGTCTTTCTTCCTACCAGCTCCTCTCCCTGAAATATTTTATAATTTCGCCTAATACATTTTCCTCAGCAGCCTCTTCCTCCCCCAAAAGCCTAGAAAATTCTTAATTCAAAAAACCCAGGCCAAATAGCTTTCTCTTATGCATGCCTCAGTACTTGGTCTACACTTATTTGAAGCATTTATCATGTTGTATCAATTATTCATGAACAGCCCTGGCTGGTGGATAAGCACAGTGGATAAGGTGCCGGTCTGCGAGCCCAAAGGTTGCAGGTTGTTATGTCCCCTGCCCAGGCACATAACAAGGCTGCAAACCAGGTCTCCAGTCAGGTCTGTGGCTGGAGGCAGGTGAAGAGCAACCATACATTGATGTCTCTCTCCCTCTCTGCCTCTCTCTCTTCCCCTCTTTCTAAAAATAATGAAATAAAATCTTTAAAAAAATTACTCATAAACAAATAATTACAATTAAGATGTTCTAAAGAGAGTCCTTGTCTTAATCACCCCAAGATTCTTTACGTTGGTTTTTAAGCATTAGTTAAACTTGTTATCCAGTGAGGGCAAACACAATTTCTTAAATCTGATGTTTAATTTTTCATAGGTTCCCCAAAATACTCTCTTAAGGATGTCAGTAGTTAAAGCCTCCACTTTGGGAAAAAGAAAATAAGTAATTTTCAACATATATAACATATGCTTCAAAACATTTAGATAAAACTGAGGAGCTTTGCACCTATCATTGGATCCTAGAGAAAAAAACTGATTTGCCAGATGTTTAAGACAATAACTGAAGAAGGAAAATACTCCACTGGAAATTTCCAATAGGGACCACTAGAAAAGGGTGTCGGTGAGTTTACTAAAGGTCACTCAATTGATGATGAAGTAGATGGAGCTGTTGGGACACTGCAGAGCCTGAAGTAGCAGCCACAGAAACAGCAGCTCCAATTCATTTAAATACTCACAGTAGGCCACATCCTCTATATACTTCTGTCATTTAGTTCTCACTACAAACCAACCCCCACAGGAAATTATTATGTCTCTCATTTTATAGACCAGGAAAATAGGTTTACATAGGATAAATGGGTTAAAATCTAGTAGAAGAGACTAGGCCAAAATTTGCACCCAGATCTATTTTATTCCACAGCCAGTGCTCTGACACGGTGCAGGGAAGAGATTTAAGGAGACAGAAGAGGCAGAAGCAATTGTCAGTCAGTCAGTATAAAGCTGATTAAACATGACCTCACAGAACTAATTAAAGCTAAAATGAAAATGATGACAGAAATAAGGAGAGCAAACTGAATTTATCAGTATGGCATCAGGAATCTAGCCATCACCCTGAAACAACAGTAACATGGTTTAAGTTCACTCAATTGTAGATCAAACACAAAATACAAATGAAAGATTTATTAAGTTCATTTTAAAACTGTGATATGAACATCTTTGAAGAGGCTCTCATCACAAAGCCTCTTCAGAAGCCTTTTTCTGCTGTCTCTGTCTAGAACAGTATTTCCCTCATCACTATGTCATCCCTGGCACCTTTGTAACCACCCCTTTTCAATGAATTGTTATTTTCGCTGTTCTCCAGAGCCATCCACTGATGAGCACCCAGAAATGAAGTTATATATTGTACCACTTGCTCTGACCAACAAGCAAAGGTGATAGCAAACATTCAACCCCCAAGGTTCATATTTGTAAATTCACCACATAGCGTTAAGCACTGTGCTTTGTCTGTAGGTGTTGGGACAAATGTGTACCAATGAAATGATTGAGTGTTTTGCATCACTCTTTATAATTGTAACTTATGAAAATATATAGCATTCAATTTAATAATAGTAACAATGACAAAATGCCTTATATTTAATATCACATATTTAAATATTGGTTCCACAACTCTACACTATCTTATTTTCTCAATGCTTCTGATTATTGATAGTATCTTTATTTATTTTTTAAAGATTTTATTTATTTTTTTAGAGAGAGGGAAAGGGAGAGAGGCAGAGAGGGAGAGAGACATCAAAGTATGGTTGCTTTTCACCTGCCTCCAGCTACAGACCTGGCTGAAGACCTGGCTGGAGACCTGGTTATACGCCCTGGCTGGGAATTGAAACAGAGACCTTTGGGTTCACAGGCCAGAGCCTTATCTACTGTGCAACTAGTCAGGCCTGAGTATTTTTAGTAATATATCAATATTTTTTTTAAGGAAATTAGACAGTAACTATTTTAAAGATCATTTAATAATTTTCATAGTAGGAAATGGACACATAGCAGTGTCATAACAAACTCCGCCTCTGCTTAGTCCATATCTTTGAAATAAACAAAGATATACTACAATATCATATATTAGACACAATTACACTGGAATATATGCCTAAGCCTAAAATGTATGTGCGTGCACATATTTTACATATGCAAATCAAATAAACTATCACACCCAATAGAAGCCTAGTGATAATTTTAATACGTACTTAGTAAATACCTATTTGCACTGGATTTTAAAATGAGGGAAAATATGCTACTGTATTCAGTCTCTTGAAAGTATTAAACAGCTAAATATTTATATTCAAGATACTTACTACATGTAAGGCATCTAGTTAGATGGCTTGCACATAATATATATTTTCTTCCCTTGGTTTCTTCTCTCCTTTTAAAATTGAAGAGTGTATTAAAATTCAAGGAAATGAGTCATTAAATGTTTTTCAACACTAAATGTATTCAGAAAATGCCATATGTCTCAAGTAGAAATATAAGAAGGAAATAGAATGTCACCTCTAAAGACAAGGGCCTTCCCGCCCTCTGAAAAGACTCCGCCTTGAGCAGGACGCTGCCACCTGCTGGTGTTTGGAGTCAATGAGTTTTGTGAGATGGTCCGTTCCTAACAACAGAATAAAGTGTACCTGGAGTGGGCCTCTTTCCCAAATACTTACTTTGAGAGTAAACTGATTCTAGTGAGATAGTAAAGTTGTCAAAGTAACAATTTTTATACTTTAGTTTGTATTTTCACATGTTCAGGCAAGGCAACTAATTATCTTCTAATAAAATAAAAGTCAACCACCTAAAATATGATTTCTAACTCTGATTTTTAACTGACTTGAGAAGGTGATAGGTAACTAAATGTCACTTTAGTGATAGTGATAAATACATGACCAAAATACTATACTTTCATATCTATTTGTTCTTCACACTTCCTGACTCAAAGCTCCCAATACCTTAAGGATTTCCTGAGCTGTAAAAGCAATGGGAGTATCTTTTGTTATAATATTTGGTCTCTAATCCTCAGTTGCCAAAAATGCTAGAGTCATGAAGGTGAAATGAGTGTCTTGTTCTTCATCACAACCCCTTTCCACCACAGCTGGGCTTATGTTAACGAAGGTGACTTTTGGAAAGCAACTAAGGATGGCACTTGGTGCCAAGGGAACCAACCAAGAAAAGGTTAGCTCTTTTGGTCCCATTCCTAATTACCAGGGAGGGGGAATGGTTAGAATTTGAACCAATCTCTAATGGCTAAGAGTTAACCAATCATACCTATGTCATAAAATCTCCATAAAAACCCAAAGGGAGGGTGTTTGGAGAGTTTGCAGTTCAGACATTCACAATGCTTCCATCAGCCACCTGCTGGCCCCAAGCTGCATGGGGACAAACTTCTTTTTTTAAAGACCTGCCCCCTTTGTATCTCTTCATCTTGCTTTTGATCTGTATCCTTTAATATTGTTGTAAGAAATTGATAATCAGCAACTAAATGGGTTTTTATTAATTCTGTGAGCTCATCTAGCATATTAATCAATCCCAAGGAGTGAATGAGTGGTGAGAATCTCTGATTTACAGCTGGTAGGCCAGAAGGACAGATAGCAACTGGGGCTTACAACTGGCATCTGAAGTGGTTTTGCAGGACGTTGCCTTTACCTGTATTAGCTGATTCTATCTCCTGATAGATAGTGTCAGAATCTTGCTGAATTCTCAGACACCCTGCTGGTTTCTGAGAATTGCTTGTTGGTGTGGGAAGCCTACACACACACACACCCACACACACACGCACACAAACACAGAGGAATTGGGTCAAAGAACCTAAAATAGTTTATATATTATATATATTTATTTATACGTATAATTTAGCCCTCTATTTTTAAATATTTAAATTATATTTTATTGATTATGCTATTATGTTATCCCAATATTTCCCCTTTTGCCCTTATCCATCTAGCACATCCAGCTGCCTCAGGCAATCCCCACGTTTTTTATGACCGTGGGTCATGTGCGTAAGTTCTTTGGTTACTCCATTTCCTACATTGTAGTTTACATCCCTATAGCTATTCTGTACTTAATCTCCTCACCTTTTCACCCATTCCCCAATTCCCCCCTCCCATCCAGCAACCATCAATATGGTCTCAATGTCCATTATTCTGTCTCAGTTCCACTTATTTGCTTAGTTTGCTTTTCAGTTCAATTGTTGATAGATGTCTATTTGTTGCCATTTTATTGATCATAGTTTTTATCTTTTTTTCTTAAAGAAGTCTCTTTAAAATTTCATATGATAATGGTTTGGTGATGACGAACTCCTTTAGTTTGTCTTGTCTGGGAAACTCTTGATATGCCCTTCGATTCTAAATGATACTTTTGCTGGGCAGAGCAATCTTGGCTGTAGGTCCCTGCTTTTCATGACTGAGTATTTCTTGCCAATCCCTTCTGGTCCACAAAGTTTCTTTTGAGAAATTATCTGACAGTCTTAGGGGAACTCCCCTGTAGATAACTACTTGCTTTTCTCTTGCTGCTTTTAAGATTCTCTCTTTATCTTTTTAACCTTTGGCATTTTATTTATGATGTGACTTGGTGTGGAACTATTTTGTGTCCCTCTTATTTGGGACTCTCTGTGCTTTCTGTACTTGCATGTCTATTTTCTTCACCAAATTAGAGAAGTTTTCTTTCATTTTTAATGTTTTCAAATAGATTTCCAATTACTTGCTCTTTCTCTTCTCTTTCTGGTACCCCTATAATGCAAATGTTGGAATATTTAAAGTTGTCCCAAAGGCTCCTTATACTGTCCTCATTTTTTTTTCAATTCTTTTTTCCTTCTTGTTCTGATTAGTTGTTTTTGGCTTCCTTATGTTCTATATCATTAATCTGATTCTTGGGTTCATCCACTCTACTGTTGTTCCCTGTAAATTGATATTTATTTCAATTTAGTGTATCCTTTGTTTGTGACTGGATCTATTTTATGCTGCTGAGGTCTTCAATAAGTTCCTTAAGTGTTATAACCAGTGTTTTGAACTTTGCATCTAATAGATTGCTTATCTCCATTTTGTTTAATTCTTTCTTTCTGGAGTTTTGATATATTCTTTCATTTTGGCCACATTTCTTTGTCTCCCCATTTTGGCAGCTTCTATGTGTTTATTTCTATGTATTAAGTAGAACTGCTGTGGCTTCATGTCTTTGTATTTGGCTCAGTGTAGTGGTTATCCTGTGGGGTCCAGTGGCAAACCCTCCCCTATCACCCAAGATGGTACTTAAGGTGCACCATTTGTGTGGGCTAAGTAAACATTCCTCTTGTAGCTGAGCCCTGGTTGTTGTTGGCAGGTCAATGGAAGAGATTTATCCAGGCCACTCATCTTTAACAGCTGGCTGGGACCACTGACAACCAACCTCTTCCCTCTGTGGGGGATCAGCTATGCAGGGGCAGGGTGGTAGTGCTCTGACATGGCCTGTAGCTACATACTGGGTGTGCAGGCTCTAGGGTTGCCCAGGTGGTATAGGTCAAGGTCAACCTCCACCTGTATTCTGCCCAGGGCCAGCTTGCATGAGCTACAAAGCAATCTGCAGGTGGCTTCTACTTGTGCTGAGCTTGGAGGTTATCAGAAGAAGCCAAGACATGAAGCTAGGCTGGCTGCTGCTAGTGCCAGGCTTGGGGACACTTAGCAAAGAGGTATGAGGTTTGGGGGCTCACTGAGGTAAGCTGTTGCTTGTTTCAGAGAATTTTGAGAGGTGTGAGGCATGAGCCAAGACTAGCCATTCATATGGAAAATCCACTGTTAACTGCTTGGGTGGACCTGAAAATTGAGTGAGTCAGAGCCTCAGGGCATCTCCAGGCTGGAGCAAACGGTGTTAGTCAGGTTGATGGGAGTCTCAGATGTCACCTACCTGCCAGTTCCATGGCTCTTCAGAAATGGGATAATGGCCTCTGCACACTTCTCTATCTGGGAGTAAGCTGTCCCATAGCCCTCTTTTGATGATAGAACTTCTGTTCCTCCCCATATGCCACTAGTGTCTTTAAACTGCTACCTCTGTTCCAGAACTCAGAGGGCGTAGTTTGAGTAAGTCTGTATGTGGGTTCTTTAAGAGGAACTGCTTGGGACTCCAGAAGTTACAGCCATAAGTTATGGGGACTTACTTCCTGGAACTAGAACCCTGGACTGGGGGCGTCTGGTGTGGGACTGGAACTCCTCAATCCTGAGAGATCCCTCCCAAATTTATATCCAACACATATGGGTGGGCCAACCTGTTTAACATCTCTATGTTTCCACCTCTCCTACCAGCCTGGGTAGATGTGGTTTCTTTAATACTGTAGTTGGATTGCCATTCAACTTGATTTCTGAAATTTTGAGTGATAATGGTTCTACAGTTTAGTTGTAATTATGATGTGATTGTGTGAGGAGGGAAGCAGTTATTTACCCATGCCTCCATCTTGACTAGAAGTCCTTCCTCTATCTTTTAATGAATAATTTTAGTATGGGTTTCACGTGCACTTAAAAAAAATTCTGTTCTTCCATTTCCACCATTGGAATGTATTTATTTTTAATCCTTAACTAATAGCTTGTTTTATTTGTAGTATAGGATGACTTATCCTTAATACACTAAGTAAAAATCCACTTGTTCTTAGCTACTTTATCTTCAACTGGAATAGAAAAAATAATTTAATGAATTTTTTAGTTTATTAGTAATCAAAATTATGGAAATAATCAGAGTTCATGTGGCTGATTTGGCTTCAAGAATTCCCTGCTTCCTCAACTAATTTTATAAGATTTTGATTTGTGCTTCCATTTTATCTTCTAAGACTTCATTGATATTTGCTTTTTCTCATTTTACCTCTGAATTGCTTTCATATATCTCTAATTTTTTTGAAGATAGTTCATGTTTATAGATTGGAAGATTTAGCATTGTTAAAAGGTTCATACTACCTATAATTTTTCCCAATATAGCATAGGTTCTTAAACTTTTTTTGACTACAAACTTGAGTGAATGATACTAAGTTATTACCAAATTACTTTCTTGCTTTGCTGTCCTTTAGTCCTACATCTCTGAGAACAACTGTGTACTCTCTTTACTTACTCATAAGATAAAGTTTTTACATGTTGCAAATGATATATTTTCTTTGAAAATAATCTTTATATAATATCTCTTTCCTCTTAATTCTAAGAAATATATCTTTCTCTACTTCTTAATTTTCTTCAAAAATCTGAAAGGGTAAGGCTTATTCCTGGCAGAGTTGACTTTCATTCATGACTATGAGATGCTTTACATATTATCATGAAGTCTTAACCTATCATTGTCATTTTATATGTTTTGAGACACCCAGAAGTCCTGGGCTCACAAAGAAGAACCACTTTGATATGGTTCCAGGCTTGACTCCTAAAAATACATAGATGAAAGTTGATAGATTACACATGAAAGTTTATAGATTACACATGAAGAAAACTTACGTGAAAATAGAAAATGCTAGAACACAATGTGATAGTTGTTATAATTTTAGGTGAGATTAACTCTTAGAAATCTGGGGTTATGTTGATCAGTCAGAGAAAATAACTCTGGAGTGGGTTAGTAACCAAGCTGGTAATTAGGCTAATTACCAGCTCCCTAACAGCTAACAAAATGGAGTTGAAGGTGACTACCAGGGAGTTATTTAAAGGAGGTATTGATCACCCTCATACTCACCTAGCTAAATCTTCTCCACTCCATGCCAATAAGCAATTATGTGGTTATCTTCCAATAATGTCATAAAGTTCTTTCAGAGGTCAATGCATGAAAAGGGAAGAGATGAATTACTTCTAAGCTATCATTGCTAGAAGTATTGAGATGCACGCTCACCTTTTGGAGAATAACTGGCATGGGTCAGTTTTCTATTCCAAAGTAGACTCATTGCAGTTAGGCATTAAAATAGCACTTAAACTTTACTTTGTAAAGAACTTTGACTTTTAATAACCCATAACACTTTGTTATAAATACATGGAAATATTAGAAAAAAAGTGAACACATTCTTATTTACTTTGCACTTGTACAAGTTTGCTTCCTTATCACTATTTACCTAACCAGTGAGCAATGTTTCGCCAGTAAATAGCCAGTGATTTCTAAATGCTGCAGTCCGTTTGCAGTCACTAAACTCAAATCAGGGTTCCCAAAATCTAGTGAACTCATTTGCTCTTATCACTAAATATTAACAGCTTTGGTCTCAATGCTAGCCAAGTTATATTTCCTATACAGAGGGTAAAGAGAAAGAGTTAATGCAGTTAAAATATAGAGATTTTCAAATAAAATATTTTATGAAAATACAAATAAAGTTTTAATACTCTTTACCACTGTGGAAATTCATAATATAATATGGTATTTAAAATATAATCAGTTATTAAACTTTAAAATATATCAATGAAGAAATGGGCAACTTGGAGCTGTAATTAAACATACTAGTTCATAAAGATGTGTTATAAGTGTAACCAAAGGTGTATATCCTGCACATTGACACTAAAATCATGTTTTTCTTTTCTGATCAGAAACTATTTCAAAACATTTCAACTTCATCAACAAATCAACAAATAACAAGTGTTGGCAAGGATGTGGGGAAAAGGGAGTCCTAGTGCACTGTTGGTGGGAATGCAGACTGGTGCAGCCACTATGGAAAACAGTGTGGAATTTCCTCAAAAAACTATAAATAGAATTGCCTTTTGATCCAGTGATTCCACTACTTGGATTATACCTGAAGAACCCTGAAACACCAATTCAGAAGAACCTATGCACCCCTATGTTCACAGCAGTGTTATTTACAATAGCCAGGTGTTAGAAATGACCTAAGTGCCCATCAGTGGATGAATTGATCAAAAAACTTTGGTACCTTACACAATGGAATACTACACAGCAAAAAGAAGGAACTCTTATCTTTTGTGACAACATGGATAGAACTGGAGAATATTATGCTTGGTGAAATAAGCCAGGCAGTAAAAGACAAATACCATATGATCTTACCTAATACAGGACACTAATGAACAAAACAAACAAGCAAAATAGAACCAGAGGCATGAAAACAAGGAACAGACTGTGTGCAGAGGGGAGGGGAAGAAAAAGGCAAAGAAGGGGAACAGTTTAGTCAAGGAGCTAGTATAAATGACCCATGGACATGGACAACATGTGGGATTGACTGTGGGAGAGGGGTTAGGGAGGGTGAGGCAGGGGAGAGCAATGGGGTAAAAAATGGGATAAATGTAATACAACAATAAATTAATTTAAAAAATGATTAAAGGAACATTTCAACCCTCAAGCAACATTCTAATAGCAAATATATGCAATGCTTTTACAAAATTTTTAATAAATGAAATGGTCTTATTGCAATTCAAAACTTTTAACCACATTTACAAAGAGCTGCATTGCAAGCAATTATCAGAATGTAATCTTCCACATTAAAAAAATGGAAAATATTATACCATCTCTTCTAACTTCTCAGTCAAACAAATTACATTAACTTTTCCTCTTAATATTTCAATAGTGCAGCCAGGCTTCCAAATACACACACAACACAACGTTCTCCAGCAGAAGTCCCAGTCCTAATTTTTCCCCATTACACACATCTCTACAGAGCTACCTTTGCTAATTAGAGTATCTGTGATGTCTATTACATCAAGGTCTTCTCTTCAATGGAGGTGCCTTAATTTAGGGTCAGCACCTCGCCACTGGCACGAGCTGCCTGTCCTCTCTATGAAAGCTAGAGCCACTAGGATCCGGTCATTACTAGTCACACAAATGCAACTCTTAGGACACTTTTGTCAGGAACACACTTTTTATCTGTTTTGAATTAAGCCTTGAGACTTAATATTCTGGCATAGCTTATTTTAATTAGAACTCTTTACATAAAGATAGAAAGAGGAGCATAATTTCAGAGCAAAGGGACAGTAAAAATTTGTGGTGGTGACTTTAACGTGGGAAGGAGAAAACAACTGCTTTTATTTGTCCTGGGTGGCATTATATGTTGACCTAGTTTAGGAAAGGGAATGAAAGAAATACCTAATATAATTTTGGCTTCTGTTGAATTATTTAAATTTATTTGAGATAGCATAGTTGCTATCTCAGTTTTAGAGTTAAAAGATTTGAGCAAACGCAACAAAAATATGTAAAATGATGTGTTAAATATATTAAGAAAATGAGACGTTCTAAAAAGTCATGATGTCCATAACTTCAAAGCTCTGTATATTTTAACCAAATCTATGGATCATCCTGAAAATAATTTCTCTACTTCTTGCTACAACAAATATACTTGACACACTGAAACTTGGATGGATAGGTAACTTCTGTCATCCTGGTGAACATTCACCACTGGCTTAAGGTAAAATATCCTGAGTCAAGATCCCATTTATATTCTCATCAACTCTAATCATTTCTAGAAAATTAAATTTACATTGTGCTTTTGAGATAAATTCTTCAGTTTATCAACAAGCTGAGTTCATGTATATTTCTCACTAAGCTTTAGGCTCTGCTTTTTTAGTTTACTATGTTATTTTTCTTTTTAGAGTAAAAAAGAAATGGGAAGGCAGAGGGTAAAAAGATGTAAAATAAACAATATATTTTCTTTTTGTTCTGAGAATACTAAAATATAATGTTTTGTTAATTACTGTAGGTGGCTAATTGTATTCATATATTCTAAGCTGTATCACTAATAAAAACAATCAGCAGAAGCATTCTTCTTGAAGAATAACAACAACAGAATCTTTACAGCATCACCATCATCAGTGATTTGTAAAGGTCACACAACATTCATTCATCTAGTTCAGTTTTAGGCCATTAATCAAAACCCTCTCCCTCACACTCAGGCAAATCAAGCCAAGTACATCTGCCTGGAACAGCCTATAATGTGGGCAGTAATGACACAGTGCAGTTATTCACTGCCTCAATCAAGACCTTCTATAAAATGGTACCAATGGGGGTAATGGATTCAGCTGTCTGGCTCCCTTTTGTGCTCTGGGTAAGGAGAGTTAAGAGACCGAGTCTTCAAAACTTTCAAGAGTTTGCTCAATGGAGTTTAAACATCAGGCTAAGAGCAACTTGCAATTTTAATTTGAACACTGCTTTCCAACCCAGGTGTGGCTTGCATTTGATAAAACATTAACTTTGTCCCTATGTAAATAAAATGGTGGCTGTCCAGGTGCACCTGCTGTATGGTATTACAGGCAACCACAGAGTTATCAGAGTGTAACGTAGAAAAAATAAACAGAATGAGTGTTCTGAGGGGGGCACATTGAGATTGCCATTGTAGATTATGTACACAGTTAAGTCTTTCTGTCAAATATGTTTAATGCAGTTACAGAATATAATGTATAGCTCACATGGAAGCTAATTTTCTCAAGGTTTCTATGCCATTATCCCAGTTTAGGTGAATTTTTTTAAAAAATTCTCTCAACAGTTACATCACTGGAAGGTCTTTAAAAATACTATAGAAAAAGAAAAAAAGTGTTACTAAATGAATATGGAATAAGCTACGCTTTCTTTTAATTTATTCTGTGACATAACAGGATGATAGAGAGTACTGCATACCCTTATTACTGACAGGTGTAATTTCACCCCTACTTGAAAGGCCAGGGCTTTAAAAGGAGATGAAAGCCTCCAGCTGATGAATGAGGGAAGAGAAGTCTGACAGGAATAACATGACAGACTCAAGGGACTTGAGTCATGTGGTCCTGCGGTTTCCCATTTGGCCATGAAGTTACAAAGATTTACAGTGTGCTCCGGAGGGGTTTGGAACCCGTTTATTTGCATTTACTTCTGGAGAGCTGATAGAACAAGTTAGCAAAACTACAAGCAGTGTTTCCAGCTCATCCCACAACTGATAATGACGTAATGGTTACAGGCCACCCAGAATAACTTAACCATGACTGATGAGTCCCTCTTGCCTGGAAATCTCTGAGCTAATAACAAGATTTCAGATAGCAATATGGGTACAAAAAGCCTTTATAATGATCACTGAACACGAGCCACAGCTTCCCACTTCCAAAGAGACTTATATCACTTTGTAGATTTGATGGTACCAAGAAGATAAGGTCCCAGGAAATGTTGAGCTTTAGGTCCATTTTGATAAAACCTTAAGATAAAAGCTCTCTAAATTATATTCATTAACCAAACAACATACAATCTACACTATTATTATTAAGGTATTGGACTTAGAAACTATATTTAAGGAAACAGACTATAAAGAAAAAAAATGTGTGAATTATTATAATGTAAGAAAGAATGTGATGAATGTCATAAGAAAGGCAAGTGGAATGGGAGATTAGAAGTGGCTATCTCTTTTTTGCCATTAAATTAGTATACTATTTTGCTAGACTTTCTTCTCCTTTGGGAAAAACATATTTGCAAGCTATATACCTTGAAAAACCATGGTACATTTACACAATGGAGCACTATGTAGCATAAAGAAAGAAGGAACTTCTACCATTTGTGACAACATGGATGGAACTGGAGAGTCTCACTGCTTAGTGAAATAAGCTAGGCAGCAAAAGATAAATACCACAGGCTCTCACTTAATAGAGGAAACTAGGCCCTGGCTGGTAGCACAGTGAATAAGGCACTGGCCTGCGAACCCAAAGGTCACTGGTTCAATTCCCCAGCCAGGACACATAACCAGGTTGCAAGCCAGGTCTCCAGCCAGGTCCGTAGCTGGAGGCAGGTGAAAGGCAACCATATATTGATGTTCTCTCTGTCTCTGCTGCTCTCTCTTCCTTTCTCTAAAAATAATAAATAAAATCTTTAAAAAAACAGAAAAAAGTCTATGTGCAAATAATATGAAGAACTCATACATCTCAATAGCAACAAACAAACAAATAACCTGAATAGACATTTTACAAAACAAATACACAAATGGCCAATAGGTATATGAAAAGGTGCTCAACATCACTATTTATTAGGGAAATACAAATCAAAAGCATAATGAGCTATTATATCTACTTGTTAGGATGGCTATTATCAAAAAGTCAAGAGATAAGTATTGGGGAGAAAAGAAAAACCTTTGTACACTGTTAACAGAAGTATAAACTGGTACAACCATTATGTAAAAACAGTATGGAGGTTCTTCAAAAAGTTAAAAGTAGAACTACCATATAGGCAAGGATTTCCACTTCTGGGTAGATATACAAAGGACATGAAATATGAATCTCAAAGAGATATCTGCACTTCCATATTATTGCAGCATTATTCATAATAGCCAAGACATGGAAACAACCTAAGTGTCCATTTACAGTGGATCAATAAAGAAAATATGATATATATTATGTGTGTATATATATATATATTTACACATATACATATATATGGCCTACTATATGTGTGTGTAAATACAATCATAAAATATTGTTGTGGAATATTACTTGATCATAGAAAGAAAGAAGGATATCCTGCCATTTGCAACAATGTGGATGAACCCTGACGACATCATGCTAAGTAAAATAAGCATGAAATCTTAAAACAGTCAAACTCACATAAGCAGAGTAGAAAGGTGGCTGCTGGAGGCTGTGGGTGGGGAAGATGGGGAGATACTAACCAAAAGATACAAACTCAGTTATAAGATGAATAGGTTCTAGAGATCTCAGGTATAGCCTGGTAATTGTAGTAAATAACACTGTACAATAGATTTATAATTTGCTATGAGAGTAGATCTTGGGTTCTTACACCCACACATAAAAGTTTAAGTATGCAAAGAGATGAGCTTGCTAATTAGCTTGACTGTGGTAATCATTTCACAATGCATATCTTAAATATGCACACTTTTTATTTGTTGGTATACCTCAATAAAGCTTTAAAAACGTCATCTTTTTCTTAAATGTGTATATTTTTAATATATCAGTGCTATGTTATTTGGAGGGTATTGGATATTCAGATGAGTTCAGAGATATTCACTCCAATGAAATCAGTGTAATGTGTTATTTATTTTTATTAGAGGTTCTATTAAATTAAAGAAATTGTTAATACGATAAAAAAAATAGGCACTACAAAGAGGAACTGAAATCTCTTCAATTAATAAAGTACCTAAAGCTACTTTATGAAATATGTAAATTAAATATTCAAACTATCTAAAAATCCATAGCTATTAATTATTGATAATTTTTAAAAATGTTATCGAACTTCCAATGGGAAAGATGGCCAAAGAAGGATGAAACTGCTAAACAGCATTTGATGTATTCAAATACAGTTTAGAATTTTGGGCTTTCTTTTGTCACTTTATCATTTTGAGAGTCATTTATAAACTATTCAAACAGAATTATTATTTTACCAGACAAAATCCATTAGTGGACACAGGGATATAGTTACAGCACAGAAACATGCAAATATATAGACAAGCTATGTATCACTAGAAAACTACCACAATATACTGATACACCAAAAGTTCCACCAATTGAAATGAACAAAAAGTAGGAAAAGTTGTAAACATTAAACACATATGAAAAGAATTATGGCAGTCCTTGATATTTACCCAAAGGAGCTGAATGCTTATATGGCCACAGAAATACCTGCACAGAGATGCTTAGAGCAGCTTCCTTCATTATTGCCAAAACTTTGAAGCCACCGAGATATCCTAGAGTAGGTGAGTGAATAAATAAACTATGGTAAATCCAGACAATAGAATATTATTCAGCTCTAGGAGGAAATGGGCTATCAAGCCACAGAAAGGTATGGAAGAAATTTAAATGCCTATCACTCAGTGAAAGGCTGACATACCACATGATTCCAACTGAATGACATTCTGGAAAAGGCAAAAGCTATGGAGACAGTAAAAGGCCAGCAGTTTCCAGGCCCTGAGGAACAGGAAGAAAGGGATGAATAGACAAAGCACAGAGGGTTTTAGGGCAATGAAAATACTATAATGATGGGTACATGTCACATATTTGATCAAACTCATAGAATATAGAACTATAATGTAAAGTATGGGCTTTGGGTGATGACAGAGTGTCAATGATGTGTTAATGTCAGTTTCTGTTGTAACAAATATATCCCTTTACTGAGGGAGGTAGAGGGTGGAGACAGCCACGCATGTGCAGGGGCCACTGGTAAACGGGAAATCTGTTTCCCTGCCTCTCCATTAGGCTGTGAAACTAAAACTGTTCTGAAAAATATAAAGTCTTAACAAAAAGTCATTAGATCTTTCATTATGACTTTGGCCCATTACAAAAATGAACAAGAAATAAACATAAAATTAGCTATTACTCTAGATTGTTTCAAATTCAACTAATATTTTAAAAATTACTCTGTTGAAAGAATCCAACATTAAGAAAAGTGAGTCAATTCCCCAGCCAGGGCACATAACCAGGTTACAAGTCAGGTCTCCAGCCAGGTCCATAGCTAGAGGCAGGTGAAAGGCAACCATATGTTGATGTCTCCCTTCCTCTCTGCCTCTCTCCCATTCCCTCTCTCAAAAATATGATAAATAAAATATTTTAAAATATGAAATCCATTTTCTTTAAAAAAAGAAAAGTGAGAATCTTCATACTTTAATAAACTCTTTAAACCCAACCTTGAAACATTTCTAAGAAAACATCCCTTTAAATAGCTTTCCAACTGAAAATATTTGCATGTATGAAATGACAAATGTATCAAGATTCTCCACACAGTTGAACAGTATCTCAAAGAACTATATTAATAACTGTAAACATTATTCAGATTGCACTGTAAAGTTTTGTAAGTATAAAAATTGCACACAAAGCAAAAATCCTATTTTTTACAAAGTCATTAACATAATGTAAATTTACTTTTTTTTTTTTTTTTTTTTTCTTCCCCAAAATAACCTTAAGCTTCTGGACATATGGATAGACATAGTAAGGTGTTCAAATTGGGGGTGGGAATGAAGACATCTGTAATAGTGTCAACAGTGAAGTGAAAAAAGTCATGGATATATTAAAAACGCTTGGAAATGTTTTCAAAGAAGGCAACTATACAGTACTTTATATTGAATTATAAGGCCCAATTTAAAAGTCTTACATACTATGCAAACCTCAAATACACAATTAAAATAAACTGATTCCAAATCAGTTGTAGAATTGGATGTTTTTTAAAGATTTTATTTATTACTTTTAGAGAGAGGGGAAGGAAGAGAGGGAGAGGGAGAGAGAAATATCAATATATGGTTGCCCTTCACTTGCCTGCAGCTAGGGAGACCTGACTTGCAACCTGGTTATGTGTCCTGACTGGGAATCCAACCAGCAACCCTTGTGTTTACAGGCCAGTGCTCAATCAACTGAGCCAAACCAGTAGAATTGGATTTTATCATGAAACATTTCCTTCTTTTTTTTGAAGATTTTATTTATTATTTTTAGAGAGAAGGGGAGGAAGAGAGGCAGAGAGGGAGAGAGACACCAATGCATGGTTGCCTTTCACCTGCCTCCAGCCATAGATCAGGCTGAAGACCTGGCTTGCAACCTGGACATGTGCCCTGGCTTGGGAATTGAACCAGCGACCCCTGGGTTTGTGGCCAGCATCTTATCCAATGTACCCCCAGCCAGGGCAAAACATTTCCTTCTTTTCATCTCTCTCTCTCTTTTTCTCTCTCTCTCTCTCACACACACACACACTCACATAAATATACATATACAGTTAGCTTTACCTAGTTTTCTATAAGAATTCTAACCCATTTCTGACCCTCCACCTGATTATTCTTTTCTCTAACTTGCTATTATTATTCATTAAAACTCCTGGCTTCATCCCATTAGGTAACATCTGCTTTCTATCAATGCCAAATAAGACAAGTTCTTTAAATAAACTTTAAAAATAAAAATAAAAATGTGGAAGTTGTACAGATCTTTAAAAAGTGGAAATGTAAGTACTTTTACTACATCTAAAATGAGTTTTATTTTGTTTTGTTTTGATTTGTTTGTTTGTTTTGAAATATGAAAGCCCTCCATTTACTCCAAGAAAATCATGGAAAATATCAACACCTGTGTATTGCAGGAAAAACACTACTTGTACCTGCCATTCATCCAGCCAGTGAGTAATTCGGAAAACAGTAGCAATAGCCCTTGGAGTGTAGTATATGTAGGATGAAGCCAAAATGTTTTTCTAACTTGTAAAGGAAACTTTTCCATGAGCACTACTTTTTGCCAGTTGCTTCTTCAAGGTAGGAGCAGCATCAGCCTCTTGGTGATTTAACTCCAATAAATTAAGGGAAAATCCAAGTGAACCATGTCCCATAAATTAAATCTTCCTATTAATGTATAATTTAATCTCACCCTCTGGTTACTGGAATCAGTCCTTAGTCAGGCAGAGTGATACATATGAGAATATTGATAAGTAAAATTTAAAAGTGTGTACCTTGAAATTAATTGTTTAAATGTTGCATTTACTATACCTTCTTACCTTCTTTTCATGAATCCTCTTTCCAATGTTGGTGGAAAGAGACACTTGGCCCAAAAAGGGGCTAGTGACCTAGAAGCAAAAAGCTTATAAACTGAGTAACCTAGTTCCAAGTTATTTTGCCTTAATAATATTTTTGAATGGTTTAAAATGTAACATAGTTCATTTCTTTAATATGAATAGCTCCATACAGTATGATTCTATAAGTATACGTATCCATGGATAGATAGATACATAGTAGGTATAGGCACACAGAAATATAGGTATAGAGATATATATAATTATAGTAGAATCCAAGAGAAATTTTAACTAGGAAATGCTTATCAATCACTCCACTACATTACACTCTAATCTAAAATAAAGATAAGCCAAACTACCTCATATACCCTTCACACTGTTACATTACATAGGCTCCTAGTCCAGTGTAATTTCCAAGCTACCCCAACTGTGATAGATTCATGGCTGTTATTACATTTCTATTCCCACAACATTAGGTAATAGAAAGCAGGTATTTCATTTTTACAATGAAACTTTTCCCAGGAGTCTTTGCAGCAATTAAATTGCAAAACAATCCTTCTTCTTCTGGGCCTATGCCCTTCAAACACATATAGCTTTCATCCTGCAGTCAGAAATCAAGTTCTATGGTCATCAACTCCTTTGGTTTTCAGGAAGTGACCCCATGTTTCCCTGATTCTGTCATCAGAAAGTACTGATATTCTTACATCCTAGTGTTTTGTTCTTACATATTTCTCCCATATTTATAGCTCTAACCCCTGACATCATCAACCTTGTTTCCTCTCTTCCCTCCTCTCCATTGTCCCTTCTCTTCTTCACTCTCTATTTATCTCCAACCCCATCTCTCTCTACCTTTCTCCATGTGTCTCTTTCTATTTCTCTGTTACTCTCATCTCCTCCTTCCTTTCTGCCTTTAATGAGTGCTGGGGCCCTAGAATCCGTGTGAAGTACAGAATACACTCATAAACAAGACAGACATAGTCTCTATTCTTACGGTGCTTTTTGCATCTTGTCTAAGGAGATGAAATTGAAAAAACAATTGCAAGTGTGGTGAAGTTTAGAATATGATAGGACCATGCAATAAAGATATTTAACATTCTATTTGTTATATTATTCCTAAGAAAGATAACATTCAAGTTGGCCTATAAAAAGTATAAAAACACAATATAAAAAGTATACAAATAAAAAGTTATAACAGCATAACAGAAAACTGGTTAAGTAAAGGTAATCATAACCTTAACTAAGAGAGCCCTGTTCTCTTTCTGTTAGGTAAACAAAACTGTCCACAAAATACTAGCCTTACTGATTTATGTTCCATCTTTCTTCTTTCTTCCCTCCTTTCCTTCCTTCTATGAACATTTTTGGAGTGCGTACTATGTGCCAAAGATAAGACATTTCAAATAATTATCAAAATTATTTAACAATTACTATCATAATTTAAATGCCCTGCTAGAAACTTATTTTATTAAAAATCTCAGAAAGGAGAAAGCTCTATATAGCAAATGTATGTTTGTTTTATAACAGCAAAAAGAAAAAAACAAAAATATTGAATGTTTATTATTTGGGGTATAGATTTAAAAATTATGGAATGACCCATACAATAAAAATATTATGCAGCTTTGAAAAAGACTAAGGTGTTCTACATGACCTAATATCACAAGCTAGTTCAGCTACATTGTTACATGAAAAGAGCAAGCTGCAACAGCGTATATGGTATAATCCTATTATATAAAATATGACAAAACATTTCAAAATCTATTCTCTGTAATTCTACTTATAGGTATATGTATGGTTTTATATTTGTCTATGATTATATACCTGCCACTATAGTGATGACTTTTTACATATGTAAGGTTATTTCTGGGAAGATTTATAAGATAAAAGATAATGAGGTTTTAATGGGATTATCACTTTTAAAATTCATACATTAAGATTTATTTACACATTTACTTATTATTTTTTAACTTACTCATTAGTTAGGATATCCAAAAGTTTTGTTGACTATTCTCTTGACAAGTGAAGTAGCCCCTCTTTAAGGTTACAAAACGGGAAATCTGGCCCCTGTCACCCTAAGAGAACTTGTGTGAACTCACAAAAGCTGCCTTTCCCAGAAAACCATAAGAAATAAGAAACAGCGATGCTGCCCATGAAACACACAAAATAATGCAGCATAACTAACTTTTAAGTACTTGATATATTAAGATTATGAAAAGTGCCATTAAAAATGAATGGGTCCAGGTCAGATCTCCAGCCAGGTCTGTAGCTGGAGGCAGGTGAAAGGCAACTGTACATTGATGTCTTTCTCCCTCTCTGCCTCTCTCCTGTCCCCTCTCTCTAAAAATAATAAATGAAATGTTTTTAAAAAATGAATGGGTGGCCCTGGCTGGTGTGGCTCAGTACATTGGCATTGCCTGCAAACCCAAAGGTCGCTGGTTTAATTCCCAGTCGGGGCACATAAAACCAGGTTGCAAGCCAGGTGTCCAGTCAGGTCCTTAGCTAGAAACAGGTGAAAGGCAACCATGCGTACATTGAAGCTTCTCTCCCTTCCTTCCTCTCTGCCCTTCTCTCTGAAAATAATGACTAAAATCTTTTTTATTTTTTAAATGAATGGGTACAAGATTTATCAGGATAATCACTCATTAAGTTACTAATCTCTAATTAATGGGTTGTATACCTAAAGCTAATAAAATATTGTATGTCAACTGTAATTTAAAAATGAAAAAATTCTTTTAAGTCTAAATAAATAAATAAATAAATAAAATTCATGGTAGGGAAATGCTTGAGATAGTTGAAAGTAACCTCAAGCTAAAACTAACTTGCTTGATCTACATGGTGCTAAAATAAACAGGAAAACAGAAAAAAGATACATTCAACTACTTTCCACGGTATAGAACAAAAAGCTGAGAAACAAGCTGATTGATGATGATGATGATGATGATTTGTGTGGCTTTTAACTGGCTGTGTCCTATACACACAGTATAATTATCTATCTTGCCTCAAAATAGCATCACTCAGTTGAATTATCTTGCCACATGAGACACCGGTTTGGTATAATTGCTGCATATTGCTGGGAAATTATCATCTATTTTCTTAAATATTTCACAATGGCAAAAAAACCCTATAGGTAATACCAGGTGGATATGGATAAAGGGTATATAGATGTTCCTATGTTATTCCTTTGTCTTTTCAATAGTTTGAAATTATTTCTAAAGGAAAAGATTTTAAAAAGGGGAGAAAGGCTAGCATAATGATCTGTTATCAAGTAGAGGACATAACTTTTTAAATAAATACAAATTAATGTCTTTTCATTTTATTTTCATATTTGTTTTGCATGTTATATTTAGAGTCAGAATGAAATACCTGTGACAAAGAGATAATTCTTGAAAATACATTCCTGATACTTTTCTTTTTTTTTAATTTTATTGTTGTTGTATTACATCCCTCCCCTTTTTGCTCCCCTCTGTCCCCCTCCCCACCTACCCATTCCCCCCAAAGTCAATCCCACCTGTTGTCCATGTCCACGGTTCCTTTATACTAGGTTCTTGTCTAAGCTGCTCCCCTTCCTTGCCTCTGCCTCCCCCACTCCCCCCATCCCCATTCCCCCTGACCACTGAAGGCCTATTCCTTGTATTCATATATTTGGTTCTGTTTTGCTTGTTGTTAGTTTTGCTCATTATTGTCCCATAATGGGTGAGATCATATGATATTTCTCCTTCACTGACTGGCTTATTTCACTAAGCATAATACTCTCCAGTTCCATCCATGTTGTTGCAAAGGGTAGGAGTTCCTTCTTTCTTTCTGCTATATAGAATTCCATTGTGTAAATGTACCAAAGTTTTTTGATCCAATCATCCCCTGATACTTTTCTTCTATTACTTTTATTTAAAAGGTAAAGTAGTAAAAGCAATAAGACTATTTCATAATATCCTCTTCATTTTCAAATCTATTTTTTTCAGTTTTCAGTCTGTATGTAGGGGGAGGTGTGTTAGTTTAACTTCTTTAATTAAAAAAAATTATTATGAAAACACTTTAGGAAAATCATTTTGGAACTTTCCCTCCCCTCTCATTAGATCATTTTTTACCTTTGAAAAACAATGTCATAAGCATGCTTATTTAGCACTTAGTTGAAAACTAAATGTTCAACAGAAAATGTATTTGCACAGAAGCATCTCTTCAATAAAAGTCATCTAGTTTCCACTTTCTAAAATATAAATAATTTATCTTAACAGAACTGCAAATAGCCATTTTATTTTAAGTGAGGTATGAATTTTACATATCAGATAAGTTAATGATTCTTCTTGCTTCTCTTAAATAGGTAGAACCAATCAAGGAAAAGCTATATGTATAAAGTGGTGTAGTGATCCTAGTTAACAGTAGACTCTATTGAACAAACTTCCCTTAGGCTAGTTTTTCCAAAATCTAGCCTGGGGTAAAGGATAGCTATAGCAAGGCCATTCACTGTTATCTGAGGCCATCCTTTCAGTATAGATTTACCAGTTTGAGTCAATATAATTTTTTCATTCTGTCTAATTTACAAGTCTTCTCTCAGTTGATTCCAAATTTGAGAGAAATAGAGAAGTCATAAAGTCCTTAAACTTCAACAGTACTTATAATATATTTAGTCATACCAGTTGCTTACTCTTCAAAATGCACAACATGGTGTATTTTCCAACAAGGTAAAGTCATCAAGTTAAAAAAAAATTTAAGCAGCCTGGGCTGGTGTGGCTCAATGGATTCGGCCTGTGAACCCAAAGGTCACTGGTTTGATTCCCAGCCAGGGCACATAACCAGGTTGCAAGCCAGGTCTCCAGCCAGGTCCTTAGCAGGAGACAGATAAAAGGCAACCATGCATTGATGTCTCTCTCCCTTTCTTCCTCCATCCCTGATCTTTTCTCTGAAAATGGTGAATAAAATCTTTAAAAAAAAAAATTAAGCAGTATCTGAATCAGATAAACTCAAAACTTAGGCAAAAATAAGTTATAGCCCTAGCTTGTGTGGCTCAGTGGATTGGCACCAGTCTGCAAACCCAAAGGTCACTAGTTTGATACCCGTCAGGGCACATAAACAGGTTGCAAGCCAGGTCTTCAGCCAGGTCTCCAGCCATGTCCTTAGCTGGAGGCAGGTGAAAAACCATACATTGATGCATCTCTCCCCTTATTCCTTCCCCCCTGCCCTTCACTCTGAAAATAATAAATAAAATCTTTTTAAAAAAGTTATTGTAGTATTGTATAAATATTCCTATTTAAACTTGCCATATGGTAAAACAGTGAGATTAGAAGCTTTTTTTTTTATAAAGAGAGATTACTTTCTTTTATGTATATTTTATTTCATTATTTTTAGAAAGAGGGGAAGGGAGAGAGGCAGAGAGGGAGAGAGGCATCAATGTATGGTTGCGTTTCACCTGCCTCCAGCCACAGACCTGACTGGAGACCTGGTTTGCAACCTAGTTATGTACCCTGGCTGGGTAATAGAACCTGCGACCTTTGGGTTCACAGGCCGGCGCCTTATCCACTGTGCTACCAGCCAGGGCTAGAAGCTTTTTAACAGCTTTATCTTGTTGGATAAAATGGAGAGAATAAGTTGTCACATCTTTGAGTCTCAATTTCATCATCCAAAAACTATAAGTATCAGAACCTTTTAATTTATTCCTAGTGGTTCCTCTCTTCTGCCACCTGGGAAGGTGTCAACTTTATATAACAACCTCCTGTGTAAGTCTAAATAATAACAATATTGATAAAGCAATCACTAAGTATAGACAACATACTAAGCACATGACACATTCCATCTTATTTAAAGCATTCTATAAGCCAATGAGTAGGAGCTGCTGTTGGTACCCCCAATGCACCACTGAGGAAACAGCGTAGAAAGGGGATGTCATTTTCCCAACGTGGCCTAACCAGTAAATATCAGAGCTCATCTATGAATCTAAGACTGACTCCAGCATGCTATATTTTTTTACCACAGAATAAATCTAAATCCATTTAACAGAAACTTTCTTCCTTATATTTTGGACATCCAAGGCCATTCTTTTAGAAGCCGTCCACTTCTACAAAGAAACTGAATTTTTCAATGGTGAAGAGAATATATATGACAATGTGTTACAATAACTGTTATTAGAAATACAACTTGATGAAACATTCTTCATTCTTAATTTTGCTGATTTTTACAGCTATTCAACACAGACGAAGTTTGTTTTTTACTTCAAACCTCCTGACACAAGCACAGGGAGTCCAGCCCGTTTTATCATACATTTGCAATTGAAAATAAATTTACACTGTCAAAGGAGAAAACTGACTTAAACAGAAGCCGATTAAATGCTTGAATATAATTCAAGGCACTGTACCCTTGAAGTGGTTCCAAAAAGTGACATGGATGTAACAAGATCCTGAACTACATCAGAACTCCAGGATTTAGCAAAAGGGTAAAAGGGGAGTTCATTCACGTAGAGGAAGAAAAAATTTTCTTTGGACTGGTTATATCAGATAATATGTTTGTTTAAGGAAAAATAAACAGGTGGGAAAAAGTTCTGCATGCCTAACGTGAAAGGAAAGCAGATTTGTGTCTAATACATTGCAGAAACTGTTTTAGCACAGCTCATACTTTCAAAAATATTGCCCTCAGACAGTGGCCAAGGTCAGTTTGAAGTTAGGTAATCGGCTATATATAAGTGCAGATCATACGTGTTAAACTGATCTCAGAGGTATTCTGACACCCTACCTTTTAAAAATATTTTCCATACTTATTATTCATGAATTTCGAATTTTTCCCTTTGAGATCTGATCATCTTTAGCTTTTCATTTTGTTTTGTAGCCCAATTTCAAGTGTACAACATCCAAGTTTCCTACTGATAATCAGCAACCTTCCTTCCTTCATTGCTAAAGGCATATATTATGATTTGGTCACATGCCTTATAAAAGCACTACTGTAAATGTTTCAGAAATAAATGATCCCTTACAACTTAAACACAAGTTTCAGAACTCAAAGCTTTCCTGGGAGTGTAATAGTAGTAGCCTGCCAGATCGGGAGCAGAAATACCTCCTTTTACATGAAACTTGTAACAGCACAATCATGAAGTACACCTGAGAGAGCTTTGAGTCTGTGCTCATTGCTAACAGGGGTCCTTAAGTTCAAAACCTCTGCAATGTTCAAGTCATACTTTGTGGACTAGTGAAAAGAAATAGTGCTGGGGGTGAGGGAATTTATTTTCTAGACCCTGCTGAGCCACTAACTATATATTTTAACCTCAAAAAGACTAAGTGCTCCTATCTCTCATTACCAACACTATGATGACACAGAATCAAAGGTGACTCACAGCTTACAAATGTTAAGCATGTAACCAGAAAGAGCCACATATTGTAAGAACTTAAAATCACCTTAGAACAATTTATGGAAGATATCTGAAGGAACAGTGCAATTACAGAGGATGATATGGAAACAAATTATGCAGAAAATGAAGAAAATTATAGTGTGGATGCAACAGTAATACATGAGACAGGCTTTGAGATTAGACATAAGGTTTGATGGCAGGACTCCATAATTCATTTTATGCCCTTCATATCACCCAAAACAGTGTATTGCGTAAAGTAGGCACCTTGTAATACATGTGGCAACTGAAATCAACACTCAGGGACTTTTTCTTCCTTGATTTGGCTTAAAAGCTACTACTCTGCACCAAGTTTTTCTTTTATACAGTTGAAGGTGGCTAGTGGCCAAGTATGACATTTGAGTGTGCATCTTATCATCTTGCAGATATTTCTTTTATAGAGAGGTAGCAAATTGATACAGAAAGTAATTTACTCTGGCAAAAATGTAGGCACAATTCCAGCATTAGGTGCTCCACTCAAGACCCTGAAATCAAACAAAAAGATGGTTTCTGTTATGATTTTTTTCCTAGCAAAGCTAAAAAAATATGACTTGGATAAAAGCATGTTAGATATAATTGAACAGTTTTGCTCAAACAACGTTTGAGATTGGGATCTATGTCAGCTAGAGGAGGAAGGTCTCTGGCATACCAAAGGTTTCAGGGTACACTCTTTTTTGTGTGTTTCTGTTGTGTTTTTACCTTTCTTGGAATAATAAAGCATAATGCACTGAAATGGTATATATTTTCTTCCATATTAAATATTAAAATGGCTACAAAAATCACCAATTTTGATAAAGTTTGTTTTTAATGCATGCTGATATGACAGGTGTCACAATAGAATCTAACAAACTTGTTTCAAATGAAGTTAAAGACAGCTAAACACTGGTAGAGCCATCTTATGAAAAAAAAATTTTTTTTGGCCAGCCCAGTATATGTATGCTATACTTCAATTTAAAAGAGTTTTAAGAAACACTCAAAATTAGGAAATATTACTTTGGACAGTGAGCACAGATGCTTGGAGGATTGTCCTGTGCACCAAAAGTTTGCATGTTCAATCCCCTGTTGGGGCACATTTGGGAGGCAATGAACTGATGTTTCTTTCTCACATCCATCTCTCTCTCTCTCTCTCTTTCTCTCTCTCTCTCTCTCTCTCTCTCTCTCTCTCTCTCTCACCAATAAACATATCCTCAGGTAAGGATTTAAAAAGGAAAATATCAAGAAGAAATCTATCAAAATACTTAAAGTTTAAATAAAGAATGATTTAAGGAATTAAAAAATTAAACTTAAAAAGCCCCAGAAAATTTAAAAGAAAAAACAGAAGCTATCTTCCAAAATTTCAGTATAACAATAGCATTATTTTTCATTTTTCTAGGAGTTAAGTTACTAAAAGAACCAATTGTTAGAACTCTCTGAAATGTACATAACAACTTACAAAAAAATAACTTAGTCATCAATAAAAGTCCATAAACTATTCTGTCAGAGAAACTAAAAAAGAATTCCTATATTGGAAAAGTTGCTGAACAAGATATGCTCTATTCTCTGCATGTCTAAGATGCTATAGTTCATAATAAAATTAGTGTCATAGAATGTATCTGTCCCTGTCTCCTCCCTCCTTTTCTTCCTCTCTCCTGTCCCCCATAATTTCTCTCTTGCCCTCCCCCATAATTCCTCTCTATTATTATCCAAAAAGATAATAATAAAAAATCAGCTCCTTGATTTTCCTAATTCACTTGCACTCAGATTAGTCACACAAAGACCTCCAAGCAAAGGGACCCCTCACAAGGGGCCTGATGTTGAGAATGTGTATGTGTGTTTCGTGCCCTGCCAACTCCACTTCCCCCAAAGGAGAAAGTATTTTGGAACTGGATGTTCTTCCTCCCCAAATATTTTCCCAAGAATCTTGGAGAAGTCCACTATCTCAGAAAACACACAAGAAAATAGGAGCATAATTTCCCTTGCTAGATAACTTAATAAACATTTCATTCCTGATTACAGTTGCCAAAGCAGAATGCAATATCTTTTAGATGACACCTTGTCTGGCAGACCTACTGAACGCCCCCTCCCCCATCAAACAACAACACTTTGTTGGATTTTATATTCATTTTAGTATATTACTCTCAGATTGAGATGCCATTTTATTTGATTATTCTTTACCTCAATCCAATAAGGTAGAAAGTGTTTAGATTTTTAAAAAGTCACCTTAGTTCTGGCCTGTCAAACAGCATCTAACACAAAGCAACAAATACATATAAAATGCTGGACAAACAAAATGCTCAAAGTTCCTATGCCCTTGGTAAATACATATATTGCCTCACCTAGTACACCTAGTAATCTTTAAAATGTGAGGAAATCTGCTTTTTTCAAAATTCACATTAATAAGTGAACAGACTATTTTACATACATATATAAGTTATACAAATAAATGAGCATATTATGCACCATCAAACAGCTTCTCATTAGGAAAAATATAGTAGTATAATTCTGCTTTGAAAATAAAGCTCTGTGATTGCCGGGTGTCAAACTATACCTATCATGATTAATAAAAGGAAAGCAGTTATAGTTGGGCTTATTCATAAAGAAAGAATGGAAGGAGATATGACAGGAAGAAGGGAGGAGGAAGAGGATTGCATCCAACATGAAAATTGATGTTATCAGTCACGCCCTGCATAACTCAGAACTCAGAAATTGCAGTTATGTGAGAGCCAAGAAGTGAGAGGTTGGGCTAGGTAAAAGAAGGTCAATTGGAAATATGCTCCATCTGCATAACAAAATTATCAAGAGCCAAAATGTCATGCACCTCAAATGTCCAGAGGAAGGAATGAAGATTAATAGTTTCTCCTTGGGGAGAAACAGAACAAGCATTTATGCCACAGAACAGCTATCCATATTTAAGAGGGCTTCTGCCTCCAGGGTGAGCTCCCTGGCCAATGATAGGTTAATGCAAAAACCCATCAGACCTTATAGTCAGCTTTTATGTTGCCTTTTTCTTAAATATGAATGAATAACCTAGGATCACTAAACATTTGAGAAATATCTTAAAACCTGACAGACACAAATATATACATAAAAGATTTACCATGGAAGACAAAGAAGTATTACAGGCAACAGAGAAAATTAACGAATAAACAAAACAAAACAAAAGAAAAAGCTGTAGCCTCCTCAGAGATCACTTAGGAACACAATAGCACGATGAAAGAACATCAGCTAGAACAGTGCTATGCCTGTTCAGTTTGTTCATCTCAAAGGACAAGACGTGACAGTAATGAAATAAGAAGAATGGGTAATTGAATAAAGTAATTTCAGATGCTGGGGCAATTTTAGAAGCTGGAAAATACTCAAATATTTAGAAACTAAATAACAACTTTTAGATAAACCTTGAGTTATAAAGAAACCAAAAAGGAACTTGGAAAGTAATTCAGACTGAATAAAAAAGTTGAATTGCGTGAAAATGAAAACATGACCCATCAAAAGATCTACTGGATCTAAGCAATGCTTAGACGGTAATGTGTGGCACTAAAATACCTATATAAGAGAAAAGTCTCAAATCAATAAATCTAAAGTTTAATCTTAAGGAACTAGAAAAACAAATTAAACCCAGTGTTAAGCAGGGGAAAAAAAGAAATGAAGAACAGACATTAATGATTAAAAAAACAAAACAAAACAAAACAAAAAACAATAGAGAAAATCAATGAAGTCAATAGCTGGCTCTATGAGAAAATCAATAAAATTGATAAATTTTGGGCCAAACTGCCCAGGAAAAAAAAGAAGACAAATCACCAACATGAGGAATAAGAGTATATCTATATGTCACTATAGCTCTTTTAGACATTAAAATGATTATGGAATATAACTTTATATTTTATAAATAAATTTAATAAGTTATAAGTGCTAATATAAAGTAGGCATTCAATGAAAAACAACTATATTATTTATTATTATAATTGTTAACATTGCAAAGGCTCTATATTGGTCAAATATGAAGAAGAATAGAGATTTCTTTTAAAAAAAGTATTGCAGTATTCTTACAATCTTGACTGTAATGAAGATTTGGCATAGGTCTGGTCCCTCCCCTTTAGCTTCTCTACCCTTAAATATAGAAACCAGCAATGGTCAGACAGGTAGACACAGAAGAGATCCTGTCAACATACCTGGCAACATATGCACTGTTTTCTCATCTAAAGTACAGCTGGGGATAAGCCAGCTGTAAAACAGATCTTTCCTCTGGGACTTCTGGTTGGGGCAGGGGTTGGGAAGGAGGAATGGGAAGGCTCAAATGTGTTTCCATTTTCATTATAGAATCTAAATAAATAGAATACTGTTTCGAGAGCTTGCCTGAGAGCAGTTAATAAATTCACCACATACTGGAGTTGGGGAGGAAAAGAGAATTCAACATGATTGCTAAATTTCTGTTTGTGATGCAAACCTTGCTGACAGTTTATATACCAACCTCTTAAAGTACTAAATTATATTCAACTGAAAAATTTACAAAAATCTTTGACTATGATGCAACATAATTTTCTCTTAATAACACAAATATTCAATTAGAACTGTTAGGTATTACAACATTCTCCAAGTTCATCAGCACATTTTGCAAAATAGGTTGAGTAATAATGTCCATAATTCTAAAGAGTAATAATTGTTACATTCCTTTTATTGAACTAAAGGTCAGCTGTGTCACTTATTATAGTATTGTTAATATCTTTCCTGACAGTTACTTTTTATTGGGCTCTTGTTTATGAGGTTTTCTATTAAAAATAGGAATTGTAATGATTCATTGACAGGTCTATTTAATTCATTCATTTCTAATAATATAGCTCACATGTCAAGAACGTTTCTTTTCCCATTGCTTGTGTTATATCATTTACAACATGAAATCCATTGTGTTTGTTAACTTTAAGCAGTCAGAAGTATTTTCCTAAAATGTATGAATTTGAGGAAAGGAATATTTTTATAATGTTATAGCAAGGCTCAAATAGTCTCATAAATATTCTTGGCCCTCATTGCACATCTCCAAATTTTCCTCAGCTATGGAGAGTGGCACTTTCATTAACACAAACCTTAAGAAAAAGAAAAGCCCTTATGTATATCACCACAATCATTACATCCGTCCACTAATTTTATATTTTACTAAACTTTACAATGCATTTTGCATCGTATCTCTCCAAAATCTGTAGCAATTTTTCAATAGTTCTAATTAACATTTGAATTGCTATATGACACATAAGTACACAGAACTGAATTCAGAGGAACTAATAGATTTCTTAGCTGCATACAAAACATGAATCCACAGACTCCAACTCTACCAATGATTTGGGAGGCTTATTCTGAATGGAATTGAAAGTAATCTTTTCCTATAAAAGGACTTTGCTCAATGATTATTCTCTCTACATTAGAGAGACACAATAATAATTTTAAGATTGTAGTTAAGATTGTCAGTTAAGAATTGGATTCTAAGCACAATGGAGGACTTCTTGGAATGATGCTGTAGTATTTCTGAGATTCAAAGTTAATAGATACACAGGCAACTCTTAGGGACCTTGGCAGCCACCATTCATGGACTCTCTCTTTCAAGGGGTTAGCTTCTGTGGAGGGCAGGACCAATAAAATGGCTTTGGTCCAATCAAGATAATATAAAGTACATAAAACAAAGTGGAGCCACTCATGTCAACCAAAATGGCTCCCAGTCAGCCTTGACACTTTGGTTCAGGATGGAAACTACCTAAGTCACTCTAGGCACATCTGGCAAGGAGACACCGCTGATATCTGCACGTGTGACCAAAGCAGCAAGGTCTGCAGAGCGGGATCACCCATAGACAGGCACCTGCGGATATTCCACATTTTCCATCAGGGGTGCCAAAACACTCATCAAGAGACCCAGGGGTGTGGAGTATAGCACTCTCAAGGTACAGCTGAGGCAGGCTGCAGATGGCTGCTGAGACAGCCGAGCTCCACACACCAGGGTGCTGCTGCATGTCATGCTGATCTCCCTTGGCATTGGCCACCGGAGACTCCCCTGCTGGACTAAGGACTTTGTCTGTTCTGCTGTCCGCTGGCTCTGGAAATCCTTCCTTGCAAGACACTGAAGATTCCCTTGTCCACTCTGCTGTCTCCCAGAGCTACAGGCTGGGACTCTGGCTCTCAGATTGGTTATCCCCCATTGACTGCTGTGTGTGTGACTGCATGTGTGTTATTTTTCTTAGATTGTAGAATGTGAGTAGGATATTAATGTACGTTGATGTTCTACTCTGAGTGAATCTGCATTCAATAAAAGCTGAGTGAATAGCAAGTTACTGTGTGTCACTCCTGTCCATTCCTTGGTTCTGGTTGCTTGGCGGGCAGCTGGCTGAGCAGTTGCCAGGCTGACTTACAGGAAAGACTGTATCACAAACATACACTCATGACAGCTTCTGTGACTCCTTGACTCTGTATGTGCAGTGTTTCTAATCATAATTCCCAACAGAGAGAATCCTGTAGGCCCAATATATACCAGTCATCTAGGTAGACAGGTAAAGGCAGGGTACGTGTGGCTCCGGGAAGCCCTCTTTTGGATGGGGATTCTACTCCCACAGCAGCAAGAATTGCGAGCCGCCACTCCAGGGATTGCCTTTTGTGTTTGATCTCCTGGATGCATTGTTTATTTTTTATAAACATCTACTAGACATAAACTCACTTATTTAAAATTTTTCCAAAAATACCATCTTCTTCTTGCTTTCATTTATGACCATGAAAGATTTCAAATACAAAGAAAATTACAAAATATAATAACAGAACTACTATTACTAACATTACCACTATAACTTATACCCTTCGCCAACATTCAGCTAAGCAGCTTACTTATATCTTCACGTATGCCCATAGTAGCATCATAAACTTTAAAGAAAGAAAACATTTCATAAAAGCCTTTTCTTCAACCCTATTCTTCCCTTTTGTTTTTAACTTCCTTCTACCTTGCACAATGTAAGGTGTATATTGTCTCCATGTAATGTTTTTCTAAAATCCATAAAACATGATCAATTATTTTGTATGTTTTCAAACTTTAAGTAAATATTTTAATGATGATTTGTTGAGAATTCACTGTGTTCCAAAGTTTACTAAGTACTTGTCCATATTAATTCCTTTAATCCTCATGCTTGTTCTACTACCTTGATACTGTTATCAACCCGATAGAAAGAAAAACAAAAAAACTGAGACTTAGAAAGGATTAGAGCTTGTCACTGAGAGAGAGCATCATCTTGTACATATCACTTTGACACACACATTTTTTTCTTTTTACGTAACATGATGCTTTAAAGATGATTCCATGTTGATATACAGTATACACCGTTTTTCACATTGATACTGTGCAATATCCCATTTATATATTGTGAATAACTACTTGCTCTTGCGTTTATGAACATTTAGGTTATATTGCTATTCTAAGCAATGCTATAATGCACATACTTGTAATTATCTTCATATATATGATTAACAGTTTGTTAGGTATCTATCTACTAGTTTAAAGATAGCAAACATCAGCACACTCCTACCATCTCTGAACATGGTCTCATACTTCAACACATCCTCATCTACATTTGGAGAGATGTATTTTTTTTAATTTTGGCTGATCTTGGGGTGTGAAATATAATTCATTTTAATTCTAATTCCAATTCTCTGATTGCTAGCACAGTTCAGCATCTATTCATGATCTAGTACCATATTTTCTTGGTAATACAGTATATTTTCAGTATATGTTATTATTTTATAGGACTGGTTACTCTTCTTTTTCAGAATCTTCCCATTATTTATGGAAATTTAAATGCCATTCCATTAATAAGATCACTAATGGCCTTAATTAAGAAATAATTTTTCTGCCAATAATTATTTTGCTTTGGGAATATGAGACAGTGATGGTATCATGTGTACATATGTGGCAGGTAACAGAATCAAGTGGTAGCTTATCTATCACATTTCCCTTTCTTCTGGCATTCAGCTAGACTACATTTCCTAGTCTTCCCAAGTATGAAGTGGCCATATGACTCAGTCCAAGACAGGACAATTGGGACACAGTATTGTAAACCACACCTCCAGGCCTGACCTGTTAAGAACTTTCTGCATGATTCTCCTCTCTCTTCCCTGAGCTGATTCTCAACAGCCAGAGAATTTTCAGAAGCTGTATGATAAATAGAGTCTGTCTATCAATATACTTCCCCGAATGAGTGCACAAAACAGAAAAAGCCCTACTGTGTGTTTTAACATACACAGGCAACTGAGCAAGAAGTGAGTGAGCAATGTATGTATCTATCTTCTTTATAATGCAAAAACTGATTTATTTGCACATACAATAACAAAGGAAAAAGTCTTCTGTCAACTGGAGAAGATTCAGATGCTTAGGAAGCTGATGTGGGGACCTCCTAGAGTGGGAAGACTTGCTTTGTAGCCTCCAGATGCTACTCTCTACCTGATTCTTCAGCTGGCTCCCTGCTGGGCCTCCCTTCCTAATCCCTTATAATAGATAATCTGGTGGTCCAGATAGTCTGTGTTCCTCCCCTGTTTATCCAAGTACTTTCCCAAGAATTGAAAGAGATCCTTATCACTGTTATCAGAAGCTGCAGCCCTCAGGTCTTGCAGAAGCCAAGTTAACTTGTTCTTCAGGTCCAGAGCACAGTCCAGCGCTTCTGATCCGGTTGCCCACATTTCCGCCCCAGGCCTCTTACTCCAAAGAAGCAGAGTTGGCCCTCACGTTTTTTAGATATCTTGTGAACTGCCCCCTGTGTTCCCTCTTCACCTCAGCTTGGTCTTCAAAGAATGCGGCAAAGAGGGGTGCATCCATGTCGCCATAGTAACAGCAGGCCATAGATAAATAAGCATCACTGATGTGCAGCTCATAGATGCCACAGGATTAATAGCCATCCTACACTCTTCAGAGATGGGATTCTTAACATGGGGTGCCATCTCAGCTTGAGAGGAAAAAAAAAAAATAAACAATACTCAAGAGCAATATATTTTTATTATTAAACCAGTAAGATTTGTTTTGCTTTCCTATACAGCTCATTCCAATATGCTATTTCCTATATATTTATATGCATACAGGTCCATAATTCAATATTAGAAAGATTTGGAGCTAGAACTATTTTAGAACTCAGAATATTTTGATTTTAGTAAGGTAACGTGGTAGATAAACATACAAATATATTAATCAACATTCCCAGGTATGCCAAGTTCAGGATCCAATAATCAAACACATTAATTTTTCTGCAATGGCATATCAACTTTACTCCTTTTTGTAGTCTACAAGAGCCAAAGACACCCAGAAATTTTGCACTATATCTGAAAATGCATTGCGTTCAGGAAGTAATAAACTCTATCTCCATTCGTTACGATGGTAGTTACTACTTACAATCACAGACATATCTTTTGTGAATGTACTCAGACATGATGCTGGTTGCTGACTTATGAGTAAATCCATGGGTTAAATTCTCTCAGTCCAAACAAATCAGCACCTCTTCCATACAGGAACATGTCCTGGTGTATGTGAGATTTAAATGGGAAAGTTTGTTATATATGCAAATGTCTGGATCTGAAAACCATGGTTGGGCTTCTAATTATTTATAAATGAAGCTGCATTTGCAGTGAAATATATTTTATTTTTGTTAAATGACTATGGAAATGATTAATTTAAATATCTTAAAAATGTTTTTGTCTATATAAGATTACATTATTGGAAGAGTGACATTCTGTTCTGTCAAAGATGGTAGTGTCCCTCCTAGATCCTTTTTCCCAGGCTGGTAAGCTCAGCTCCAGATGTTGCAGGTGTTAAAGGCTAATGGTTCACACCTGCACTCTCCTCAGAAAGGCCTTTCCTGAGTTGACAGGAGTCACTATATTCCTTTTTCCCCCAACCCCTGTGGCAGCTGATGATTAATTGAAGAAGACAGGAAAGGTGCAGAAGAGTGTGCATAAGCAAAGCCCCCTTGCCTGAAGGCAGAACAAACTGCTGCGGTTCACGTGCCAGAGCTCCCTGTGGGAACAGTGGAGGCTACATTTCCACTGAAACCACCTGATCACACAGGGAGCTCTGGAGCGTGAACTGTGTCAGTTTGTCCTTTGTACTATCATGCTTCCCTCATGTCCATAGCAGGTTCCACATGGGAGAACTTCCTCATTAAATAACTTGCCCCAAAATCTGCCTGGTAGGCTATGCTTCTAAAGAAAACCTGCAACTAATACAACATACATTATTTATAATGTGTTGAACACCTACTAAGGATTAGGCTTATCTGTGCTTTAAACATTTCATAATTTTATTCTAGAAATATCTTAGCTATATGATAAGTATTATTACCATATTGTGAGCGGGGAAACTCAGACTCTTGTAGAGTCGAGAAACTTGTATGTAGTTGGTAATCAGTGAAAAATCCAAGAATCTAAACTCAGATTAATATGGCTCTATAAACTCTACATAATTTCTCACTACCTCTACATCATATTTTAACCAGGAAATTTTAAAAATTAAATATCTCTTTAACTATACATTTTTTTTTTTTTTTTGGTGAAATGGAAATTGATGTGCATTTATTTTCCGCAAACATTGAGGTAATTTGTTTAAAATGAAGGTAAGATTGTATGAGTCATATAATTTCCATAAGGGTCTATTAGTGGACAAGCATGGATTCGATTAAAAAGGAAATAAACATCTGTATAATACCTTCATTTTCTTAAAAGGGAACATTTTATAGAAGTTGGAAAACAGCAAGGAGGGAAAAGATCATGTCAGCACAATGTTACTGGTCATATACAACGCAATCTTATGTTTCATAGAGATTTCAACACAGGAAATGGGTATATTAGAAACTGCCTAATTCATAGGTTTTCCTGACCCACGTACACTGGTTTCTTTGAATGACTCTGAAGAAAAAGCTATAAGCAGTGCTTTTATACCAGTTTCAATAATGCATATTTCAAAGTCTAAACTAGTTAGCCATATAACTGTTTACATAGTCAACATTTAGTGGGAAAATAAGTGTCAACAGGTTCCACTTTCCCAGCTAGGAACAGCATGTGACCTTTCATTACAATCCTCATGAGTCTCTGATAATCTTAGGAAAGGAATATTTTATTTTTGTTTTATTTCATTCAATAAACCCCAAATTCTTAGTTTACTACCATCTGAGAAATACTTCACAGGCCCCACCCCACCCTACTATGTAGCCACTTAAGACTTACATAATGGTACTACATTAGAAACACTACAGGAAGACCCATGTCTTTTCCATCTATGCTTATGGCACTAGCAAAGTGGTTTGCACAGAGCAAAAAAATTATAAAATGGAATGTGGTTTCTTAGAACATAAAACAGTTTATAATATAGTATTTTTCTTAATATTCTGATTGCTATGATGTCTTGCCAATGATCAATAATCTTTAAATCCTTAACAAAAATGTATTAATATTAAGTACCTTATTTTTTCAGGGAACCCATTCAACCTCAAAACTATTCAATGCGTCCCTTAAAAATTATCAACAAGGTCCTGGCTGGTGTGGCTCAGTAAATTGAGCACCGGCCTGCAAACCCAAGTTTGCTGTTTCAATTTCCAGTCAGGGCACATGCCCAAGTTGCAAGCCAGGTCTCCAGGAAGGTCCCCAGCTGGAGGCAAATGAAAACCATACATCTGTTTCTCTCCCTCTCTGCCTCATTCCCTTCTCCTCATTCTAAAAATAATGAATAAAATCTTTTTATAAATGATCAACAAGAGTATTGAATATTTTCTAAAACTTTTATTTTATTCACAATCATGGCTCTACCAATGTAATCATTTTCTTCTACTGCAAAAATCATATTAGTTATTAAATATTTGTCATATATCATGAAATATGCCAAGTGTTAATCTAAATTTTCCATTAAATATTCAATATTGAGATGAAAGTACTCTTAATCTCTGCATTACAGAGCAGGACATATGGCTTACAAAACTTGTATAATCCTTTCACAATCTGTAATATGGAGTAAATAGTAAATCTGGAGTGTAGTTACACCTACCTCCAACTTCTATGCTCTTCACCAATGAACCACACTAAACTTTTCTTTTTAAAGATTTTTATTTATTATTTCTAGAGAGAAGAGAAGGGAGGGAGGCAGAGAGGGAGACAGACATCAATGTATGGTTGCCTTTCACCTGCTTCCAGCTACGGACCTGGCTGGAGACCTGGCTTGCAACCTGGTTATGTGCCCTGGCTGGGAATTGAACCAGCAACCTTTGGGTTCACAGGCTGGTGAACCTATCCACTGAGCGACCAGCCAGGGCCACACTAAACCTTTTAATGCCAGAATCATACTTCTCTTCCCAATAAAAAAATTATCATCAGCTGTATATACTCCCAAATAAGAACATGTGGATCATACTTAAAAATTCCTTCTTACCATTTCCTACCTCAACACAAAGAACATGGTTTGCAATGATCTCCTAAATTATTCAGACCTTTTTCCACCATTTATTCTGTCATTTCTTTATCCCAGCCTTTTATTATCTATTTTCCAAGTTGTTACAAAGGCCTTGCAGTTAACTTCCCTACCTCATATCTCATCCCCCAACCATCAAACACATACTTATTTTCATATACTGCTATTTGAGTACTTTGAAAATTCATATCTGATCATAGCAAACATTTTTTAAAATTTTGTTCATGGATCCTCATCGTCTCTGATGCAATGTCATGTTGAAAGGTGCTCACATAGTTGGCTTTCTTACCCCCTTCCGCACGTATATTTGAAAAGTATTTACTAAGTAGAATTGGCTGGACTTGGTGGCTAACTGGATGTGAGATCTGAGGAGTGAAAAAGGAAAAGTATTTAGTTTAGTTGTACATTAAATGTAAGTAACTGGGGTAGAGCAATGAGGAGATAAACACAGGGGTTTATCTTCCTCCAACTATCAAATTAATAGCTCAGCAATTTCTGTCAAAAGCAAATCAAATTCAGTATCTCCAAAATCAGATTCATGTTCTTTGCACCCTATTTCTGATCTCTGAGTGGACCATGTCTGAAAGAGTAGCAGCCACCTCTATTCAGCTGTGAAGACCCTGTTAGCCAAAGCCCCTCCCTTTACATCAACCCCCTCCTGAGCCATATACAGTCACCACATCCTGCCTAGATTACCTTCTAAATAGCTCTCAAATCAACTGACTTCCCATCATCTTCCCTATCCTCTTTCTAGTCCAGGCTACCACATCTCTTCATTTACCTGATCTTACAATGCATTTATTGATATCTGCTTTATTCTCCCTATAACTTATTCTCTATACTGAAGGCAAACTGCTTTTTCTATCTGAACATCTGATCATATCATCTCTTAATCCAATTATACACAACCAGGATTTTTTTCCTTTAGAGCACCTATGAAAATTTCATTTTTTTCCTTATTTGTATGCTTACTTAATTATACCCTTTCCCCACACAACTTTAAACTTCATAAAAGCCACTTGCTATCTACTGTATATCCACAAGCCTGGTACAGAACCTGTTATCATCATTTGATACATAATTGAAGAAATTAATGAACAGATGGCTAACAAAGATCTAGGCCTTTGATGTGGTAGCAAGAAGTACATAGTGAGTTCATGGGTTTGAATGATTCACCAATGGAAAATGTGTATAGTGGGAGAGATGCAACGCTGGTCAACTGGAGGTACAGGCAGTCAGTCTAAGAGAGAGAGTCAGAAGAAAGTAGGAAAATTATAAGATAATTATGTCATAGAGGCCAAGATAGGAAAGAAAACAGATTGATGAACTATGTAAATACCTCAAAGTAGTTTGGAAAGAAAGCGGAAATTATTGTATAGAATAGTTCATTTTACTCCTTTAATTTCTATGTAGTCTTTTCACCATACAACTATCACACATTGGCCTCTAAAGTTTTCCTTAGACTCATAGATGAAATGCTCTCAAGATATTATACCTTTATTCAAGCATTCTTTGTAATTCTATTGTTTCTAGAAATAGCAAGACAAAAATGCCCTTAATCTCAGCCTCATTTCAATATTTAATCTTTTTGATATTTTTGCTCATCTTACTAAGAAAATGCATTTTGCAATATCTCATGTATTAACACAATGTGCAATGTGTTCAATTCTCTGTGAATCTTTTCTTATATCCACCTGGAGGACTGTGATTTGCAACAATGATGTGAGTTTCTGGATATCTGGAACCAGACCTGTTGAATGTACTTTTCCAAGCACTTGTCATTAGTATGCTACACTTAATTAACACCTCACTGTGGTGGTAGTGTTAAGAACTTTCTAGAATGAACAGTCAGAGAACAAGAACAGCTTACAAATGAGAAGGAAATAGTTAATCATTTTAGTCATTAAATAATTTTAAAATATAAAATACATGAGGTAGAAATGTATTTATACATGAATGGTTAACAGTTAAAGTAAAATTAAGTAATTATATTAGTAGAAAAAATACCCTGTGTGGCTATCACTTGAAGTACTACACAGTTAGTCTTTTTTAGTATTTTTGTACATGCACTGCACATAAGGCTCAATGTTTTGCCTAAACTAAATGCATGGAATATTATAGCCATTTAAAAGAGTATTTTAGAAAAGATGAAAGAAATGTTTCTATATATTGCTTATTATATGTATGTATTAATAAGTACCTAAATTAATAAGTAGATATAGTATTAATATTTATGTATAGTATATATTATACAGAATGAGGCTTACAGTTGTTTGTATGGAAAATAATACAGTAACTAGTAAATAGTAATACAAGAATGAACTGTGTTTTGCATGGCCACAACTATAAGTCTACATTTGCCCATTCTGTATATAAAATTCAGAAGCATTTGTGAAATAATACTGATTCTTAAGTTGGATTAACTCTGGATTGATTACAAACTTTTTAAAAATACAAGATCTTACCTTTTAATCATAAAAATTGTTAAGAAAGTACATACATGTTGAAGAATTTTTTTTCTTTGAGTAGCAGTTATATAAGTTTATAATGTCTTCATATAACCCTGTTCCCTCCCAGGACACAGCCTGAGGTTACATGGCCCATCAGTAGCTTAGTGGAAACGGAGTTAATAATAGTCCTATAACCTAAGCACTGAAAATATGGGGAGGGGCCCCAAGGAGATGGGGGCCAGAAAGGAGTACTATTTCCCAGAGCTCCAGGCTCTATGAAAGAATGAATTCAAGGCCTAAATGGAGAAAACTAATAAATTAATTTTGCAATTAGAGAGAATGAGGACATCCAGAACAAGATTTAATTACATAAAATAGCATTGGCAACCTGGAATTACCAAACCTAAAAATATAAAATAAAATGAGTGGGGGAAAGTATATTTAACCTTTTAATTTCCTCACTACATTTAAAGAAAATTACCTAGGAAAATTGCTTTGGAATTAGTCCTTCAAGCCTTATTAGGCCATGTAGGTCAACTATGTCAGTTCTGAAACCATGTAATTTTTCTCATATGCATTCTCAGGAATATGAGAGAGAAAGAGCATCAAATGTGCCTCTGGGTTAAAGTTCTTCATTTATTTTGCACTCACACATTATGTGGGGAAATCCTATTGCTTAGGAAGGAGCCATTTCCCTTGGAGACTTAAGACCTTATAAAATTCACATATAATTTCTGCTGACAGCAAATTAATATAAATTCAAATCTCATGAATATTGCATGTTTGTAAAAACTACTTTTTAGCTGTGGCTGGTGGCTCGGTGGATTGAGCACTGGCTTGCAAACCCAAAGGTCAATGGTTCAATTCCCCAGCCAGGGCACATAACCAAGTTGTAAGCCAGGCCTCCTGCCAGGTCTATGGCTAGAGGCAGGTGAAAGGCAACCATACATTGATGTTTCTTTCCCTCTCTGTCTCTCTCCCTTCCCTTCTCTCTGGAAATAATAAATAAAATCTTTAAAAAAAAAAAAAAAAGACTACTTTTTAAAAAGTATATCCATTTATCCACTGATGGGCACTTAGGCTGTTTCCAGCTATGAACACAGGGGTACATAGGTTCTTCTGAATTGCTGTTTCAGGATTCTTTGAATATAATCCTAGCAGTGGAATCACTAAGTCCCCATCAGCGGATGAATGGAACAAAAACTGTGGTACATTTACACAATGGAATATTATGCAGCAGAAAGTAAAAAGGAACTCCTATCTTTTGCAATAGCATGGATGATACTGAAGAGTATTATATTTTGTGAAATAAGCCAGGTGGCAAAAGACAAATACCATATAATCTCACATAATACAGGAGACTAATGAACAAAACAAATAAACAAGCAAAATAGAACCAGAAGCATGGAAACAAGAAACAGACTAACAATGACCAGAGCGGAAGGGACAGGGAGCAAGTGGGAAAAGAAGGGAAGAGTTTAGTCAACGAACTAGTATAAATGACTCATGGACACGGACAACAGTTGCGGATTGACTTCGGGAGAGGGTATATGGTGAGGGTCAGGGGAGAGCAATGGAGGAAAATGGGGGACAAATGTAATATAACAACAACAAATCCATTAAAATTTTTCAAAAACAATATTCACTTAGTAAATGCCTTTTAAGTAAGGTTACAACCCTAATAATCAGAGCTTTCTAAAATACGTTGGATTCCTTTGTAAGTAGTATGCTATAAAACCACTTGGAGTCTGTTTTAATACAAGGAAAGTAAATAAAAAATTAAGCCTTAAATGCCACCCTTGATACAAAGATATATAGCCTGTGGATTATAATAACACAATAGGTGGGATTGACTTTGGGGGGAATGGGTGGGTGGGGAGGGGGACAGAGCGAAGCAAAAAGGGGATGGATGTAATACAACAACAATAAAATTAAAAAAAGAAAAAACTGAAAAAAAAATAACACAATAAATTCAAAGTCACAAGAAAATGACCATGTTATATGTAAAGTTAGCAAGCTATAAGACTGACAAGATTCCAATTTCCAAACCAATGATTACCTACCCAACATTATATGCTAAGTATTTACTATTCTGAATAAAAGTTAAATTTAGAAACATCTCTAGAGAAAAAAATCATAATGATGGAATTAAATATTTGAAGTGACAATATAGAGGAAATACTAGCTATGAACTTGCCACAGAGCCATCTCCTCTTCCCGAATCCCATCCACCAACCTACTGGCAGAAGCTTATAGCCTCATGTTCTCTCCTGCTATGACCTTACTAGTAGTGCTTCTGTCCCTCTCAAAGGCAAACCCTTCCCTGGCACCCTGGATCCCATCCAGCAACATTCCCTTTCTACCTATCTGTGTACTTAATCATTCCCATTAATGTAAGAAACAGGCTAACATTATCCTCCTTAACACACAACAAACTTCCAGATTTCAAGCCTTATACCAGTTGTTGCACAATGTTTATGCTACATTTCACTGCACATTTTCTCAAAAACAATTGCTTCTCCTTATCTTCATTTATACACTTTTTCCTTTTCTCTGTCTACTCCAATGATACATTTAACCACAGCCCTTCACTGAAAAAGCCCTCACCAATGTAACCAATAATGGTTCTCTAAACATAAACAATGGTACATTTATAATCATCTGTTGTGTGTTAAATCATGTACCCCCAAAAGATATGTGGAGGTCTTAACCCCTGGTACCTGTGAATATGACCTTCTATGGAAATGGCATCTTTGCAGGTGTAATAAAATTAAGATTGTGCCATATTCAGTTGGGGGGACAGGTAATCTGATATGACTGTCTTTATAGGACCAGAAGATAGAGACCCAGGTGCTCAGGGAGAATGCAGTGTGATGATGGAGGCAGAGGGGAGAGTGGTTGCTGACAACACTAGAAGCTAAGGGGAAGGCATGGAACAGATGCTATCCTCCGTGCTTCGGAGAGAGCATGGTTCTGCTGACTCACTGACTTCCCACTGCTAGCCTCCAGAACTGTGAGACAAGAAATTTCCTTTGTTTTAGCCACCAGTTTGTGATCATTGGTTATGGCAGCCATGGGAAACAAATATATCATCATATTTAACCTCTCAGCAGCATTTGAGTTGGTGAGCATTCTTTCTTCTGAAATATTTTCTTCTCCTATATCTGTAGCATCACTCTCAGCTGACTTTTTTCATGCCTAATCCTTCTCAGCACCATTAGCTGGCTTTTCCACACATTCCAGATCTCTACATGTTGAAGTGCCCTAAGGTTTTCATAGGACTTTAATCTTTTTTACCTGTTCTCTCTGCCTAGTAACTTCTGCAATTCCATGACTTTACATACCACTTAAATGATTATACCTTTCTATTTAAATTTATATTCCAGCCAAGACTTTTCCCCTACATTTACAATATATGTAAATGACCAATCAACTTCTCCACTTGGATATCAAATGTGCATTACCAAATTAATACAGCAAAGCAGAACTATTTCATTATTGATTCCTGAAATAAGCATTTCTCAAGAGTAGCCCTATCAAAGTGCCACCATCATCCACCTACTTGTTCAAGCCAAAAATCTAAAAGTCATTCTAATTTCTTCTTTAATACGTTCTCCAAAACATAGACACGATGTTTTCCTCTATTTCAACCACTACCATATTCTTTTAAATTTGCTGGTTGCTTCTAAGAGCTTCCTAACTTCTAAATCTCTTTCCCACATCTCCTACCCTGCACAGCAGCAGCAAGATCAACCTTTCCAAAGAGTAAACCAGCTCAGGTCACTTCTTTGCTTAAGATTATCCATCAACTTTATATTACAATAATAAAAGAATATAAAAATTAAAGAATAAAATTAAAAAATATTTAAACCTATATGACCTGCCTGCTGACTCCTGTTTGATTATATCTGTCTTATTATCCCCTTCAATAACTATATTCCAGCCATTCTGGTCTTCTTCCCATTTTTTGAATATGCCATGATTTATTTTATCTCAGGAGATTTTAACATGCTTTTCCTTCTTCTTAGGATACTTCTCCCTCTGAAATATTTATCTGTTTAGGGTTTCTCTTTCTTTAAGCCTCATGGATATCTTCTCCTTTTCATTCAAGTCCCAACAGATGTCACCTCCTCAAAGTGATTTTTCTGTATACAGCAGTTAAAAGCAACCAGACACACTCTATTCGATTGCTCTCTGTTCAATTTTCTAACTTCATGTTCTCCAAAGCACCTTTCCAGAGCTGCAATTAATTGTTCCACTTTTATTTTTCTTACATATTTTCTGTCTTCCTTTCTAAAAGTTAAATTCTTGAAGGTCATAAAATCTGCAGTACCCCAGTTTCCAAGTGACAAGAACAGTTTCATGTTTGAGCAGGTGCACAAGAAATACGTGTTGAGTGATTTAAAAATGGATGAAAGTTGGATAAGAAAATACGTAAGTGTATCATTTAGGAGGCTGTTACAGTAATTTATGTAAGACATAATGGAAATTTTAAATCAAGTAAATGATAGTTGAAATGGTGAAAAGTAAAGTGATTTGACTTAGATTTAGGAGAACTAGACAGGAAGTATATACCATTGTGGTAAAAAACACGGACTTATGAGCCCTGACTGGTGGCACAGTGGATAAGGTGCCAGCCTGAGAACCCAAAGGTTGATGGTTCGATTCCCCAGCCAGGGCACATAACCAGGTTGCAAGCCAGGTCTCCAGCTAGCTCTGTAGTTGGAGGAATGTGAAAGGCAACCATACGTTGATGTTTCTTTCCCTCTCTGCCTCTCTCCCTTCCCCTATCTCTGAAATAATAAAATTACAAAAAACAAAACAACAACAACAAAAAAAAAACATGGACTAACATTCTCTAAAGCATTTGGTGTTTATTGCTACCAACATGAAGCATGTTTTCCATCTTATGGAAATGGATTTCCATCCGTATTATGGATAGAATTTGTGCTTGTCAAATAATTTTAAAAAGTATTTTAACTTATCAATTACAGCTGATACACAATATTGAATTGGTTTAGGATGTGCAACAGTGATCAGACACTTATATACCTTATGAAGGGATCATCCTGATATTTCTAGTGCCCACTTGACAGCATACATAGTTATAATAATATTATTGACTATTTTCCCCGTGCTGTACTTCACATTCCTTGACTGGATTTTTTAAAAATATTCATGCTGTCAAACACAACAGATTTTTTTCAGTTCTTATCCTGCTTGATCACAGATTTATCAGCCCCTCTTAAAAGTCATTATCATGGATTCCTGGACACCACATTTTTCTGCCTTTCTTTCCATGCTTCTACCTGCTCTATTAAAACTCAGAAAGATTTCAAAGTTTTCTGTTGTGATATGCAAGTCCTTCTAGAACCCAGTCTCTGCCCACATTTCCAACTTCATATCTTTAAATCCTGTTCAGCCCACCTCCTTCAAGAAACTTACCCTGATTTCAAGTTCAGGTTAATTCTACACAATTCTATAGTCAAGATGCCATTTTTTTCTTTGTAAAGTACATTGACAATTTTGTCTATATGTGAAATTTTCAAGGGGCCTAATAATGAGAAAAATTTTAACTTTTATTGAGAAAACCCTGGTAAAATAAATTTCCTTATACACAATTTTTTGCTGTTGCTCTAAGTTTTTCATCATATTACTATGATTACTTTTCTCTAAGTCACTTGCTACAGTTTCAGCATGAAACTATGTTCTTGATTTGGAACATTTCAAGACTCACAGAAGACTATTATCACTAATATTCTATTACTAAAGAGTAAAGTAAATACATATTCCAAATAATATTGGCAAGTTAACATATTTGAAACTAGCACATGTTTTAATAAAACAAGAGCATGTCTTTCATTATGTGGTTTCTGTCACATCTCCCAAGGCTGGACTACAGGACAGACCCTAGGACTATGTTATAGAGGCAGCACGAAATCAAGTACATGAGTGCACAATTTGGGAGTAACTTGGGAGCCTACAAGGAGGAAGTGAAGCTGAAAAGAAGCAGGGAGTTTTAAAGAAGGACTGGCACAGACCTGGAGATGAGAATCAATATGCCAATATAGGAATTTTCTCTGCAATAGATATACAGAATCTTATTTCCCCCCCCACCATTTGGCTATTTCTACAAATACAAAATGGAATAAAAAATTCTACATACAGTTTATAATATATAAATATTAAAAGCCATATTATGTCCCTCATGAATTACTTTTGGTGGAAGATGTTAAAAGTTATATTATTAACTAAGTATATATTATATACTAACTTGTGTCTTCAGTGTACACATACTTAGTTGTTGGATGAAATGTACTCACACTAACTTTTCCATTACGATTATCTTCTTCTCTCACTGCCAGAGCCTTCAGAAAATTATCTTGCAGGTCTTTACCAGCACTTGTTAATGTCCTACAAAAAACAGGTCTTCAGTTATATTAAATAACTATATTTGACACTCTCAGGTCAACAATATGCTTCTTTATTTTAAATGAAAATTTTCTTATAGCACTAAAACTCTCTCTCCTCTCTCTTGCTGTCTCTCTCTCTCTCTTTCTCTCTCTCTCTCTCTCTCTCTCTCTCTCTCTATATATATATATATATATACATACACACACATATATAATCACAAATCATACGCAATTATAATCTACTAGATTTCTCAATTTAATTTCATACAGTTATAGTCACTATTTACAAATGATTGGAATAAAGTCTATAAACAATATACATGTCTATATCAATACTTATGCATATTTACATGCCCATTTTATTCTTTTGTCACACCATGAAGTCAATACATTTACATTTCTTACTACCTGCAATAATTTTAAATTTACTATAATTTAAGTATAATTTATTTATTTAATATAAGAACATTAAAATACTATACACTTAAGTCAATTCAGTTACTGGAACAGAGTATTAACTTTAGCTTTATGACTAATCAAGGTAAGAAAGGAAAATACCTTATCTCTGTCACATAAAAGGAAGCATTAAGAATTCAAGAGACAAATGACTTTCTCTGGAAGTAAATTTTAAAGGAAATTTATCACAAAAATCTAAATCAAGCATCACTGAACCATATAATAAAGACAGTCCAGGAATGATTTGCAAAATAACAATCCTTTCCTTAAGTGGCAATTTCTAATATACTCAACAAACATTTTTATTATTTTCCTACTATGCACTGGGAACTATGTCAAGTACAAAGATGAATGAGATATAATTCGTAATTCCTGCTCTCAAGTTGCCTGTAGTCTTATAAATGCGAAGAGATACATAAACAACGTAATGTCACACGATGTGATTGTAAGAGACATATGGGTGAATATCAGAGGACAAAGAAATATACTATCTATTCAAGCAAAAGTCACTTAAATTTAAGCTTTAAAGCAACTGTTGAACTACATGTTAAAAGACGAGACAGAATTAGCCAGTTTGGGGTAGGAAGGGGGTGGCAGGAGACAGGTGTCAGAAACTATAAAAGGATGAAAGAATAGAGGTGAAAAACTGCAGAGTGCTCTTCAGTAATTGCAAAGCAGTCAGAAAATAAGTGCAGGAGTGAGGGATAAACCATATACTACTACTAAGAGGTCATGTTTTCCTTTGAATTTTTTTTTTATTATTGTCTATTACAGTTGTCCCAATTTAAAAGTTAACATTTTAAAAGGCATACTGTTCTAAGTAGTTAAAGTCACCCAGCTGGTAGCAGTGGAGCCTGTACCCAAACCTGGGCAGCCTGGTTTAGGGCTCATTCTCATAACCACTAGGACATGCTGCCCTCCCTCAGGGATATATGCCACCTTAAGGAGCTTGAACCTTGGCTCCCAGATGTTAAACCATGAGGTTCTAATGCAAAGAAATAAAAATTTCAAGTCTGTGTTTTAGAAAGAAGACTCAGTAGTTATGAGAAATATAGCCTGGAAAACAGCAACACTGAGTGCTTCATCAGGGGGCTATTTCCAAGCTTCACGAAGAGATGATATAGACCTAGTTTAAAGCAGGGGTGGTAAGGATAGGAAGGGATAGACATGAAAAATACTGAAGAACAAAATGGACCTGGTTATTTCTTTATGTAAAGAGTTCAAGACAAATGACTCAGGTTTCATTCAATCAATATAGGTATGTACAATATGTAACCTAATTATTTTGTTGATCTAGAAATGCAACCTTTTAAATTGGTCATAACTTGTCAGCATTTGCTTTCCTAGCTTTATGTGACTTTGATATTAATACCAACTAATAACTTAAACACTTAAATACACATTTAAAAACACCCTAATTAGTACCAACAGAACAAATCATATATTTGAGAAGTTTTTCAGTTCATTGTTCTGTACAAAATAAGTCTTCCTTATTACAATATATTTATGCACTGCTCTGATATTAACTCTCTCAAATATCAAGTTTATTTTGTCAGTTGATTGTCCCCACCCCCCAAAAAACTGTCTTATTTTTCCATTGCTCACAGAACAATCTTATCACTTGGTGAGTTTCTACATAATTTCCTGCTTATATTTTACGTTTAAAACCAGAATCAGTTAGAAATTCTCTTGAAGTCTGAACTTCACAAGTGCATCAGTCAAGGCTGGTTAGATCATGCTATAGTAACAAATGGTCCAGTTCTCAATGGCTTTGGGGCACAAAGGCTTATTTCTTAATAAGGCTATACATCAGTAACAGATTGACTGTGGCCTTTCACCATCAAGGAATGAGCAGAGAGGCTGATGAAACAGCCTTTATCTGAAACATCTTTGATTGTTGTGCACAAGGAAAAGCGAACATGGCCATATAGTGGCTATTAAAACATTTGCTTGTAAAAGAAACACATCACTTCCACTGACCTTTTACTGCCCAAAGTAAGTGCCATAGCCAAGGCTGAAATCAATGAGCCAGAAAAGCATAATTCTGCCCAGGAAAGAATAGCAAATATTTGTAAACATGTTAACCTATGCACTCCTTGCTTGAGACTAACTAGTTAAGCAAACAAGAGCAATAAAAAATACTTTTTAATTGAAAATTTAAAGTATAAATACTTGTTAAACAATATAACCAAATTAAGACCAAGGTGAAAATAAAGATAATAAATCTTAGCCCCAAAGCACACTATTTCCCCCACAAACCCATCAAACATTCTTAAAATTATGGTAGAGGGGATGAAAATAAACTTCGGATGTGGTCTCCTGTGACAGTTGTAGGCACCTGTGGTTTTTGCCTCCCCAACAGGCCTCCCCTTTGGTAAGAGAGCCCTTAGCTTTATTTGAACAAAGATCCTTCCCACATTCTGTAACTTAATAAACAGTCTATCACAGTAACTGCCTACTCACAACTCTTACCCCCCAAACCTCAGCCAATGAATATGCCTCAAGCTTGACCAATGTCACTTCACCGCTGAGAATATACAGCATAAACAGAAAGATCCAGGATGAAAAGCAGCTGGAGTTCTCATGACTGTCCTTAATTCCTACTACCTAACCTCATCATTAAACTTTTTCTTCAAATCTATGATAATCAGTGTTCCTCTAATAAATTCCCTTTTTTGATTCGATTTATTAGAATTGGTTTCTACTGTTTATATGCACAGACTTACATTATTTCCTATACCATCTATGAGAAAGATAAAAAGTATTTTTGTTATATATAGGAAACGAAAAGGATAAAGTCTATATAACCCTTAAACTATTTTCAGCAAAGTAAAAAAGTTATGTAAATAATCAGTTATTATACCACACTATATCTGAGAACCTGAAACTTCTCAGCAAAGGGAAATAGTAGAAAAGAAAGTTAATGCAGAGTGTGTGGTTAGAAATTCTTAAATTTTTAACATGCATTACACTTACTTAACTAGATTTATTTAACAGTGACCAAAGAAACCTTGCCCAAATAAATATTACAAAAAGAGTTACTTCCTCAAAAAGTGAAGTAGGTCTGTTACAAAATCTTAGGGTTATAAGTTTTATAAAGGCAAATACTCCAGCTTTGTTGTTTATACTCTCCCACTTTCAAAATGGGGTAAAAGTTATATAGATGAATTTTTACCAACCTTGTTTAATCATTAGCTAAACATGTTTATATAATTCTACATGAGTGACTCTAAATATATTTGTAACTTTCAACAATTAGGCTCCCAGTTTTATGATTTAATTATGCTATCTGTGTGCCACACATACTTTCTTTACCAGACTACCATTCAAATGAAACATTTAAAATGATAATGCTCTCAGAAGAAAACATTTGGAAAATGGTTAAATGAGAAACTTATTACCAAGAGTCATTTTCTTAATAATTTACTTACTTTAAAGATAAGGCCTTTCAATAAATATTTATAACCTTAACCACCTTAGCACTTTAAATGTACAAATGAGAGTGTTCTAATGGGCCAAGTTTGAGTCTTCATTGTGATATGTTCTAATAACCAATTTCTGAATGATCAATAAATAAAACATGAGATATTTATTTTAATAGCAACACTTAAAAAAAAAACTTATTTGGAAGTCTGCATACTAGTCTCTGTGCTACATTTTGAAACATTTTAATTATCCTTAAATCAAGCCCTAAAGGAGAATATGTTTATTTTTACTTTTGTATAAAAGTATTTTATACAAAATGCTTTTGTATTTTCAGTTGACTATAGTAATCAACTGAAATTAAGCTTTTTTAATCAGATGTCATCATTCCCAAGGCTTAATTCTACTATAGTGAAGCCTCAAAATATATCAAATCATCATATTTACATCACATATTTTCACATCATAAAAACAATGAGGCCCTGACTGGTGGCACAGTGGATAAGGCACCAGCCTGCAAACCCAAAGGTTGCTGGTTTGATTCCCCAGCCACAGCACATAACCTGGTTGCAAGCCAGGTCTCCAGTCAGCTCTGTAGCTGGAGGCAGGTGAAAGGCAACCATACATTGATGTTTCTCTCCCTCTCTGCCTCTCTCCCTTCCTCTCTCTCTGCAAATAACAAATAAAACCTTGGGGGTGGGGGGGACAATGAGGATGCACTTGAAAGATGGAACCAGTGACAGGATTCGGGATAGGGAGAGGTATTCAACCTTCACCTTGGAAGTACCCCAGGGAGTTATTGGAGTCTGGTCTTGAGACCTCTATAGAAAGCTCGTCAGCCATATCATCAGCCTAGTCTGGAATTCTGACGAACTGATCTGTTCAGTTATGTTGGTTTCTTTTACAGCCAGTGAACTCTGATGCAGTCTTCATTTTGTATTTCTAGAATTTATATTTTACTCAAAGCACTTGTTTAAGAACACAACTTAACCTCTCTGAGCCTATTACTTTAAAGAGATGTTTTTATTTATTCAGTTTGGAAAAATTTAGTGGAAAGTAAAACTAAAACAGTAGATGAGTAAAAGTTTATTATAGAGACTGTACAATGTTATCTTTTTAAGAAACAAGTATACTTATCTACGAAAAACCAGTTTTCAGACAGAAATGGCTGTATTTCCTATATGTTTACTGACAAAACAACTTTTATACATTTGTATTTTAGTATCAAATAATCAAAATTTGACATCTTTTAGAGGCTAAATTGGAAAATCATTTGCAAACTTGTTATAAATATAATATATAAAACAATGTCTGGCTTTTTAGACATTTATTTGAGTAATAAATATGGGAGATATGTTCTTATAGTACTTTGATGTAGGATACCTAATGCTTTGTTAGAGAGAGATCAATCTTGTATATTTTCTTCAGGACAACACATTTCATCTTGTCCTTTCTATGAATTATAAAATTTTTAAAAATCTTACTTTTCTCCCCAAATAAAATTTTGTGCAAATACCTCTGATACTTCATGTTTCTTGGCTTAATGTATTGTTGTATATTTGCTCTATATTACTCAAGCTGCCATAAAATCCGCCATAGATTGTAAGGCTTTAAACAACAGACATTCTTCTCACAGTTCTGGAGACTAGAAGTCCCAAGTCAGGGTACCAGCAAGGTCTGTTTCTAGTGAGAGCTCTCTTCCTGGCTTGCAGAGGCTACCATACCATGTCCTCACGCAGCACAGCGTGCAAGAACAAGTTCTCTGGTATCTTTCCTTAACGGCAGTAATCTTATCATGAGATCCCCACCAGCATAATCTCATCTAAACAGAATTACCTCTCAAAGGTCCTCCTCCAAGTACCATCACACTGGGGGTTAAAAGTTTCAACATAGGAATTTGGGGGCTGGGCCACACATTTCCATCTATAGTATGTGCCTTCTCTCTTGTGAACTCATTTCCAACATTTTATTTTTCCTACCATACTGTCTTGCTTGCCTTATGTCATGTCAGGGTGACCGTGGCCAGGATCCTCATCTCCACACGCATGTATTTTTTTTTTTTTTTTTGCCTAGATCACCCTTATCTAAGAGAATTTCTTAGTGTGTAAGTGTCATGCTATTACACAGCCCAGACTGGCCTGGTGCCACCTTTGTTAACTTCACTTACATTCAGTATGTGGGCCTCTGCTGTCCAAGCAGTGCGAAGATGTTGGCTTCCTACACCCTTGCTGGCCAACACAGGAACAGACTAAAGGTGGGAGATTTTGGCTGCTGTGACTCCACTATTCCCACGGCACGCCAGGAGAATTGAAAAGGCAAATCCTGTGTTTCCTGTCATGGCCCGCAGAAGCGAGATGAAACTGGTACAAATTCCTCTCCAACGCCCCACTGTGGTTTTTAGTCTCCGAGAATCTAAAGTAAACCTGCCTGGAGCTGAGCTCTGGCCATACACCTTATCACCTCTTTTGTACAACTTAGAACAAATTCAAGTTTTCTTTTATCATATGGAGTAAATTAGCAAGGATTCGCTTCTAGATTAAGTTACTGAAGTTCACTATTTGTTCCTCTCCAGCTCTCGTTAGCAAGGTGCAAATGATTTCAAGCCAGATAACAACAAAAAGACCCAAATGACATAGACCATAGGGATTTGCTTCAAATAGCAAGGAAAACCTACCTGTTCTTTATGGCTATACTTCATTTTCATTGTATTCTCTTACATGAATATACAACTATTTATACTATTATAGACCTTGGAGTTGTTTCCCATCTGGGTCTATTATAAACATGCTGTTTGGATTTCCAGTACATGTATCCTCAGCATAAATTCCTCTGAGATCTGTAGCTAGCAATGAAATAGTTGTTATAGGATATTTGTAACTCAACTTTACAAAACAATGCCAACTTGTTTCTAAAGTGGTTGAACCAATTTACACTTTTACTACCAATTTACACTTTTACTGCCGAAGCATGAAAGTTCCTTTGCTGTACATCGTTCCAACATGTATTTTAGAATGTTTTAATATGAAGCAACTCTGTGTTTTCGCTAGTCCTTCTACATGCTTTTAATTGGCAGTACTTATTATTTTGATGTTTTGTATAGACAAAATTTTTATATCTGAACTGTATGTTCTCTAAAAGTTACATGAATAGCAGAAATTTTATAGAAGGATAAAAGCAACCAGGGAACAATTTCAAGTCCTGTCTTAAAGCATAAATTCAATAGGATAGTCTACTTTTGATATATGAGAGATTATATTTTAAAGATCTAAGAAGGGAAAACTAGTGGATATAAATCCAATTTGTGGCTTTTGAGTCTCCTAGTTTTTTCCTTGTAAGCTATTCATGGTGGCCTTTCTTCCTTTTTCTAAAAAAATACATATTTGAAACTATGTTCCTTAGGAGTCAGGTCAGTCAGGATTATATTTAAAGAGATTTATGGTTTAGAGGCTTTTACACTACATACTGTGATTTCTATGGAATTTCCAGGAGGTCATCAATTTATATTCTAATAACTCTCAGAAAAGAAAACTACTTGAGAAGTGAGATTCATGTATTGGTAAGAAGAAATGAGAATCAAATTCCCACTGAGAAGATAAATGGCACCACTTTCCCTCACCCTTTTCTATGTGAGTGTTTAAGTGATCAAATGTTCAAAAAAGTTCTCAGCATTGCTGGGGAAAATCTTCAACTGTCAGAAGAAAACAGAAGGAAGACAAGAAGCGAGAAGTGCTAGCTGCATGCTAGACAGCTGGCTCTTTTCTTTTCCCATTTTGAGGGGAACCCAAGAGGGAGTCCTGAAAACTGTGGTATCTCCCATCAATCAAATTCTACTCCCCCTGCATGAAAACATGTGCTTTTCCTTTGAGGAGACAAAATGGGTTGGCTCCTGTGTGAGAAAGTGTCTCTAAACTCCTAGGTTTTTTTTATACATTTGGCATGTATTTCTGGTTGATTCTTAAATATCATAGGTTAAGATGTTCTCACACCTTGAGGAAGGAAAGGTTGCTTAGGAAATAAATGTTCTTAGTCTCTGAATGTGTTTGCTTTCATTCTGATAACACCTTAAAATGTAACTTTACTTTTTCTCTCTTCTGGGAAGCAGCTAAATCTTTTTTCTTTTTTCTGATTTGAAATATACTTCTGATCTTTTTTGTTATACTTATACAGTGCAAGCCAATGGGAAAATAAAAAGCAAGCAAAGTAATCCCAGGTTTGATACCCTTGCCTCCCAACTCCTGTCTGTCTGTGGGAATCAGCCTTACTGCTCCAAAGAAGGCTGAGTTGGCCCTGCCTAGCATCCCTAAGCAGATGAGGCATTAGAAAGGTGAAGGTCTCAAGGTTCAACATCTTTATGCTTTATCTACCTAGTCTCTATGTGTGTAGCTGTAGCTAATAATATTCTGAAAGGTTCTATATAAGGTGGAAGAGAATTTAAGGCAATGAAATTCCAGGGAGCAACTCCACACCAGAGAAAAGCAGTTAAAGAAGAACACTGCATTTATTTCTCAATAACTGTACAAGGCAGTGGGGACTGTCCTGCACCAGGAATGACGGGCACTTGAGTGCTCAGAGCAGAAGAGTATACTGATGAGGGAGGGGACCTTGTGGAGGAAGAGGAGTACTGGTGTGGGACTTTGGAGAGAAAGATCCCTGAAGAAGACTGTTAGAAAGGCCTTTTGATCCAAAGGCAGCCTGTAAAGAGTTACAGCTCCCAGAAATGGATCTTAATATCCCTGTCACACTCACTCATGGAGGGAAAGAGGCTTATGGGAGGCACAGCCCTAGTACAAATACACAATAGGTTTCGAAGAGCATCTCATGGGATCCAAACTTAATTACACTACCTATAGAAGGTGCATCCTCCTGACAATTTTGTCTTCATCTGAAACAAAAATCCTGGTGTTCAAAAACACCAAGATAATAAATCACTTACCTTATCACAAATATAGTCTCAAAATAAAATGGCCAATATTATCATCAATAATATATTTATTGGAAATACTTTAAGACATTTTGCAGATTTTTTTCCTTAGGGTAATATCCCACTAGGGATGTATGTCCAGGTCACTGTGTTTTAAAGTGTCAACACTCGGAAAAGTTCCTTTCTTTATAGATATGATACTAGCAAGATGCAAAATTAGGTTCATTTGTGGATTTCATTCCAATTTTTAATACATTTTAAAATTTGCTTTATAATTATATAAAAATTCATAGAATTCTAAAACCAAATCTCTTATTTAAAGATTTAAAGAACTCTAGCTTGCATCTCCTTCAGTTCTCTTTCCCTATTCTATTTTCTCCCTTCTAAGTAGATCATTTGAAAAAAAGGATTAGTTTTATATTGCTTTTTAAAATTATTACAGATTATAAGTATATATACCTATCCATCATCTACCTAGCTAGCTATATATTTGTGTATGTAAATAATAGCATCCTATACATTTATCTCAACCTTGTTTTTTCACTTAGCATTATAGGAAATTATGCCATAGTAGTAAGAAGCATTTCCACTAATTCTTTATTATTTTATTGTTGTTGTATTACATTTATCCCATTTTTCCCCCACTGCTCTCCCCTTCCCCAGCCTTCCCATCCCCTCTCCCATAGTCAATCCCACATGATGTTGTCCATACCCATGGGTCATTGATACTAGTTCCTTGACTAAACTGTTCCCCTGATTTGCCTTTCTCCCCCTCCCCTCTCCCCTCTCCCCTCTGCACACTGAAAGTCTGTTCCTTGTTTCTATGCATTTTCACTTTTTGTGTTGTATAGTACTTTATGGTAGAAATACTGGACATAATATTTTAGTCACTTACCTACTAATGGTCATTTGGTTTTTTTCCCTGTTATTTGCTATCACAAACATTGCTTTAGTATATATAGCTTTGTGCATACCTCACTTTATATTTTTTCCAATACTTCATTTTTTAAATAAATTCCTAGATGTAGAATTCCTAGTCCAAGAGTGCAAGGATATTTAATTTGTTAAATATTATCAAATTCCCCTTCAATGGCTTCAGGCCATTGGACAGTCCTTCCCATGGGTTATGAGTGCCAGTTTCTGCCCAGCCTCATCAACAAAGTATGTTGCAAATGCTTTCTGATCTTGCTGATCTGATAGGTGAGGAGCTGTACCTCAGTATACTTTTTGTATTCATCTTATAACAAAAGTGAATATATTTTCGTCTGTTTAGACTTTGCATTTTATTTCCTGTGAGCTGTATGTCAATGCCTCATTTTTAAATAGTACTGTTGGCCTCTGTTCTGTTTTCTTCTGAAGAATTTTAGCTCTTCTTTGATAGAAAGAAGTGATACAAGTTGCAAATATTTTCCCAGGTTTTCCTTTGTCATTATACTTATATGCATTATAGTGCATTTTACCAAGAAAATATTTCATTTTTATGTTATTAAAATGATCAGTCTCTCCCTTACTATTGACTTTGAATCACTTACAAATTATAAAGAGATTTTTACTTGTTTTCTTCTAAAATTTAAATGATTTTTTTTATTTGTTTAAGCATATCACACAATTTATCTCTGTGTGGTAAATTGATCCAACTTTAACTTTTTCCATTTGGCTATTCAGTTATCCCAAAAGCAATTACTTAAAATTCTATCTTTGTTTTCAACACTGAGTTGAGATGTACTTTTTTTTCCATCGTGAATTTTCATATACACTTGAGTCTATTTCTGTGTTTTGTATTTTATGCCACTACTTTGTCTGTTCATGCATCAGAACCACTCCATCTTGATTATTAAGTTTTATGTTTTAACATCTGATAAAATTAGCTCCTCTCGTTATTCTTTTTCAGGTGTTTGTGTGCATGCATGTATATGTGTGTGTGTGTGTGTGTGTGTGTGTGTGTGTACTCATTTGCTTTTCCCAAATAAATTTTATAGCCAAGTTTTTGAGTAACTCCCCCCAAAAAACCCTCAAAAACTAATCATTTACTAGGATTACTTTAAATTTCTAAATGTCATAGCTTGTGTTTCTAAAGATGATTGCAACACTAGCTCCCATTTCACAGGTTATGTTGTTAAGGGAGTTATGCTCTACTCTTTAAGAGGTAGAATCTGCTTCTCCTCTCTTTGACCTATAAAATATAAAAGAAGTGACATTAAAAGAGCTTGAAGGCTTCTACTTTTGTACTTTGGGACACCACCCACCAAGTAAGAAGTATAACCATCCTGAATCTGTCATGTTATATGACAGAAGCCCAAGCTCTACATGGAAATTTCTCATAAAGAAAGAGAGAGATGTCTGGCCCGCACATAGTTGTTTCAGCCATCCCATCTGAAAAGACATATTACAGAAGCCATCTTGGCGATTCCAGCCTCTAAAGATACCACATAAAAAGTTACCCCCACCAAAGTGTAAAGTCATGAGCAAATAAATAAATATTATTTTCAACCACTGACTTTTAGGGAGGTTTGATTTGTAGCAATAAATAAAATAACTAAAATAAAAATGATCATTCTTCTCTTTAGTGCTATATATATATATGATGGATATATTGTTTCTTGTCTCCATCTATTAAATCACCCTTAAGTTCCTAGAATGAGCTCCACTTTATCATGATGTGTTATTTTAATATATTGTTGAATTTATGTAAGATTTTTATATCATATTCATAAGCAAGGTTAGTCATATTTTTTTAAGTATAAGATTTGTGAATCAATGTTAAATGCTTCATAAATGAATTTGGAAGCTTTCTTTTTTTTTCAATGTGATGGGATACTCTAAGTAGCATCTAGAACCATCTCACATTTAAAAGTCTGGTGGAACTCCCACCACACCATCTCTGCCTGGAAGTCTTTTTTGTGCAGCTTTTTAACTACTCTAAATCAAGAGTTAACCTCAGGCTGGTGTTGATCCAGGCTTGCCTAAGAGAATGACCTCTATTATATTTGCACAGCACTGGGTATTTTTGGAACTACAGAATGGACATAAATATGGATTTTTTTCATCTGCTCTCTCTGCTATGTGGGACTGCACAGGACTCAGGGAGCTCTCCAGTGAAGTGTAGGCCTTGATTAGAACAGTGTAAGGGACTGGCTAGAGATGCAGCTTCTGGGGTTGTGGTAACTAAAGCACAGGTCCCTCACTCATGTAAACGCTGAGTACTTGAGTTACTGCCAGATCTTTCAGAGTGGAAGACATCCACTTGCCTTACCTCCAGTCTAAAAGGCTCTATTAAGCTAATTAAAGTTAGTAATAGGTTAAAACCATGTATTTTATGAGTCTGATCACAAAACTACTCTATCTTTGGCTGTAATAATTGATATGTTTAGATAGCTCATCTCTACTGTGGCCATTTGGATAGTTGTGTTTGTCTAGAAAATTTATTTTACCTACTGTTTACAACTTGATTTTCATAGTGTTGTATAAAGTAGTCTCTATTGATGTGTTTTTTAATTTTCTATTTTAAGTTATACCACCCTAGTCATTTCTTTCTTTTTTTTAAATTATTTTATTATTTCCAGACATAGGGGAAGGGAGAGAGGGAGAAAGACATCAATGTATGGCTGCCTTTCACCTGCCTCCAGCCACAGACCTGGCTGGAGACCTAGCTCACAACCTGGTTATGTGCCCTGGCTGGGGAATCAAACCAGCAACCTTTGGGTTTGCAGGCTAGTGCCTTATCCACTGTGCTATCAGCCAGGACTCACCCTAGTCACTTCTTATTTTACATATTTATAGTTTCTTCCTTTGTCTTAAGTGGGTTGTTAGTTAGGAGTTTGACTATTTTGTTAATTTTTTTTTCATCAAAGAACTGGCATTTGGATTTATTATTAATTCTACATTTTTCTTATTCACTTACCTTAGATTTTTAAATTAATGATTTTAGATTTTTTTAATGTCTTCCTTTTTGAGGGTACTTTGTAATCCTTTTTCTACTTTGTGTAATTGGTTTGTTTGTTTTTATTTTTGTTGATATATACCTAATGCTATGCATTTATCTCTGAAAACTCTATCCTTTATAGTCTGATAGTTGTATTTGCACTATTATTATTTTTAAGAAATCCTATTTAATTTTCTGTTTCCCCTGTGACTTAAGGGTTATTTAATAACAATGCTTTTTAACATCCCATTTCAAAGGACTTTTTATTATTATTAATAATGTTATTGTATTGAATTGTGGCATCCTGACGCTCTTCGTGGTAGCTTGAGGGGTAAAATTTATTAAAGGGGTTTTGGTTTTGGTGTACATTTGTTGGCAAAATATAGTCCAATTTACAGACTTGTCATGTGGACTTGAAAAAATGAAGCCTTTGTTATTAGAGTTTAGAGTTTACAATGTATTTATTAAAATGGACCTTATTAATACATTGTTTTTTATCTCTTTAGGCAATTTGCTCTGTTTTAAATTAAACATGTTAAAATTTTCTGTTATTAGTGTTTCTGTTATTTTTTATTTCTTCTACTATGGTTTCTGATTTATAAATTTATGTTATTGAGTAGTCAACTGAGTAATTATTAACTTTTATTTCTAAAATTGTGAATCATAGGTTTAAGAATTCTAATTTGTCCTTCATTGCCCATTAATACATTTTTATTTGAATACTAATTTGTTAAATGTCAAAATTGTTACTCTTAGTTTTTTGTTTATCTAGAATATTTGTGGTCTTTATTTAATTTTACATTTCTGTATTTCTTTAGATTGCCTTCATATGGAATATGGAACATTTTGTTTTTATGACTGAATAAGTTCATTCATAGATATATATTAATATAATAAATTTAGCCCTAATTTTTGTCATATTGCATTATATCATATTAATTCATATTGCTTCATACACAGACATACAGTTTTTCACTGTGAAGTTATATCATTACTATTTTGTCAAATCTCTTTCTCTACATATATTCTGGCATTAATAAAAGATTATATTGTATTCATATGATCACTTTTATATCAAATTCTTGTCCTCACCCTTTTGGAAGTTAAAGTTTGTTGTTCCTACTATGAAAAATAATTAAAATTAAGTAGTCGCATTTTTTCCTCCTACTCTTTTCTATTCCTAAACATCTAACTTGAAATAATATACTTTTTAGTCTCATTAAACATATTCTATTTTCAAATACTTTCCCTTATTCTTGATAGTCATGTTATCTGAATTGTTGTTCCATATGACAATTTCATATGATAGCATCTCCCTCATGTCCCATTTAGTCTTAGTGTTACATGTAAATATATATATATATATATATATATATATATATATATATATATATGGTATTTACCAAGAGTACTTTGGTTTATATCTTCCTGGCCACTCTGGTGTTCTGAAGTGTATTCTCTAGGTAATTCCTCAGGAAGGCTCATGAGAACAATATTCCCTGAGTTCTTGCATTCCCTTGATGATGTTTTCAGCCTTTACACACAAGGTGCAGTTTGGGTGGATATAAAATTCTTGGGCCATATTTTCTTCCTTTGAGCCTCTTAAATGTTACTTTATTATTTGCCAGCATAAAAAATTGAAAAATATGACATTCTGAGTTTCTTTCTCTTATAAGTCTTTGCCTTTTTGCCTGTGTTCCCAGAAGCTTTTTTCCCCATAAATTCCATTTTTCTAGACTACATCTTATTGTTGGCTATTCTCTGTATATGTGTGTGTGTGTGTTTCTGGAAAGGTAGTCAATGCCCTTCTGATGTGTAATTTCAAGTGTTTTATTTCAGTTTTCTTAAAGTATAATGTTTTGTTTTCATTTTATTTTATCACTTGGTTTTTTCCTTCTCCAGTGAGTGTGTATGTGTGTGTGTATGTGTGTGTGTGTGTGTGTATGCTATTCATGTTCTTTAACCTGTTATATAGTATTTACCTGTCTTCTATTACTTTCAAGTCCTTTTAAACACTTCATTCTGTTTTTCTGTAATTTTTAATGTTTCTCTCCTTTATATCTTCTAATCCTCCTAAAGCATTGTGCATGGAGGATTCACACCTATGCTCCTTACTTAACAAATGTATTTTTTCTCTCTAACTGTTCCTATTTTCTACTAGCTTTCTTAATTTAATAATAATAAGAATCCATGAATTTTTTGATTATCTTTGTCTATAGGATAAAGCTACATACAATGTGAACTCACTCTGATTGATGTGACACCCAAGTAGGAATAAGTAAAGAACACTGGACAAATGCAACATCAGTGAAAATGCCTGATAGCTGCTTTAGCAATTCATAGCATCCCAGAATAAACCCAGAATTAAAAACATAGCATCAATAGCAATAGTATATATTCAATAGGATTGCTTTGAAGTAATCCATGCAAAGAAGTCCTTGGCATGTTGCCTGGCACATAAAAGGTGCTCAGTAAACAAAGCTACTTTTGTTATCATTATGATTATCATTACCATTATTTGATGGAAAAGCAAAACAGAAAACAGAGATGGCTAGTGCAACAAAGTTTTGGGTTATGTACTTTGACATTTAAGTATTGAGTCTCTTTGGTCTTTGCTGTCTCTCCTTATGCTCAGACCAAGGAGATATGTGGGCATTCCAAATAGGCTAATTGTAAACTATCCACCTAGGCCACTGCTTTCTACAAGATTTATTGGACATTATGCCCAATTATGTTTTTCTAAAACAGCGGGAATGATGTTTCCTATCCTTTATGCTCTTAGGCACTAGGTCCGTGCCATACTCCCAGCAAGAGCAGTGCCCTTTTTTTTCTTTACCTCCTTCAATCAACTTATTTTCAACAACAAAATACAGGGAAATAACATAGTGCCAGTTCTGGATCAGGCTTGTAGTTAAACCGGTATCTTTTCTCCCTCCTCTTTGGAATGAACTCTCTTAGAAGCCGACCGCCATACTGAGACTACCATGCAGCAAAAGGCCCAAGCCATGTGGAGAAGCCCGGGAGAATGATCAGCCATATGCAGAGAAGGAGACAGAGATCCTGGGAGGAAGATCACTGAGGCCTCATCAAATGACTGAGGAGAACCTGTTGGAAGTGGACCCTCTACCTCCAGCCCCCTCACATGATACCCACTGAATGGAGACCAGCTGCCCAGCTGAGTCCTTAAGACTTGACCCACAGAACTGTGAGCAGGACAAAATAGATATTTAAAGCTGTGGTGTGGTTTGTGGAAATAGATAACTGGAATAAATATATATTTAGAAGATGTGGAATGAAATCTATTTCTTTAAGGAAAAATTATTACAAGCCTTTAGGCTCAAAATGAATTATATTCACATGCAATGAATGAAAAGTCACATTTTATCTTTCACTTCTGAAAATTGTTCATCATTCATAACTAGCTCTTCATTCGACATACTCTAAGAATAAAACCACTGGATGTAGTAATGAGCTCTTGTTCAAATATGTTTAAATCTTGGTAAAGTCATCTTTCACATTAGTAAAACAATTCTCTTTTTCTGTAATTCTTTTATTTTCTACAGTTTCCTTTGTAATATTCTGGACCATACAAATATTAGAAGACATATTTGAACACTTTAAAGTCTAGGTAATAAAATAAACAAATCATTTCCAATAAAAAGCATTATGTCCTATGCTCTTTGGTTGAGAATTTCACCTGGCTTGCTCAGAGGTGGTGGCACAATTATATATATGCTATGAAAACATTTAACAGGTCAGACCCAGGGAAAAGATATTTTTCTTTTCATTTCCATTTGAGGGCACCCTCTATTTCAGTGAGAGCAGACAGAATCTATTTATAGTTTCCCAATTATAAAAGCTATTGAGTGTGGTAACCTGAGTTAACCAGCACCATATTTCTAATTTAATCCAGCAATATTTTAATAATTCTTATTAATTTCTGTCATAGGCAGTATTTATTTATATTGCCCCAATTAAGAAAACAAACTAGATTTTATTATTTGAGTGACTATTTGTATGCAAATACTGCTGTGAAAGGCATTTTGTAGACAGCTAACTTGGCAAAGCACTAATTTATCATAAGTAAATTAATGGTTTCAGCTTCTTTAAAAATATTAGTAGATATATTACCTATAATAAAATCATATGTAAAATTTCCAGTATCAGTCATGTTAAGAAATAGTAGGTTTAATATTGGAAGTATTATACACATACATTTCTATATATAAAAATAAAACCCACTCCAAGAAAAAAAATTTAACACAAGATATTTTAGTATGGTTAGTTGATATGATAGCTGGACTTAAAATATATATGAATTAGGAATAACTATATATTATAAGAATAAATATATTTTATTTATGTATACCCCATCTTTCTATCATGTTTTTTATTTCTAAATTAAATATACTTTTAAATTGTGCTATTCTTTATAAAAAATAATTGGATTAGGAAGTCATTTTTAAAGTTTAGACTGTTACTCATTTTGACATTTTTGGCATGTTGTCAGCTGAAAAATCTACTATAAAATTTTGATTGCTACTTACATAATCTAATGTACAGGAAATGCCTTTGTAACGACCTTAATACCGCATATTTTATTGTTTAATAAAATGAACAAGTAATTGTAAAAACTACACTTACTATATGATATTTGAAACTCCACAGAGTAAATGATTTTTTAAAAATATTATTATTGCTCACATGCTTGAGTTGAACAGTTTCCATGGTTATCAGGGTTCTGGCTTACACTGGAAGCCCACACCTGACCAAACATTGGCATGAATGTTTCAAACAGTTAACAGAGCTACCAGCAGCGTGGCCCATGTCCCTTATCCAGCATTAACAATCTATGCATTTTAAAGTTCCTTTATCAACTTTCTGCTAAGTTTGTAAAACCCACCACTTCCAGAAAGAAAAAGAAAATGTAACTGAGAAGCCCTCCTTATGTGGTTATAGCATAGCTCAGTATATGCGGAGGTAATTTTTGAACTTCATATTTCATATTTAAAACTGTGTGTGTATGTGTTCTCTGTGTGAGAGATACTTGTAACTATTTAGCATATATTATTTTATATACATTGCTACACCCTGAGTCATATGAGAAATGAATTACAAACAATGTTAATATTAGGATAAAAATGGTCTGGATTAAAGGAGGGAAACCAAGGTCAAACTCTGATATCATTTCCAGCATGACTCATTAATAATAGTAAATAATAAAGTGGAATCTATTTTTAAGTCACTTAAACAAAAATATTATTACCCAACCAAGGATCTATAGACATTTAAGCATTAAACTGGCTACGAAAAGCACAAACTTTTTCTATAGCAGATCAGCCAAACATATGTAGATAAATGTGTATTTAAATGTAGGAAAAAAAAAGTTGGATATGCTGACTCAGGATTCAGCTGACTCAGTTAAATATAAAATAATAACCTACACTTAGTATCAACCAAGGAGAAAGGATTCATGGACTTGGACAACAGTGTGGTGATTGCTGGAGAGAGAGGGGGCATAAGGAGACTAAAGGGTAAGGGAAAAAATACAATAAAAGTTAAATAAATAAATATTAACATTGCCTAAATGTTTACTGGATATAAGATAATTTCATGTATTATTGATAATTTTATATGCCACACACACTTCACATAAATTTGAGCTCAATAAATGATTGTTCAATAGATAAATAAAATCTCTTGTGATAGACCAATTAAGGGAATAGTGTGTGAAGCTCTTAAGCAGCTGTATTTTTTACCCCTGCAATCATATACAATAATAACATTATAATGGCATTTTGTAGACAGCTAACTTGGCAAAGCACAAAAATGAAGATGTAATTTAATAATTGGTAAAGCTAAACGAGTTTGAACAAAAGAAAAACTTGACAATGAACAATCTGTGTAAATATGTACCTTGCAGCAAAATAAAGCTAATTTTATAATATACAAACTTTTTCTGTTTAATAAACTTATTGAAAATTATATTCTGCTTTCATATTGTTTCCAAAATACCTTCTCCTCTCAATTTTAAAAACACATAAATGTTCTCAATCAAAATAACTAATCAAAAATATAATTTATTGAGCAATTAAAAATAAAATTGTAATCCTAAAAAATATGAACAAATAAATAGATTTCTATGAGCTTATTGACCCCTTTAGGCAGCAAATCACGATGTGTGTTCAATAAAACTAAGCCTACAAGAACTTCATTAAACAACTTTCCATTGTCACTCTGCTGAAAATCTACAATGCATATTAGCATATTAAAGGCACGGAAAAGACTTATAGTAAAGAATACTCTAAAATTTGGCCTAAACTCAGTGTTTCCAAATTTATTTGACCACAGAATCTTTTCTTACCATTTCAAAGAACAATCTATTAACGTACATGTAAAAAGTATACACATAAACATATTTTATGTTTTTGGAAATGCAGTTACAAAATTTCAATAGTTTAACTTGTGATTTCCATCTCTTTTCACCAAGTCTTGCTAAGGCTCTCTCTGTAATATGTCTAGAATTCAGTCAGTTTTCTACATCTTTTTTGCCATTATCCTAAATCCAATCCATTATTATCACTTATGTTAATTACAATAGCCTCTTAGCGGGTATCTCCAATTTTCCTCTCCCATCAATTTTCCTCACTGAAGCCAGAGGACCCTAAAAATGTGTGCATCTGTGTTGATTGCTTAAACAAACTTCTTTGCTTCCTGTGGAACTTAGAATAAACTATAAAAATCACAAACCTGTCCTGAAGGCTTTGCAAGCTTTCTCTTGCCACTCTCCTCTCATTGCTCTCCTGATCATACTGGCCATTATAGCTCTTATGTTTTCCCCAACCTCAAGTCTCCCTACAAGATGCTTCCTTTGTTGAAAATAGTATTTAGGATTGTTTTGTCTTTCTAATTCCCACTTACCTACAATTTATCAGCTTAAAAGTCATATCCTTAGAGAACCCCCCCTGACCTTGCTTCTAATTTAGGTCATATAGTAGGCTAATACACAAATTTCAATGAAAGATAATCACAGCACTTAAAAATACAACAGATTAAAGCTAAAATTAATTGCATATGCTGATGTCTGTCCATTACATATCCAGCCATATAATATGAAAAATAGAGATATTTATTGAAGAAGATATAAGATACAAGAAATATTGTACATAGGACAATGATGCCTCAGTCCCCTGAAGTGGGTATTTTGGGACTTCACACAGTTAATTGTTGAAGTTGCCATTAGTTACCCTGTCACATTTTCCTGAATCTCATTGATGGTCTCAAATCTCTTCCCTTTAAAAAGTGATTTTTATTTGGGAAAGGCCAGATGTTTCAGGGTGCCAATCTGGGCTGTACTGGGGCTAAGTCCTCTGGGTGATTTGACGTTTTACAAAAAAACTCTGCATGAGTGGACATGTGGTCCTGATGAAGCTGCTAATCACCAGTTGCCCATAGCTGTGCCTTTCTGAATCATCTGAATAGTTTCCAGTTTCGGTAGAGGAATGTTCAAGCTTAACACAAAATGTGATGCACATTTGTTTGTTGATCTACTCACGCAGTCATTTTGTTTTTTGTTTTTGTTTTTTTTTTTTTTTTTGGTTTGTTTTTCTTTTTTTCAGTTAACTTGGGTGGGGTAATTTCTTTTTTTTGTTTTCATTTTTAAAATTCTTGGCTTTTTATAGTTGTCCCTTTTCCCCTCTTGTTCTCCCCTAACTCATGTACCACCCCTGCCCTGCGTCCACCAATCCCCACCCTGTTGAGTGTGATGACCTAACAGTACACATGCTTACTCAATGGTGTCCATTGCCCCCACTGACTAGTAGAGTGAAGTTGTCACTGTTCACACATGCACATTCCAGTCCACTCTCCTTGGCTGCCAGATTATTTAGATATCACACAAACCATTCTCATTATATTAACAGTGGCTGGACTTTTTCCAGACAGACCTCTTAAGATAGTAATAGTAGGTAGAGAATAAATTAAGCAAATCATCATATCTTGCTCAGCATTCTAACTCACACAAACTCACAAAAAGAAAGATGACAGAGCCTCAGCCCCCCTTCATTGGAATAAAATAACGCACACTGCAGTCACACAACCAGAGTTTCTTATAACTTAAAAGTTTGTATAATTAACTTCGTAGATGGATATATATTTTTTTAAAGATTATTTTACCATTTCCAGAAAGAGGGGAAGGGAGAGGGGCAGAGAGGTAGATGTAGATGGGTATTTTTAAAGACTAGCTCTCATATGTTACAATACTTTCTCTTATGAATACATCTTTTATCCTTGATTCCCTTGTTCATCCTTGGCCAGTATCTCATAGTGACCTAGTACCATGATAATATGTAAACTATTTGAATACCTACCATTTATTTTAGAATTTCCATAAATTCATTAAGAATTATTTTCTTTTTCTTTATAGCAATGATAACATTTACTTATTTAGTTAGTTAAATTGTCAAATGTTTATTATTCTCATTGAGCTGAATCTAGTGAAACCAAGAATCTTATTAATTTTGCTTAACTTTGCATACCCAATAAGTGGACAAATGCTTTAATAAATGTCTAGAATTGCAATAAATTATATTAATTACCTACTGTATTAGTTACTCTGGTAAGAACTAGAAGAAAAAATGTGATAAAATAAAGCTTCTTCCCTTAAAAAATTATACATGCAGTAATGAAATATAGAACATTAAACAGACAATTAAAATAGAGTTTGATAAAAATCTATGTGGTATAATGAGTACCAAATAAGCCTATGGAAAAGGTATATAATACTACATCAAAAATATTCTAAGGTTCTCTTAACTAACATATAACATAACATTAAGAAGGAAAACACTCATACATATCTTTAAGACATTTATAAAAAGAAGATACAAAAAAAAAGACATTTATAATGTTAATTGAACTAACCCATCTGTTTCTTTGAAGAAATGTTTAAGTCTTTTTTTAATTTTTATTTATTATTTTTAGAGAGAGGCAGAGAGGAAGAGATAAGAGACATCAATGTATGGTTGCCTTTCACCTGCCTTCAGCTATGGATGTGGTGGGAGACCTGGCTTGCAACCTGGTTATGTGCCCTGGCTGGGAATTGAAACAGTGACCTTTGGGTTCACAAGCCAGTGTCTATCCACTGTGCTACCAGCCAGGGCCTTAATTCTTATAATGGTCAGAACTACCAACCATGGTGAAGTAGAATGGAAACAAAGCGACACGCAAACTTAATCATGTCTGTATGGAATATACATAAACAGAGAAATTATATTTCTGCAATATCTAAAGGAAGTTAGAACAAACTTCATGTAGATTATTTCTCACAATTATCCTTCCTGTCATATGAAACACTTATTTTCATATTATGTCTAACATTATATCCATCATATTTCTTGGAAAAAGGCAAATTATATTTCTAAATACCTTAGAGAAAGCAAATTTCTCTTTTGTAACAAGGTTTTAATTTGACTGGAACACAAAGATCAGAGCAAGAATTGAGTCATCTGCTTCTCTGATCCTTCTCTGTGGTTAGCAGCTCTGATAATTATCAAGAAGAAAGTCCCCTTCAAAGGAACATATGAGAGTTTTGCAAGAGTTGAAAGGGTTAGTTTGATAGATCCCTGCTAATAACTACAAAAGTTTCTTACATGGCATAGGAAAAAATTACTTGGGGACATTTGTGGCATATTAAGAACTAGTTCTTTATTACTTCTGAATTTCAAGTACACAATACTTACCTCATGGAAATTTTTTAAAAAGCTACATATGGATAAAATATATACTTTATTCTCCCTATGGGAATCAGGGGTTCCTAGCTTGCTCTCCATGTGCAGGGTGTGCTGGATATCCTGAAGCGTGACCATCAACTACATCTTTTCTCTCTGTCAGATGCAAACAGATTTTGTTTTGGTCTCCAGCTAAAGTTGCTAATTATAAAGAGCTATTTTCTTCTTTATCTCCTTATGTCATCAAAATGGGCATAAAAGTCTATATTTATAATTGTAGTGTACAAGTCAATTTGACCCCTTTTCTGTCCTCATTTTGGGTATTTGAATTATATAGTCATATTATTTACTCAATCTGCTTACCATTTCTCCATTTTATCTCACAATATAGTAGCTACTTATGTGTCAAACCAGAATTATTTTTATTGATAATCATATTTAATTAAAATAGTAAAACAAATTTTCAACTATTTATGTTCGTGTTCTTTATGTAGTAAAAGAGAATTCAGGAAAACATAGACTCTTAGAAATGCACCTCGTATCTCAATGTTTTTAGTTGCAAACAGCAGAACCCACTCCAGCTCGGTGAAGCACAAATGGACTTTATCAAAGAGCTTAAGGAGCTCAGGGAACTTTAAAGCACATCAGAAATCCAGACTCAGAAGCTATTGGAAAATGATCAATCACACTGAATTGATAACTATTGCCTCTATACTTGGCCAAGAAACTAACTTTTAAAGACTCCATAACTTGTATAAAAATAGTAAGACAAAATTCCAGATCCTCCACTGATGCCCTCAAGAACCAGATGCTTTACTCACCAAAAGACATTCCCTATGTTCTTGCTCCCTGTACCTTGGACCACTCGAAATCCAAATCACTTGCAAATGCACTAATCAGTGAAGCTGAAGTCATGTATTTATGTGTCAGCAGCAAGGCAGGCAAGGAGAATGACCTCTACCTTCTACTTTGGGGACATGTTCTGTGTTTTCTTAAACACTGTATCTGTGTGTTTTCCATTAACCAGAGGGCCAAATTAACAATCAAAATTGTTTACATCTCTGCTGTAATCCAGCTTTCGCAGGCATATGAAGATCATATGCCCAACCAATTGTGACTCTATACTACTCACCATTCTCCTTTCTCTTAACTCTCACATGCCAAGCCAGTATTTCTCATGTCCTTATTCACCCAGGGCCAGGCACCAAACAACTAGATATCATCATCCCTGTTGCCCAGAGACCTGCTGACATTATTTAAAATAGCTGATCATAAATCGCTTTGATTTGCCTTTTTCCATGGAAATCAGTAAAGGCTCTGGGTCATGCTTCTCCTCACTCTGGCTTCTGCCTCTTGACAAAATCTGGTGCTTCTCCATGTGGTTCTACCTGGCATGGAATGCTCCCTTCTCTTAGAAAATGTAAAGACAATGTCTTTTTTTCAAAGGCATTTGTCTTCATGTCTGTCACTTCACCATACCAAATTTAAACAAAATCCAGTATACAAATTTTAGAACAGAAGTTCAAAGCTCATAATCTAGGGAACTATCCAAATAAAGGACAGGTATTCCAAAGATGCTGTATAACCACAAATATGATAAATGACCAGTACATGGGATACATAAATGAGATCATTTTATTATTAGAAAGTTTTTCAGTAAATTAAATGTAGTGACAGAAATCATAGACAAGTTTCGGTTTAGAATACTTCCCTGGAAAACCAGCAGTCCTTTAAACTTTTCCTTGATCTGAATATGTCTTTAGAGCTATGACGCTTACTTAAAACCTATTATGCAATTTACAGTAAAGAAATGTGAACTCTATTGATCAAACAACACATTTCAAAGTACCTCAATCTAAGAGTAAGGGAAGATACAGCATGCTTTTATTAGTTTTTGTTAATGAAGTCTTTAACAATTAAAACATTTTAAATAATACATATATGTCATGATTTAGAGTTACCTGAGAGAATAATTATGCAGATTAATTTATATAGAACACAACTACAGAATCATAAAATCAGAGAATGTAAGGCTTCCTACCCAGTGTAGGAATCTACTTAGTGACATCTTTAAAAGGCAGATTCTGCTGTAATTTTTTCAAAGGTGAGGAATTTTTGGAACAGTTCTGCTGATTAGAGAATGGCTCCTTACACTGAGGTGAAATTTTCTACCCTGTAACTACCACCCACTTCTTCCAGTTTTGTTTCCCTAAATTCTGCAGTTATGTCTGTCCATCAGGCGTATTTTCAACTGTTTGAGGAAAACTCTTATGAGACCACCCTAGACCTTATTTGTTTATGCTAAATATAACTAGTTCCTTAACACCACCAACATACACAACTGTTCGAGCTCTCTGAATGACCTCCAATTTGTATTTCCTACAAAATAAAGTCCCACCATTCAGAACTATGCTTGCCAAGTAGTTACCTGGAGGTATGTCAGGAGGCCATTTGTGCTCTGCATTGGTAAGCACTGAAGTTATGCCTTTGACACATATGGATCTTCACAAAGCTTAAAGTCGCTTGTAGCTAATTGCTGAAGGTATTTGCAAGGTTCTGTCACACCCCATTAAAGCTCAACGCTAAACAATTGACCACCAAGCTAGTAAATTTATCAAAACAGGAAAAAGGCTTGTTACGATTCCTGTTTCTGGGAATCAAGGTTTTATATCATCTAGAGTTATCGTGCCCCTTTCACTAAGCATTCACCAATCAGTTGTTTGTTTATACAGCCCAGAACATGACTAGGGATTTACATGGCGCTCCTCAGGCTCAGCCTGGAGTATTTGAGACTGAACCCTTTTCTCACTTAACAAACTAGGAAGGGTCCTCTTTCAGGTCTCCCCATTCTTAGGGATGACTCAAAACAGAATGACCATTCTGTTGAACCTCCTAACAGGTGAGTTGTGAGGCAGAGAAATGGGGAATAGAAAATGTTTCACACACCTAGATTTTTATATTTTTATGCTGTATTGTTGCAAGCATATGTTTCGCAATACACTGTTTCCTCTAAGTCAGCTCTCCTTTCCGCTTGGGTCACCTGAGCCAAACTTCAGTGCCACAGGTGACGCTGGCACTGAGGAATAATGGTGAGTCAAGACAGGCGACTATGCTATTCCCTCAGCTTTTATTAATGCAGATTCTATCCAAATCCATACTAACCTAATAATAATAACAATGACTCAGAAACACAGAAACAATCAGTAATATTAGGCACACCTACAAATTAGCTAAACTATGAATTTCTTTCCTCTGACATGTAGATATATCACATCATTTCATCCATGACTGGAACATGGGTGAAATGGAAGTTCTCTTTAAATTATTATTTTTATTGCTCAGAAATCAAGTATAAAACCCTGGTGCATCCAGAATTTTATAAAAAACTTCTTGATATTCTGATACATTCATCTCTGATTATTATTATTCAATGGTTTCGATCATTCTTACATTTTAAAAAAGTCCATGTTTAATTAAAAATGCTAATGAATAAGGAAATTCATTTATTTTATATATTTGAGAATGCCTTTCATAAATTTTCCAGTCTGACTCAAAATATCTTTGTCCTGTAACTGTGTTGCTTAAAAAATATTTTAGTGATATTTCTTTTACATGAGCCCATGGCTTCCTTTTTGGAAAAAGAAGAAAATGTCTTTATATTCCAGAAATAAAACTGTAAAATTAAAAATATTATTGTTTTATATTCAACTGTTTGCTATTGCTGAAAATAACTAGTTTTGCCCCCAAATGGAGTCACTCATGCTAAACCCCATGTCTGCAAACCAACCCACTTTAATTTCTATGCTCCACTCTTGCAGAAAAAGAGGAATTCGGTCAACCATCCAACACTTTACTGACCTGATTCCAAGACTTTCCTGTATACCATATAAGTGAAGTAACCAAGCCTTAACCATTCAGTACATGTCTAATATAACTCCCTAATTCCTGCTCACTTTATTTTAAATTTATTTTTCTTTTCAAATTTTCATTTATTAATTCTAAAGAAAGAAGAAGGGATTCATTGGTTGATTCCTTTATGTTCTCTGACCGGCGATCAAACTCAGTCCAACCACTTGAGTTCTAACTCCCTGCTTTCTGCTCACTTTGGTCAAAAAATCCTCTAGCCTTGCATAATTCTTTGAAACTACTATTTTATAAACTAGATGCTTCCTGATTCATGAAGCACTAAATAAAAGCCAACTAGATCATTAAATTGTCCATGAAAAAATTTCCCTTAACACCACATTAAGTCAGTTTGTTTCTGTAAAGAAAACAAAAGTAAATTTGTTAAACTCTAAAAAAAACACCAGCCCTGTCTGGTAGCACAGTGGATAAGGCACCGGCCTGGGAACTCAAACGTCGCAGGTTCGATTCCCCAGCCAGGGTACATAACAAGGTTGCAAACCAAGTCTCCAGTCAGGTCTGTGGCTAGAGGCAGGTGAAAAGCAACCATACATTGATGTCTCACTCCCTCTCTGCCTCTCTCCCTTCCCCTCTTTCTGAAAATAATGAAATAAAATCTTAAAAAAAAAAAAAAAAAAAACACCAAAGTTTTCAGAGATAATTTCTAATTACCAACATTAATGATACACTGTACTTAAGTATATTTAACTATTAAAACCAAACCAGTTTAAATTGCCAAAAGCTAGATGAGATGGAATCAATCATCTCATACAGATGTTATAAAAGTTAGGTTGAACTTTCTAAACCTTAACGAAAGTATAACAAGAAAAGTTTGGTTGACTTATTTATAAATGTTTTCTGTTTAATTTGTAGATGATTTATGTGTTTAAGGAAAGATTCTGAAAGATATTTGTTAGTTTTTCAATTTATGAAAATAAAAAATTCACATTCAGGATATTAGTATCCTTTCCTTTATCCATGGCAGATATCAATAATTAATCATGGAATTCCATCCTGGCAATCACAGTACTTGCCTCAATATTCTTCTGAGCACCGTAGTGAATCAATCAACATTCATGTACATTTTCATTATTTGTGTGTAATACTGAACAACATATTTGGTGGTTGTATTTCTTAAGAAGTCAGAAGAAGTTGTGGGTTTTTTTTTTTTTACAATATCACATTAAAGGACAGCTTAGTATTCAATTGTATGTGTTCTACATCTTAATGTGGAAAGCTTCCTAGGTATTTTGTGTTACAAATAACTCTATGATGAACATCCTGGTATCCTGTGTGCATACAAAATTCATTTGTATGTAAATGCTTCCGATACATATTGTCAAATTACTGTTAGATGGCTCTTTGAAATATTTTTTGTTTCAAATAGTGAGTCTGTGAGAAATGACTGGATCTTACGTACTAGTGCATGAAATCTTCTCCAATCCTTTTTTCAAGTTTCCCTGAGGCAGGAAACCCAGTAGTTTGTTTTGCCAACAGTTAAAGCTCATGTATAATTAAAATTGCAAGAGGTACCCACCCTGAAAGGAAAAAGTATTTGGTGGCAAAAACTTCCTTTCTACCTACAGGAGTCAAAAATAAAGTTTAAAGAGCATTCCAGTAAAAGAATTTATAAATAGGAGACCTAGAATTCCACACCTGTGATACTAATAAATGTGAACAACAGTCACTCAACTTTGTAAAGAGTAAAAAGTAGGCAGATTTTAAAGAACCGTGGTCGAAAACATTGTTATTACCTTTTGTGTTCAGCCAGGTAACCACTGACAGCTTCAATTACCCAGCTACTATTATGCAAATGAAACTGAAGCCAGACGTTGTGCACCTGTGCTTGCCTCTGGATTTAATATTTCTAATGAGTTCTTAAATCCTGTTCTGCAGACAAGCATGTGAGATTGCTCAACTCAGATTACAGTAGAGCAGGTGAAAAGCTTTTCAAACGGAGACAATGCTTTCAAGGATTTCAATAAGGCATAGTATACATAAGGTTTAGACATAGTCAGATGGGAAACAGACACAACAAAAGGACAATAAATTATGAAGATGTGTGTTAGTATTGAGACGCTCTGCCCAGCGACATTAAAGTAATGAGAAAGTAAAGGTAAGGAGCAGCACCCAGCTGCGCAGGTTTCTCCGGGCAGGAGGCCCTTCGCGCTCCCCTAGCAGCCTGTGGGGCATCGATGTCAGGTGTGCGCCCTCTCTCTAGCTCTGTGGGGTTTCCTCCTGCTTTGTAAATGGTGTTCGATTTAAACTTCATTTGCAAAATCTTTCATTTCAAATAACATATTCAGATATTGATCTCTGAATATCAGTGGAAATAATATCAGCAATAATAATAGCAGTTAACATATAATTAGCTGCCTCTTACCAGGCATAGGCCACAGGATTTCAGGGGATTTACACAATTTATTTACATGATGTCATTTAATCCTCACAGCAAACTTAATGAGGAAACAATAATTAATGTTATTTTGAAAATGAGAAAACAGTTTAGCTGGCCCTAGGCCACATAGTGACGAAGAGACAGAGCAGGAGGCTTTATTAACTCTATTTAACAGTACCGAGAAGTGAGCAGGGTAAATTATGGTTGTCCAATTCTACATGCCAGAATGTTGCAAAGAAATGAATAAAAAAATCAAGGAGTTGATATGAATTAATTACTATTTCTATTTTTAAAATCATGTTCCCTTCTATCAAGCCTCTTCCCAATACTTAACAGTGAAGTACCTAGAAAAACACTGCCTTCTTCCTTATGCTCATTTCTCTTACTTAAAAAACAGGAGGCCCTGGCTGGTGGCACAGTGGATAAGGCACTGGCCTGTGAACCCAAAGGTCACTGGTTCGATTCCCAGCCAGGACACACATAACCAGATTGCAAGCCAGGTCTCCAGCCAAGTCCGTAGCTGGAGGCAGGTGAAAGGCAATCGTACATTGATGTCTCCCTCCCTCTCTGCCTCTCTCCCTTCCCCTCTCTCTAAAAATTAATAAATAAAATCTTTAAAAATATAAAATAAAAACAGAAGTATTAAACTGTGATAATATATTCCCAAAATAGCAAAATAGATCTCCAAGACATTAAATACTCAGATGAGATTTTAAGATGGCTCAAGTCTAAGTAGGAAGAGGAAAAGGTGACAGGTTGAAACATCGTATCTTAACTATTCAGGCAGTTCATACATTGTGCTTGCTTCTGCCATGGTCAGAACTAGGTCCCATGGCCACATCTAGTTGCAGGGAGGCTGAAAAAGTGAGAATTTTTAGTTGAACACATTGCCACCTTGACCCAAATCAGAGATTTATTTTTAATAAAGAGAATGAATATTTAATAAGTCACTATCAGTTGCTTCTTGCAGACTAGAATAGTCTTTGTTTTTTTTTTTCTCTGCAAGTTTCAAAAATGATAAAGGACTATTATTTAGTATTATAATTATAATTAAAGTTATAATTCTAAATTAAAGAATTATATCAGCTCCAGGTGGTTCCTGGTATCCTGGAGTGACAGATGAAAACAAATCTTTAAATTAAAAACTAGAAAAAAGTAACAAGTACTTGGTATAATACTTTAAGAACAGTTAAAATTACATTCTAAACATTAAAAAGAAATGTGTAAAGTATAAAAGTAAAAAATCTTTAATAACTCATAATTTCTTTATTTCACTCACATTTCTGATTTCAGAAAATTCTTTGAAAGCTACTTTCAGTGGATATCTAATATGGCATCAGTTTTCTCATTAGGTCCTCGTAACATCATGGCCCCAAAGACATCCTCATCTCTTGCTTATATTACAAAACTAGTCTTTTAAACAGTCTCTCCACTTCCTCTTTTGCCTCTCAACACAAAAGCCATCACTGTATTTATAAAATGTAAAGCATTTTTTTGCCACTGCTTTAAGCCATTTAAAAAATTCCAGTCCTTTTCAGAACGCTACTCCAAGGTTTATATATTAACATACAAGGCTGTGATCTGGATGCTATCAACCCTCACCGCAAAGACCTTGAATCTCATTTCCTATCAGCTCTCACTTACCCACTCTAGGCGCTCCTCAGAGCACAGGTCCAGGCAAGCTCTCTGTGCATGCCCTTCCTCGCCCTGGAGCACTTTCTTCCCCAAATTTGTTTTGCTTTCTTCTTCACTTTCCTTTCATCTCTTCTAAATTATCATCCTATGGATGAGGCACTGCCTGTTGACACTATGAAAAATGTGAGCAGATCCCTCTTCTCTAGCATTCATTCCACCCCTTCTGCTTTCTTTTTCTTCACTGCCCTATCCTCATATCACAAACAATACATTGTCCTGTTACCTGTTGCTTGTCTCTTTCCTCTAGAGTCACCTCCATGAAAGCAGGGATTTTACTCATTGTTAACTAGCAAATTTTTGTGCCTGGAACATTGGTAGCCAATACGAGACAGTTACTAAATATTTGTTGGATGGCTTGATGAATAGCCATTTAAATAAAAAGAGAAAACAAGCCTTATAGCTCAGAAATAGGAGAAAAAACTGGTGTGTGACTTAAATGCCTTTCTTTTTTGCCTAAGATTTCTACAACTAGTATTCTCCAGAAAGTATCAACTTGGTGGCAGAATGTCCATGTTATATATTTTAAAGTTTCTTGAAATCATTTCATTTGACTGTTTCAGGATGTATTTGTATTTTACATTTAAAATATATGGTATTTCTGAAAGAAATTGACAATATTAATATGATATATTTCACTACTTGCATTTCAAATTTTTAAATACTATGATCATAGTTTCAGATATATTTTCAAACATTTTTGTGATGTCATTGCAACCATATTCCAAAGCATACATCTAGAAGTTCAGATCCCTCGTGTATTCCATATAAATATTTTCACCACACTGGTGAATGTGTGACCTGCTTTGCTAACTCACATGCAGTTTTAAAATGAGTTTTTATAGTCTGTAAGAAAAAATATTTCAACTTGGTAATTTATACTATTTCTTCCCTTAGGTAACATTTATTTCTCCTTCACTGTCTTCAACTATTGTTTTCAAAACAAGAGAGGATTGTATTTTAGCGATGATTAAACCTCATTGGTGACTTTCAAACTGTGAAGTGCTATAAATGAGTAAAACTATCAACACAGATTGAGAGGGAATAAACAATACAACACATACACTATTTTTTTTTAACATTCATACTGTGTTAATGTTTAGAAAATAAGGACATAACTTGTCTTATATGATGCAGTATATTCCACAGATTCTAAAAATGATCGAGAAGTCTTCTCAAAATATTTACATGACCAAACAGAGACCTTTGGCTTATCACATTTATTCTTAGGAAAGAATTAGTGGAGAGCTTCTGAGGCAGAGGACACACATGGTACAGGGAAAGGACTAGACATAAGAGAATATAGTGCAGGCTGAGATGCAGAAGCAGAGAAAGCAAGCTGCTGCCAGGTCACAAGGGGTCTAGAAGGCACTAAAATATTTCACTGAGTTTTAGGAAGATTGCTTTTGCTACAGGTGGAGAGTGGGTTGAAATGGAGACATTCTGGAGGAGGTAAAGAAGGTTATAGTAATAATCCAGTCAAGATGGTTCCATGGCCTGAAATAAGATAGTGCACACAAGGGAATGGATTTGGGATCAGTAATATGGTAGGACTTAGGAATAGTTTGAGTAAGCCCAGAAAGGGAAAAAATGGTAAGAATAATGAAAAGAAATGGGCTTCTTCCTTGGGACACTGGGCAGATGGTGATGACATTCACTGACATACCATCTAAAGTGAATAGGATGTGGTTAATTTAGAATATGTTGACTTTGAGGTTACTGTAAGATATTCAAGGCCAAAATCAAGAAAGAATCCTTGTCTCTTCTCATCCAGTCCATGAAAAAATCCTATTGGCTCAAACTTCATAATGTATCCAGAATCTGAACTAACCACTTCCCATGATATCCTCTGCTCTCTTATACTAGTCCAAGCTACTCCCATCTTTCTCTGGGTTTATTGCAACAGTCTCCTAAATAGCCTCCTTGATTTCTCCCTTGTTCCTTTACAGTGGATTGTTTAGTGTAGTAGACAGGTGATCCTTATAAACAATTGTGTCATTACTTGGTTTGAAACCCTCCAAGACCTCCCATGATACACACACAGCAAAATCCAGTGCTTTAGTATGGTGTCCAAGGTCTTACTCTTCACTCCTGACTCTCTGTCCAGGTCTCAGACTATGCCTCCCTCACTATCCAACTTGACATCCCTCAAATAACACAAACATGCTTCTATCTCTGGGCTCTATCTTCTCCATCTACCTGGAACATTCTGCTGCCAGGCATCTGTATAGCTCTTTCCTGTACTGAAGCTCACTTTATTAGGGAGGTCAGTGTTCCCTGATGAACCTATGTAAAATATCTCCCTGCCTTCTGCCTGTTTAGTCATTCTTGTTTTCCTTCACTAATTACATGTTGATTGCCCATTTCCCTACCTATGGAACAGAAAAATGAAAAAAAAAAATTATTCATTTTGATCACTATTCCTAATTCTTAGAAAAGTTTCTGGTACATAGGAGGTGCTCAATCAATATTTTTTAATGAATTGGAGAGGAGATTTCCAATAGGCAGATGGAGATATCAGTATGAAAATAACCTAGTCAACTTGAAATATAGATTTGGTGGTCCTTGGTTATAACTTAAGGCCATGAGAGCAAATGTTTCCCAAGGAGGAAGGAACTCCAGCATTTAAGTGCCAAGTAGTCACAGGAGGAAAAGGCTAATACATAAAATTCTTTCAAATCTGTATGTTGGGGTTCCACCTTTCCCTTACAGGCTTTATTCTCATATTTCTTTTATTCTTCTAGATATCTTTATATAAGTATCACAGAAGTGTCCTGTCAGATGGTTCCTCTCTTACCCATACCTCCACAGTTAAGAAAGCTCATCAAGCCCTGGCTGGGTAGCTCAGCTGATTTAAGGGTCTCCCTGATGTACAAGGGTTGTGGGTTAGATCTCCAGTAGGAACATGCACAGGGGTCAACCAGTGAATGTGTGACTAGGTGGAGCGACAGATTGATGTCTCTCTCTCTTTCCCCCTTCCTCTCTAAAACAAATAGAAAAAAAAAAAAACATTTAATCAAATCCAGGATCTAAATGACCTCTTGATCCTATCTCCCTCTCTCAGCTGCCCACTGCCACAGCACTCATTCATTTACTTATTCAACAAACTTGCAGTAGCTATCTACTTCATCTCAAATACCACAGTCAGAGCTAGGAATGCCCACATAAATAAAAAACACAGAGTTTAGTGAAAAAGACAGAAAAACAAATAATTACAATACAATATGGTTCACTATGTTATAAAAAAGAGAAAAAAGGTGTAAATTCCCATTTTTGGAAATAGAAGTTGATAGTGATTTGTAAACCAGGAAATAAGAACATCAACACAACATGGGTGGGGATATGAGACATTTCAGAAGGCATAAAAAGAGCATGTCAAAGACAGGGAGTGGGAGACATGGAACATCATCTAGTGTTTCTGAAAGTAGAAATTACTGGGTGTGGCTCCAGTATATGGTGGAAGGGATCAAAGCAGCAGGAATAGCAGAACTTTTTAGTTATCAGCAGAAAACAAGAGGGATTTTTTTTAAATTTTATTGTTGTTGTATTATATCCATCCCCTTTTTTCTCTAAGAGGGATTTTTTTTTTCGAGAAGAAAGAAATATTGTCAAGAGTAGTTGGTTGACTTCTCTGGGACTTTGAGCTTCTTTGATTCTCGATTTGCACACTGTCCTTGTAACAACATAATCTCATTAAGGGCTTTGGTAAAAGGCAGATGAAAGATGGAAGTGGGATTTTAGGATAATGAGTAAGGCCCTATGTCCTTCTTTGGTTTCTCCATGGCCAACATTGATCTACACAAACATGGCACAGTAAACTGAAAAAGATGACAAATTATTACCTTTCTATTTCTTTCTATTCAAATTGTCATGAAAACTGCTCACGGTATGAGTAGAATAACATCTTTTACAGAAACAAATGTTACTGTTACTATTAAAAACTCTTACAAGCGAGTTCCCAGCAAGCATGACATGGCACTGAAGAATACATTTCTGAAGGATGATGATGAATTTATATAAAGAGCAAATAATAATTGCTAATATTTCCTGAATATGCTTAGTAAAAACTAGATATTCTGTTAAGCCCTTGTGTGCATTATCTCATTTTATTTTTAAAATAGTAGATGAGGTGGGTACTGGATGAGGAAAATGTAGCTTGAAAAATTTAAGTAACTTCCCCAAGGTCACGTACCTGGTGTCTGGTTCTTGTAAACTATACTGTAGAAAGAAATGGAAAAAGACCAAAATATACTTTTTCCCTAATTAATTGTAACATCTTAAAATAAAATCCCTATTAACTATGTCTTGGGAATACCTCCTTTGATTTTAATGTTATAATTTAAAAATGTATAATTGTATAAATATGAAAAATCTATGTTTGTTAAAAATCATTAGAATATTTAGAAGGTTTCGCTTCCCTTTTTAATGTTAAGACAACATGATATTGAAGATGGCATATAGATTTTTTAATTTAAATTTGCTCTTTAATAAATATACTTTAGCATAAATAGTAAAAACTGTGTTTCTAGTCTTGAGGTTGATAACTATAATTAGTATGTGTCCATAGAATTAGCATGGAAGGTTTGGGGCCCTAAGGAAATAGAGAATTATTTTCCATTTGAACTTCTGCTCTTTTTTTTATATAATTAACTTTCTGTTTTCCATGCCAAAATTTAGTCTTTCAAGCTACTTTCCAAGTGAATACATTTTCTTAATTTCTTGGTCACAATTACTGAGTGATTCATCTCAGTTGAAATTTTCTGAGTACTTAATTGTAGCCTGTTTTAGTCTATTGAAATGGTTATCAAAATATATAAACAAAGATCTGTGATACACTGGGGAGTGTATAAGCAACAGAGATGTGTTTTGTTTCTCATAGACCTGGATGCTCCAAGTCCAAGATGATGGCATTCCAGTATGATAGCATCCTCTGGTGAGCACCCCCTTCCTGGTTCATAGCCAATGCCTTCTCAATGGGTCCCTGTGAAGTCACCTTTGTAAGATACTAATCCCATTCATGAAGGGTCTATTCTCATGACATAAGCACTTCCTAAAGGACTCACCTCCTAATACTATCAGCTTTAGAGATTAGGATATCAATGTATGAATTTTGGGTAACACAAAATATTCAAACCCTAGTAGGCCCCAAGCAGAGAATCCAGCTAAATTACACTGGTGCACATATGCACTGTTCCTCATTTTAGAATAATTTGGTATTAAAACCCAGTCTTAAAGTTCTATACGACTACAATTCTCTAAATTATTTTTCTGATCAATTACTCATTTACTAAGATAAATAAATATTAAACGCCTATTACACGCTAAGCATAGTGCATCCTGCTGAGGCTAAACAGTCAGTATAAACAAAAATAGTCCCTGCCTTCATATAGTTTGTTGTCTAGTATAAGAGAGATTATTCAATTTATCACACATTTACCTATAACATTGGCACTGCTATAACTTCTAAGAGGAGAAACATGGCATAATTAGAATTTATATTCACAAAGTTCAGAATGTTTCTCTAAGGGAGTGAGCTGGGTGAGGATAAGGGATAGTATCTTTCTAAGTGAAGGAAATGCATACAGACCTGTGGCAGAAGGAAGCAAAGGACCTGAAAGAAGCCAAAATGACTGTAACAGAGACTCTAAAATGAGGTGAAGGGAATCAATGATGGAAGAAATCAGTGATTTATGCAGGAAATGACCTGATAATGCAGGGGCCTTGTAAGTTTTGATAAAGAATTTAATGACATTTCTAAAAGCTCTTGAAAGCCTCTGAAAAGATTTTTAAGAGAGCAGGGACATAAACATATTTGCATTCCAAAAAGATCATCTTGGCTGTATGGTAGAATATGGACCAAGAGGGCCAAGGTAGATATAGACAAATTCATTGAAGAAGATGCTATATCCATCCAGATAAGTGAAGATGACAAGTTGAAATACATAGATTCATGATAGAGGTTGAACAGGAGACAAATAGAAGCTGATAGATATAGATAACGTGTTAAGGTGAAATTTACAGGTTTCGGTGATAGATTGATTCTCTAGTGGGGCAATAATATGCTAAAGTGATCCTCAATAATTGATGCTTTTATATAATCTCCTCTCCTGGAGTTCAGATGGAATCTGTAACTTGCTTCTAGCCAACACAATATGGCAAAGGTAGTGGGCATTTCATTCTCTCCTTTTTAGGTAACAAGAGGGAGAATTTCATTCTCTTAATTACATTATATCATGGTGTGTGTGTGAGAGAGGGGGCTGGAGATATTAATTATTTTGCTGGCTTTGAAAAAGCAAATGCCTTCCTATGAGCTCCCTGTGGAGTGAGCTGTGCCACAGGGGGCTGTGGGCAGCCTCTAGAACCTGAGGACAGCCTCCAACCAATAGCCAGCAAGCAACCAGGGCCCTCAGTCACGGTCACAAAGAAATGAACTTTATCAACAACCAAAATGAGCCTGAAATAAATTCTTTCCTGGTTAAGCCTTCCAATGTGAATAAAGTCCCAATGAACCCTTGATTGCAGCTTTGTGAAAACCTCAGGAGAGAAGCCAGACTCCTGACCCACAGAAAAATGTTACATAATAAATGTATGCTGTTTTTAAGCTGATATCTTGTTATAGGTCAATAAAAACTAACACATCCAACATAAGGGAAATGATAGCTTCTTTGTGGCTTTAATAGCCAGAGGATGTAGTTATTTTCAATGACTTACTAAGCAATTGTAAACACCCAGGTTTAGAAACAGGAGTTCCATAATGAGTTTTACTTTGGACACGTTAAATTTGAGATATCTTGAAACTCTCAAAAGGCATGTCAATTAGTTGTAAATATGGCTGGATCTCAGAAGAAGCCTTAAGCTAGACAAATGTTAATGTTGTCCCTCAGACATGTTTGACAAGTCCAAAACATTTTAATTGTCACATCTGGGAGTTACTACTGGCATCTAGTGTAAGATACCAAGATTTGTGCCAAAAATCCTTAAGTGCACAGAATAAATTCCTATGCCCCTCCCCCAATAATGCTAATAACGAGGAACTTTGGGCTAGATATATAAATTTATGTGTTTTGGGTAGGTGATATATGAGTCAATGAGCATGGATTAAACTATCTAGAAGAAAGCATAACATGAAAAGTCAAGACAACCTAGGATTAATTTGTCTTCAGTAAAGTCAATATTTTATGGCTGGATAGAGAAAGATTAACCTGCAAAGGAAACAAAGATGGAATTGCAAGAAAGATAGACAAGAGAGAGTAAATACTATATTGCATAAAGCTTTGGGTTCTTCCAGAGTTTGTCCAAGATATTTCCTCTTCTAGGCAGTACTCTCCTTCAATGATCTCATCTGCTATTGAGTTTCCAGAGAAGTGAGTGTTCCAGGGTTATTCCCAAGACTTGGTTGTTGTAAAATTCAATGGTGCATGATTTGATTCCTATTACTATGTTCTCAGATATCTGTGGATTTGTATTTAAAAAATCACCCAAGTTTATTTCAATCCATGGCTTGGCCAATAAAAGCATTCCCCAATAATGAACATATTATAGCATTTCATCATTAGTGAATAAAAGTTTATGCTCAATTTATCAGTGTCCATGGTCTTAGAAATGTAAATCAATTCTTCTCCCAGTCCTTAATTGTCCAATGTGAATCTAAAATATTTCATCTGTTCTCAAATAAACATATAAATATCATTCTTCTTTTTTGTCTTAAAAAGTAATCAGACAAAATCTTCCAAGCAAAAAATATAAAGACAGTCTCCTAGAGGTCTAGTGGTCTTAATAACTAAAATAATTCTAAATAATTGATCAAGTTCTTGCCAGGAGTAAATATGTGAAAAGGTGCTCAGCCTCACTCAAAATTAACTAAGTACAAGTAAAAATATAGTAAGATATTTCTCATTTGAGAATTTGAAAAGATTTATTTATAAAGATTGATAATATCTCATAGTGATTAGTATAATAAATCTCATAGTCCTTTAGTAGAAATGTAAAGTGGTAAAACTTTTTGAAGGACCATTTTAAAATATCTATTAAAATTAAAAATATATAATAGTTTAGTCTAGGGATCTATTTCTTGGAATTTACCAAACAAATATACTAATAAAAGAGAATAAGATATTACATAAGGATATTCAGTGGAGTATTTTGATAAAGGTGAGCAATTAAAAAAAATCTAAACATCTAACAATAAAAATCTGGTTAAATAAATCAAAAGCCAACCACATATCAAAGTAATAAGGTAGCCCTGGCTGGTAGCACAGTGGATAAGGCACCGGCCTGGAAACCCAAAGGTCGCAGGTTCGATTCCCCAGCCAGGGCACATAACAAGGTTGCAAACCAGGTCTCCAGTCAGGTCTGTGGCTGGAGGCAGGTTAAAGGCAACCATACATTGATGTCTCTCTCCCTCTCTGCCTCTCTCTCTTCCCCTCTTTCTAACAATAGTAAATAAAATCTTAAAAAAAAAAGTAATAAGGTAAATCTATATCAACACAAAGTGAGATTCAAAATATATTGGTTAATGATTTTTTAAAGGCCACAATACTTTATACTATTTCATTACATGTAAAAATGTATGTGTATACACATAGAAAAACTATAAATTTCCATAAAACTAAAATATCTGAGATGACAGCCATAACATTTTTAGTAGCTTACTCCCAGGAATGGATTAGGGGTATAGACAGAAAAATTGTTGCTTTTTATTTCATACAATTTTATATTCTAATTTATAAAATAAATATACATTATTTTGTAACAGTTTAGAAAGACTATAATACAAAAACTTTTTTTATTAAAAGAGACTTAACATACAATATATAGTATAAGTTATATAGCATTATAGTTATATATTTATATGCCTTATAATGTGATTACCACTATAAGTCTAATAACCATCTGTCATTGTATAAAGTTATTATATATTATTGAGTATATTCCCTATGCATACATTTTATAAGCTTTTAACTTCTTACTCCCCTTCACATTTTTTACCCATTCTCCCCCTTCTCCTGACAACCATCAATTTGTCTTTTTGATGAGGCCATTCTGACAGGAGTGAGGTAATATCTCATTGTGGGTTTAATTTGCATTTTCCTGATGATTTGTGATGTCAAGCATCTTTTCATATCTCTGTTTGCCATCAGTATGTCCTCTTTGGAGAAATGTCTGCTCAGGTCCTCTGTCCACTTTCAATCAGACTTTTTTGATGTTAAATTGTATAAGTCTTATATATATTTTGGATATTAACCCTTTTGTCAGATGTTAGTTATCAAAACTTTTCATGAAAAATGGCAATGATACCAATCTGAAAAATTCCAGTAAATAGTGCTAGTTTAAAAAATAAATTAATCACATTATTCCTATATATGTGCATATCTAATGAAATTTCCCTCAAGAAGATTTAATAAACTTTCCAGTATGAAAAACATATAGAAAATAATACAGAAATTATGATGAATTTAAAGATAATTCCTTTTAAAATGACTAAATATGGTTGTAGAACAAAATGAATAGAAGCCAGAACAGAGAGTTTTAGAGAAATACAAGTTTGTGTGTGTGTGTTTTCTTTTTGTTTTTGTTTGTTTTGTCTTGTTTAAGTAAAGGGATGCTTATGGAGTAGCTTGGGAAACAGGATCCTACAAGCCATTAGCAGTCATAATGAAAAAATCCATAATGGAGTAGAGTTTACAATTCATGCCTGGAGCAAAAGCAGATTTCTGCCTAAGTGAAACTATGAGAGATTTTATGAGTTACATTTTAAATTGGTCCTTTTTTTCAATAATATGGGAATATTTTAATAAAATTACATGTTTATTTTCATTGTTAGTCAAGCAAATACCAGTTAACTATAGCCATAGAAGTTACACTACATTGTCACACATTAAAGTTCAAAATGTAAAATATAAAGACATGTCAAATACGTGCCACATTATTATAGCTAAGAGAAAATGCATCAACTCAGCCCTAGCTCCCAGATGATATGGCACATATCCATACTATTCTCATCCAGTGTTGCCGAAGTATTTTTAGCTCTCATAGAGAAACTAAGCAAATCAAAGCAATAAATACTGGCTCCGAGACATAAGGTACATAGACTATATGGAATAAACAATAAGCAAAGATCTAGTAATCTACTGCAATCATATATGAGCCTGAGGTTTATAAACTAGTTAAATAAAATGTATGGAATCATATTTGCACTAGGTTTGTAAAATTCTTGCTTATGTTTGATTCTTGCTTTGTTTAAATACTTCCTCCATAAGTGACAGAAATACTAAGGAATATAGAGTCAATTATAAGGAGAACTCTAAACTAGCATAAGGAAAGGGAAAGTGCCCAGGAAGACTTGTTGACTTGTTGGAGATGTAATGCCTGAGATGTTCTTAAAAGCAAGTAAACAGGAACTGGTAAAAAGAGGAGAAACTTCTGAATATAGATGAGAACATAAGACAACACATAGAGACTGGAAAAGTATAATGCATTCACAGAAACACAACAGTAGATGATTTCTAAAATTTAAGCTAATCGGAGTTGAAAAGAAGAAATTAAGAAACATTTTCCAACAACATTAAAAATATTGATTTTTACTGTGTAGCTGACAGAATTTTTAAAAATATTTTTATGAACAAACTGACAGGTCATAGTTTCAATTTAGAAAAACTATTATGGCTCTGGCCGGTGTGTCTCACTTGGCTGGATGTTTTCCCACAAAACGAAAGGTGGCTGGTTCAATTCCTAGTCAGAGCACATGCCTAGTTTATAAGTTTGGTCCCCAGTTGGGGAGTATATGGAAAGCAGCCAATTGATGTTTCTCTCCCACATTAATGTTTCACTCCCCCCCTTCTTTCCTTCCTTCTCCTCTCTCTAAAATTAAAAATATATATATTAAAATATGCTAGCAGTTAAATGGAAGTTCTAGTTAAAGACAAGCCTAGCAGCTGGGATTTCATTTAGGAGTTGTTATGAGTTGAACTGAGCTTCCCCAAAATGTATAATGAGGTTCTAACCCCCAGTGTGTCAGAATGTGACCTTATTTGCCAATAGCATCATTGCAAATGTAATTAGTTAAATTAAGATGAGGTCATATTGGAGGCAAGGCTCTTACTCCAACATGACTGGTATTCTTATATAAAGGAGCAAGAACACTGTGAAGAGAGAGGTAGAGATTGCAGTAGAGCAATAATTTTTAACCTTTTTCATCTCACAACACACATAAACTACTAAAATTATTGCATCACACCAAAAATCTTTCTTTTCTGACGTGACAAAAGAGTAGGTAGAATTTTGTTTCATTCGCACTGAACAGCTATTGTGTTCTCTGTTGTCATTTTTTTTTTGTTTGACCATCTAAGGGAAAAGAGATCAGTGCTCCTCACTAAATAGTCAGACATAGCATGTTTTAAAATTGGTTGAAACTGCTGGATTACAGTAATGCATATACAAACCAAGGAATGTCCAATAATGGCCATCACCAGTAGCCAAAAGAGAGGCATGGAACAGATTCTCCCTCAGAGCCCTCAGGAAAAACTAACCCTACAGACACTTTAATTTCAGGCTTCTGGCCTCTAGAACTGTGAGATAATAAATTTCTGTTGTAAGCCATCTAATTTGTGGTATTTTGTTAAGACAGCAATAGGGAAACAAATGAGGTCATAGTTAGTTATAGAAGAACAGGATTAGGAAAATGATATTAAAGATGAACAGGAGAAATTGCATTCTGAAAATATTTATGAAGTAAATATTTATGAAGTAAAATGGCATGTGTTGGCAATTGACTAAAAATTGGGGGTGAGGCTGTGGGAGGAATCCAGGATGACGCCCAGCTTTCGTTGGAAATAAAGGTGAACCTGAATAATATAGTGCCTTTTAAAGAATCAGGGACATGTTCTAAATTTTCAATGTACTGAAATAATGAGGCAAAGTTATAGGAATTTGGAAAATAAATTCTGGAAACCCTAGGCAGACAGGCAGTGTTCAGTAGAGTCACCCACTTAGGATCAATTGAATGAGGGTCCTAACAATAATATTACCGAAGTTCTGGGCAAACAAGCAGGCAGCAATCTCAAGCGGGAAAGCTTATTATGTTCTGAATAGCAACACGCTTTAAGATTCAGATTCCAGGGTTGGCGTCTTATCTTTGGCCACAGAGAGCAGGACCTCAGGTTGGGAGAAGTGAGTACTGAGAATATACACACAGGACCTAAGCTTTTAGAGTCAGTTTTATGTCCTTTTCTGTTCTTTAGGGTTATATTCTCCTTCCCATCACCCCAAGGCTATTTATCTATAGGTACAAAAGAAAAAAAACTACAAAAATCTTTAGATCTTAAGATGCTAACTTTCAAAGACATTAGTGTTTATTAAACTGGCCATTAATTCTTAATAACATAAAAGCCTTCAATACCTAAAGTTTTAGTCAGAGAGACATATAAAAAAAGTAAATGCGATCTTTGGGCAGTCTTTAGCTTATATGCTAGATGTTAAAACTTAGTTTGTTCATTTATATGTTACCTTCTACAACTTCTATTATTTCCTGTGCTTGCTTTAATCTTATTTTAATAAATTTGTATTAGTCTAGTTTATACTAATAGACTGTAAACTCCTTGAGAGTTGAGACTATGCCACCTGCAATTTTATTTTTGGCACCAAAAATAGCACAGTGCTTTGGTGAAGCAAACGTTTAGTCAATGTTTGTTAAATGAATGGATTGGTTTTCAAGGTTGCACAGTCATTAAATAAAGGACTGGGTCAGCAAATTATCTGATGTCTTATTCATTTTGGATAAAGTTCAGCTGCTTCTACAATGACTTAGAGCAATTTTTGCAGTTTATTTAAAATGATAAATAGTCTCTAGTTTAAAGATCATAATTGGTGTTTTTATCATTCTCTCTTTTGAAAGACCTCTTTTCCCTTAGGTGAATTAGGCAAGTTGGATTTCCATTGTATGAGCATAAATTACAGCACACATAATACAGATTTGTTCATGAGTATACATGTACTGTGATGAAAAACATAACTGGGCATGAGATTCAAAATTTTAGGTTCCTGTTCTGCAAACATTAGACTATTTATGAAGCTTTTCCCCTACCTTTATTATATCACTTATTTATGGTATTTCATTTTTATTCAGAAAAGTTTCTGAAAATAGTAAAATAACTTTTAAATATTTTATCTAAGTAACCATTTTCAGAAAGTATTTATTATTTTTTAAATTTTATTTATTATTTTCAGAGAGAGGGAAGGGAGAGAGGCAGAGAGGGAGAGAGACATCAATGTATGGTTGCTTTTCACCTGCCTCCAGCTACAGACCTGGATGGAGACCTGGCTTGCAACCTGGTTATGAGCCCTGGCTGGGAATCGAACCAACGACCTTTGAGTGCTCTGGCTGGCACCTTATCCACTGTGCCACCAGCCAGGGCTTTCAGAAAAGTATTTAAAATATTTAGCATAGAACAAGAAATTTTACACATGGTAAAACCATTCTCTTACTTTTGTCATAGTCAAAGACTGTATGCCATACAATTAAAGTATATAAACATCAGTTTCATATAAGAGAAATAGAAAGCACTGCAATTTAAATCAAATAGAAAAATATTTACATCAAATTTGTGATAATAATATAAGAATTCAAATAAAATGTATCTTTTATTGTACCTATGGAAAATCTGTACCCAATCTGATGTCAGTTAGTATGAATTTGACTTAGAATAATATATAGAAAAGAATGGGTTTTTTTTTAATCAATTTTATCCTTCATGAATGAACCTAAAATCTCCATCATTTCAGTTCTTAATATTTAACTTTTCATACAATTCATAAGTTTTCCAGTGATCCTGAGTTTTTGTTTGTATCTACATAATTGGTTTTATTGCTTTAATGACAAAATTGTTCTTTTTTTTTTTTTTTTCCTCTACTTATGTAATTCCTTTTCACATTGACTAGAAAAAACCAAATTGGTGGCCCATTATTCACATTCATAGCACTTTCTGGTATGTGTTTTCATAGGAATTAAATCCTAACTTCATTTTATCTTTACTTTTTATTTAGTTTCTTTCATGTTTCTAATTTATATTGCTTGCTATAAAGTGCCTTAAATTACTTATTGAATAAATTACATTGTAATTTATATATAATTCTAAAAACTCAGAAGTCTTCTTAAAAGTGCATGAATGTAACTGTAATTTTAATTTTTAAAACTTGTCCTTAATTTTACTATCTTTTTAAAGTTACTTTTTTTTAAAGAATGAATGATTTGGAATCTGATGCCAGCTCAATCATTCGTGCCTGACTAGAGAGAGGTAATGAAGGTCTCATCTTCTAACATTTAAAGCTGACTTCAGTATTTTGTGAACTTGTATGCTACTGATGCGTAACCTGGTAAGGCTGTTGTTGTATTGTTGAGCTACTAGTTGTGGAAAATGCTTAGTGATGGCATCTGAGAAATAGTTTTCCACCTATATCCCAATAAATGGTTACTGCTATAGCATTGACACCTCCATCATGTCACATAATTAGCATTTTCTCTTTATGATTATATCATTTAAGATCTAATCTCATAGCAACTTTTAAGTATATAACACGTGCTGTATACTTAAGTATAGTCACCATGCTGTATGCTTGATCCCCAGGGCTTACCCATTTTCTAACTGGAAGTTTGTACCCTTTGACAACATCACCTCCTAGTTCCTGGCAACCATTCCACTCTATGTTTCTACAAGTTTGGCTCCTTTGTGAAATATTAGTTGACCATATATTTTGATGGTTTATTTTTGGCTCTCTATTCTATTCCCTTGGTCCATGTGTTTGTTTGTCTGTTTGTTTAATTATTTAGCCTGTAAAGGCATACCTCAGAGATATTGCAGATGCAGTTCTAGACCATGGTATTAAAGCAAGGATTGCAATAAATTAAGTCACACATTGTCTTCTAGTGCATATAAAAGTCATGTTTATACTATGTTGTAGTCTATTAAGTATGCAATAGCATTATATCTAAAAAAGAATATACCTTAATTTAAAAATACTTCATTGCTAAAAAATGCTAATGATCATCTGAGTCTTCAGCAAGTAGTAATATTTTTGCTGGTGGAAGTTCTGCACTTTGAATATATCATCTGACTCTCCTGGCCTATAAGGTTTCCTCTAAGAAATTCACAAATGGCCTAATTGGGGCTCCTTTTGCTACTTGATTTTTGATAGTTTTCTTATAATGTGTCTTGAAGAAGATTATTTTGGACTGAAATATGGAGTGAGTTATTAGTTTAATTAACTCATATGTCCAAATCTCTCCCCAGGTTCAGGAAGTTCTTGGCCATTATTTCTTTAAATAAGATTTTAACACCTCTTCTTCTTCTCTTCTTCTGGAATGCTAATAATGATTCTTTTGATGGTGTCCTATAGATCAGGGGTCCCCAACCACCAGGCTGGTACTGGTACCAGTCTGGGCCTGGTACTGGTAGGAACTGGGCAGCAAGGCAAGAGGTGAGCTTGACCTTAATGTTTTTGAATCATCCTGAAACCATCCCTCTACCTCCAGACCAGGGAAAAATTGTCTTCTACGAAACCAGTCCCTGGTGCCAAAAAAGTTGGGGACCGCTGCTATAGACCACATAGGCTTTCTTCATTAAAAAAATTTTTTCTATCTTGGAAGACTTTAAGAAAGACATAGACAGCGACACACTAATAGTAGGGGATTTTAATACCCCACTATCAATAATGGACAGATCTTCCAAACAAAAAATCCCCAGAGATGTTGTGGCATTGAACAACACGCTAGAGGAAATGGACCTAACTGATGTATACAGAGTCTTTTACCCCAAAGAAGCAAAATACACATTCTTTTCAAATGCACATGGCTCATTCTCCAAGAAAGACCACATGGTATGTCACAAGACAAGCCTCCACAAATACAGGAAAATTGAAATCATATAAAGTATCTTCTCAGATCACAATGGCTTGAAACTAGAAACCAAATTCAAGGGAAAAACCCAAAAATTCTCTAACTCATGGAGATTGAATAACATGCTTTTAAGCAATGAAGGGGTCAACAATGAGATCAAAGATGAAATCAAAAAGTTTCTGGAAACAAATGACAATGAACACACAACAGCCCAAAACCTATGGGATACAGCAAAGGCAGTTCTCAGGGGGAAATTTATAGCAATACAGGCTTTCCAAAAAAGGTTACAAGAAGTTTATAAAAATGACCTAACCACAAAGCTGCAAGAACTAGAGGAGCAACAACAAATAAAGCCCAGAGCAAGTAGAAGGAAGGAAATCATCAAGATCAGAGCAGAACTAAATAACTCAGAGATTCAAACTACAATTCGAAGAATCAACAGGTCCAGGAGCTGGTTCTTTGAAAAAATAAACAAAATTGACAAGCCCTTATCCAGACTCATCAAGAAAAAGAGAGAGAGGACCCAAATAAACAGAATCAGAACTGAAAAAGGAGAAATCACAACTGATACCTCAGAAATACAAAAGATTGTAAGAAATTACTATAAACAACTCTATGACAAAAAATATGACAACCTGGATGAAATGGACACATTTCTGGAAAGGTATAATCTACCAAAACTGAACCCAGAAGAAGCAGAAAGCCTGAATAGGCCAATAACAACTAGTGAAATTCAAGAAGTAATCCAAAATCTCCCAAAGCACAAAAGCCCTGAACCAGATGGCTACACAGGTGAATTTTACCAAACATTTAAAGAAGAACTAACTCCAATCCTCCTCAAACTATACCAAAAAATTCAGGAAGAGGGAAGACTCCCAAACTCTTTCTATGAGGCCAATATTATTCTAATCCCAAAACCAGGGCAAGACACAACTAAGAAAGAAAGCTACAGGCCAATATCTCTGATGAACATAGATGCTAAAATTCTCAACAAAATATTGGCCAATCGGATTCAGCAGTATATTACAA